>JACCEG010000185.1:146299-287887 GCA_014065205.1 Tuber brumale
GGGGTTGTTGGCGATTGTCATAAACTGACTCGCAGTAGGGTTCCAATAGTGCGACATGGAATACGGGATGAATGTTCCATCGATCGGATATGTTGAGCTTGAATGCTCTGGATCCGCATCTTTCAATAATTTGGAAGGGGCCGTATAGCTTCGGACTTAGCTTCTTCGATTTCAGTCGGGTGTGGATGTTTTTGGCGTTTAACATTGCTTTGTACGCGAACTTGAAGTCCGGCTGTTGTCGCGCTTTCCAGTCATAATATTTCGACATCCCTTCTTGTGTCTTTTCTAGTGACCCTCTTGCTTGTTCATATATCCTCTTAATCCAGTTCGCGTAAAGTGTTGCTCCGGGATTTTGAGCTTCGCAGTCCTTCATCTATTCTGTCTGTAGATGGAATCCCTAGTTCGTATAGAATTGCGACATCCCGTGAGCGTTGGTTGCGGAGTTGTTATAGGCGTGTTCAGCTAGCAGTAGCAGCTGATACCCGTCATCCTGCTTGTAATTGACAAAACTTCGAAGGTAACTTTCCAGCACTTAGTTGGTACGTTCTGTTTGTCCGTCAGTCTGAGGGTGGTATGCCCTTGATATTCCTCCCTTAATTTCCAGCGCCTTACAAAGTCATTCCCAAAGTTCTCCAGCAAACTTTGAATCCATGTCCGAGACGAATTCGGTTGGTAGGCCGTGCAGCCTCCATACCTCTTTCAGGAATGCATTTGCGACATCCTTGGCTGTAGCCGAGTTCTGAAGTCCGATGAAATGTGCCATGTTTGTGAATCGATCGACTACTACCATTATCTGAGTGCATCCTTGCGACTCTGGTAGTTGGGTAATGAAGTCCACTGAGATAGACGCCCATGCTGCGTAGGGTATTTGCAGTGGTTCCAATAATCCGTACTTAGCGTGTCTAGGCGATTTGTTATGTTGACATTCATCGCAGGATCGTACGTAGTCCTTGACCCATGCCACAAGTCCTTTCCAGAAAAAGTCTCTCATGATTATTTCCAAAGTCTTTTCTTGTCCGAAATGTCCTGCAACCTTTGTATCGTGACATCCTTCTTCAATCTTGGTATATAGCGCCCGACTATTTGATACAAATAGTCTTTGCTTATAATATAGTGGATTGTCGGTTAGCGTCCTTTCTTTGGGAAAATCCTTTCCTTCTTCTCGTAACCTAATGAGTTCTTCCCTTCGTTGCTTCCACGCTGTGTCTGTCCCGATAGCTACCTGTATCTCGTCTAGGAATTCAGGATTAAATTGCTTCATCCCTCGCTGTAGGATAATAGCATTTGACATTTAAACCTTTTCGAGTACTTCTGAAATATCGTACCAATGTTCGTTGTCTTTAGCTGATGCCTGTAGGTAGCTGATGCTAGGTTCCTGTTCCTTGACAATCAAGGATCTTGTCGCTATATCGGTTCTTCCGAATCCCGTGGCTCCGCGTTCTATATCTTCCAAGTCGTCTACTTCCATCATGTTCACGGTGTTGACTTTTTCTACTACTAGTTGAGCAATACAATCGCCCACTTTTATTTGACAGTCCACATCCTTACGGTTGAAAAGTATGACTTTGTGTTCGCCGGTGTAATCAGCATCGATTACTCCTGCACCAGTAGAGATACCACTTCGTACCGCTAATCCACTTCTTGGGGTAACTCTTCCACAAGTTCCTTCGGGTAGCCCCAGAGCTATCCACGTCCTTATTAATGCTTGTCCATATTTCGGGACAATGTCGTCCTCTATGGCGTAAAGGTCATGTCCTGCCAGCATTCTTAAGCCCTTTGTTGGCAAGTATGCCTTCCTGCTCAATCTCTTGACCCTGATAATGGGTTCCTTTCCACCTCTTCGAGATTCCAAATCCAAATCTTTATCTCCATCCCAGTCTTCTCCTTCATCGCCTACCGTCACTACTAGCGACACCAAGAAATTTTCTTCTTTCAAGATTTTCTGTTCGCGATGCATAGCTCTCTCCTCAGGATGGTACTCCGGCTGGCGGCTTAATGCGTCAGGCTTTCCGCCCTTTGTCCCTGGTCGGTATACAATGCAAAAAATTGTATTCTACCCACTTCTTAGCCCATCGCATTTGACGGCCACTCCAGACTTTTGAGGTGAGGAAGTATTTTAGGTTCTGATGGTCGGTAAAGACTGTAATCGGTTTCTCCATTCCGATCAAGTAGTGTCTCTATTCTTTAAAAGCTTCCAGGATCGCCACAAGTTCTTTATCATGAATCTCATAGTTGCGCTCCGCGGGGTTTAATTTTCTGGAATGGAAAGCCACTGGATGTAATCTTTTCTCAAAGTATTGAGAAACGACGCAGCCGCGTGTAAAATCGCTAGCGTCAGTTCCTACCACCCTTTCTCTTTCTGGGAAAAAGTGGTGGAGAATGGGGGCTGTAGTGAATCGGTGCTTTAACTCTTCGAAAGCAGTGTCCTGTTCAATTCCCCATTTAAAATTCTTAGGATTTCCTTGTAATGTCTCGGTTATTGGTTTGCAAATAGCCGTGAAGTTTTTTATAAATCGTCGGTAGAACTTAGCAAACCCCATAAAGACTTGTACTTCTCTAACCGACTTAGGTGCTTTCCAGACCATTATGGATTCCACCTTTCGGGTGCTCATAGACACCCCATCGACTGCCACCATATAGCCGTAGAATTCTACCTTCGTGGTATAGAAAGTCGACATTTTTAGCGATACTGCTAATTGAAAGTCCGATAGACTTTGTAAAACTCTTTTAACAGCTTCAATATGTTCCTTCTCACTTTTTTGAGTAAATGGGAATATCATCAAGGTAACATACGACCTTAACGTCAAGGTATTCCTGAAGAACTTGGTTCATCATATCTTGGAAAGTTGCCGGAGTGTTGACCAATCTAAAATGCATAACCTTATATTCGTATTGTCCGTATCTTGTATGGAATGCAGTTTTCCATTCATCTCCTTCTTTTATCCTCATCAAGTGGTAGCCGTCCTCAAGGTCTAACTTCGTGAAAATCATTGCGCCGCCTACTCTATCTCTGAGTTCGGACATTAGTGGAAGGGGATGCTTGTTGAGGATAGTAAGCTTGTTTAGATTCCGATAATCCACAACTAGGTGTAGTCGGCCATCGGCCTTAGGTACGAATAATCTTGGTGCTCCTGCTGGTAATTGACTCCACCTGATTTTTCCTTGTTTAATTATCGTTTCAAGGTATTCCCATAACGCCTTTAGCTGTTTTCCGGATAGTGGATACATCGGTGCCCAGGGGGGAGTTGATCCTGGAATAAACTTAATTTCGTGATCGAATGTTCATGTAGTGGCTAATTTTTCTGCCGTCTGGGCTTCAAACAGGTGCTTGTAATTCCCGTATTCTTTCGGTAATGATTCGCGTTCCACCATGTTTTCGATAGCTTTGATTCTTCCGCTGCGACAGGCATTAGGATCCCAAGCGATGGTTTCGTCATACTCGAACATATCCCCTATTCCTTCATCTTCCTCTACACAGTTTTCGCAACCTTTTGCGCAGAAAGTCCAATTTTCTGCATCTTCTATGTGAGATACTGGGTGTTCACGATGCCACCAACCAAACGGAATTATCATTCCGTAGTGACCTGCCTTTGCCACTTCACAAGACACTTCCGAGATGTGTCGATTTTTTCCTATTTCCAATTTAATGGGGAGAGTGTAACACTTCCCTCCTGAGGTGGATGACGATCCGTCAAAGCCTAAGATATCAACTGCATTGTCGCGTTCTATAGAGGGAACACGAAGGTCTTCAACTAGGTCCTTGTTGATAAGGAACACGTTGGATCCTAAATCTAACAAGACTTTAACTTTTTAATGCTTATCGTGTATATGGAGGTACGCGATCCCCTCCGGACTGTTTTTTCATTATGGTTCTGGAGCTTCTAACTCCATGCACTTAGCGCGGAAAAGACTTTCTTGGTTCTTTCGTTTAGGCATCGTTGGTGTTGAGTGTAGGTAACAAGATGTTTGTTACTACTCCCGCGCAGTTTCCACCATTGAGGTCTCCTCAGACAAGCTAGTAACTCTTTAGCTCTAACAATCTGGGTCTACATACTAAAGCGGTGTTTCACCGATACGCAATTGTGCACGACCAGTTTTCAGGCTGGATGCCTTCTCTCGACACATCAAACCTAGGCTCATAGCAGATTTTCGGGCGGTTATTAGCCATTTTACTCCCCTGGTGTGGGGTTCCCGCTTTCACCGGGTCCTTTCCCTTAGGATATCAGTTATCTGTCCAGCTCACTCCGAGAAGCCTTGCGCAACAAAGCGGTACATCGATATCCCACACTCTGGCCAGAAGGCAAGATAGTACGTACGTATAATACGACTCAGACTCGTGTGGTAGGTGGAACGGCCCGCATCAGTTGTCCCCCTGTCGTGTATTGTTCTCTGGTAGATCTTGCATTGCAATGTACCCACTTCTTCGGTATAGTAACTTGCTTACACACGGGTAGCAGGCAACCACCAGGTGACTCTAGGAACTTCGCACTGTTGGCTCCTGGGCCATGTGGGCTTGTTAACTATCCTCTGTTTCGATCAAGACTCTCCATATATTGATTCTTGTGTTCGAGCTCGTAAGTCCCTCATGGGGTCCCTTCACTTAGAGCCTACTTGCGTTGATCCTAAAATGAGAGACTTGCTTCACGCCGGTTTGATCATTTTGAGTTTCGACTCCCGTAGTTGCGCACAGAATACCCGATCCCCTATTGTGGTCGGTACCCAATACACTCCAGCCAACGGGGGTTCCCCTTTTTCATTGCAGCTCCATTCTGGACACTGAATACCCAAGCACCGTCGCCGTTAGTGCCGCTGAACTGACCAAGGTCAGTTCTTCGTCGTCTACCAGTTCCCAGATTTTATTTACTCGGGCTGGGTGCTGAACAGTTGCGACTTTGCAAGCTAATGTAGGCTTTACAATAGCCGATCTTGCTCATCAGATTCCCATTTTTATCGGTCTTCAACTGACCGTTGCCGCCGATATAAGGGCACCTCCCCAACACGTCTGATAGGTGTGGTTTTTCTTCCCACAACGTGTGCAATCTCCTTCTTTCCTTCGAGTGGCTATCACACTCTACGGGATACCGGTATGGGCCTGGGCGAAGTTTGTGTGTGTGGTCTTAGTCACGACACCCAATCTTTTCCTGGGCTTCTCCGGTTCATCGTCTGTTTTCTGTTTTCGTGGTGGGGCTCCACCTCCCTAGACATAAGGTTTAGTTTCCGTTTGTCGCTTCGGTTTAGAGTCCTGTCAGTCTTCTCTTTTGACCTCTTTAACTACCTAGGGCTTGGACAGTTTGTCGCACCCAATTTTCTCTCTTGCCAGAAGTCCTTCTTCTGACTGACCGCACAGCCTTAGCGCCTCCTCCCATTCTTGATCCGTTGTATATTGCAGAGCTCACAATCTGCGGACAATTTGTTTGGGAAGTTTATTTTCGACTTCCTCCATCCAGGACTCTCTGGTCATGCATACGTGAATGTTATAGTTATGCATGATCGTTAAGTAACGTTAAATGCTACCATCGTACTCGACTAGTTTCATAGCACGTAGTGCTAGTCATTCCCCTTCTACCGGAGTGAACCGTTTGATCATATCGTATTCAAAACGAGTCCATGTTGCTAGTTCCGGTTGCTGGGTTTCCCCTTGAAGTCCGTCCATAGCCTTCCGGTACCATATGGTATAAGGAATGACTATATCTCCCTTCGCATAGTTGAGCGCATATATGACACATTCCCGGGTGTCATCCTAGATTTGCGAGTTTCTTTCGAAATAGTCCGTGTATTGCAAAATCCACACATATATATCTTGTACGGGTCTGTCTTCAAAGAATGGGGGTGGCTCTATTGGTCCCTTAATATTCAGCGCCATCGCGTTAGCTAGTGTTTCTGCCGTACCAGACTGTTCTGGTGTTTGTCCTTGCCTGCCTCGGCTAGGACTTCCTCTCCGTCGTCCTCTCTCATCATCATCGTCCTCATCGTCACTAGGATCTCCTGGGTTACCTCCTTGGGTACCTGAGGGGGATGCATCAGCGGCTTCCCGTCCTTTCCCCTTGTCCCTGCGTGTAGGTAGAGCGTAGTACTCCTCATCGTCAGTTTCTTGGACTGCGGGTAAGCGTGTGGGCCCAGCAGCTTGGGGACGTGGTGTGGCAGCTAACATCTTGTCTATCGACTCTGTCAATACCTTCAGAGTATTGTTAGTCTCATTATTTTGCTGTTGTTGCGGGTTCTGAGATTGGCGGATCTCCCCGTGGCGGGTAGTCTGATCTAAACGCATCTGTCCTAGGGTACGATTGACCTCCCTTTCACATGTAGTGTATTGGGCGCGGAATTCTAGGAATTCCTCACGTAGACTGAGGACCATTTGTTCCAAAGTCTGATCTCGGGCTAATGCCACTTGGCTTTCTTCCCCCAGGGTTCTATATAACCTTGTGGTTACCTCTTCATGTTTGTGCTGACGCCGTTCTTGAGCGTCAATTTCTTTTGCGACTTCCTGCAATTTTTCTTCTTGTATCCCTTGACTTTGCTTTCCACGCCTGCTAGTTTCATCAATAAGATTGCAATATCGTTATCGTGAACATCTTGTCCGTCGACGATTTGCGGTTGAACCTTAATTAATTTTAAGGTATTATCTTGGGTAGCTCCCTTCAAATGTTTGAAGGCGATGTTGGCTTGGTCGAGTGAGGTGTCTATGTCTTGCCTTATTTGACCCAACGTTATTCCTAGTCGTGCAGCCAGTTTGGCTAAGTTTGCAGCGTGGTCTCCTGGTCTTGGTGTGGGGACCCTTGATATCCTATGAGTGCTTGCGACACTAGAGGATCGTTGAGAAGGTATATTTCCTCTCCGGAATGTAGGTTCTTGAGGTGTTGAAGGGAAGGGGCTATAAATAGCGGAATCATCCGTCTTATCCGTCGTATCAGGTCGGGTATCTATAGGTTCACCCGCTGTTATTCTCTTTCTCGGGTCCTGAGGTCTCTCAGCTATTGTGATGCTTTCCAGGTATGCTAATTGCTTTAATAGCCCTAGATGAGTGATTACTGGTACTTCGTACCAGAGTTCTCGGTATCCTCTAAAAGGTTTGAGGAATTGTATGTAAGGTATCCAGCGGTTGAGATACTCTAGAGGTGTAGGTATGACAAGGTTCAGTTGATCTGATTCTGAACTCAGAATTTGTATTTCCCTTTTCTCGAGATTTAGAATGTACTTGTAGTACATATAAGGATTTCTTGGACACAGGCCGAGGGGATGTCTGATCCTTGGATGACTATGCCTAGATTTTCTTTTTTCTTCTCTACTGTCTTTAAAGAGCACTGGGTGCTCCAATCAACGAAGTTTTCCAACTCGGTCAAATTCCACTCAAAGTCCGAACCATGCCAGGTAAGATATATGCTACTGAATTGATCCCTCGTTGGGATCCCGAAAGGTACTGTGAACCACGAGGGTTCTTGTATATATTCTTCTTCGATTTCGAACAGCTCACTATCGAAGACTTCTTCGAATGTCTGAATATAGATAAAATAGTGAGGTGCTTCGAAAATGTAATCGAAGTCTGAGGTGAGGGTGAAGTTTGAAGTGAACTTGTAGTTCATATAGTGAGCCTTGGTAACAGGAGAACTATCAATATACTGTTAGGCGGACGCCAAACTCAAGTATATAACTGAGGGACGTAGGCCCGAAACCTTTGATCGGAGAATCTGTCGAGGAAGGCTCATCTCGATAAAGCAAAGTAAGGTAAAGATTTAAATTGTGAAACAATATTATATTGATAAGATCTCTTCTCCGTTGCTTGATGATGTCTGTAAAGCTCGGGAGGCACTTCCAAATTTATATCCCGCATCTGAGTGTTCGCGGACTACTTCTAACTACTATGCCTCCGAAGTACTACTCTGGTTTTAATACGCAAACATCCAGAATCTTATAAGTGCGAACACCGTTTGACCCTGAAACTTATCACACCCTTTTCGCTGACTCGAAATAGTATTCCTCATCTGAGATGACTGCACTATTTGTTATACCAAACAGTGGCCTTCAACTTAGATATCTGGATAGACTATTATTTTACTCTAGTCTGGTTGACTATTGTTCCAGTAGTCTCTTCGGTCATGAAGTGATCAAGTTCATGCTGGGCCACCTAGTGCCAATCGCAAGTTCGCGCCCGACCTCTCAGCATCTTAAGGGTCTCCGACTTATCTAGGTCTTCCATTCTGACCATACTTCCCCTTGGTCCGCCGGCCTCTGTAGAGGGGTCCTATTACTAGAACCAACCAACCTACAGCTGATCTTAGAAGGGTATGGGTGGATTCGGTATACCCCTAATAGCTTTCACTACTGGGATATCCTCCTAGAGTATTTCTCCGAAAATGTCCCGTCACCTTCTGCCCATAGTTTAGGAAGCCTAAATTTGAAGCCTATTATCTCAATGCGCCTCCAATGGATGTCCTCCCTTCCACTTCCCAGATGTCATCAAAGGTCCCCTCTCATATATCCTGCGAACAGCATGGGGTCGGACGGACGGCGGTGACATATATGGTGTTATGAAGTGGGCTTCATTGATGTGACATTTTAGTTATGGGACGCAACTCTCGAAATCTCGCTAATGACGTGCGGGCCCCATAAGGGGGCCGGAGGGGGGTGTTGGCTCCGTTAAATTGAGGGTCTGTGCATAGTTACCCTACCGTGGGTCTGTGCACATGTCTCGGATTTCCATATGCCTAACAAAACCACCCTCAGACTGATGGACAAACAGAATGTACCAACCAAGTGCTGGAAGGATACCTGCGAAGCTTTGTCAACTATAATCAGGATGACTGGTATCAGCTACTACCAGTAGCCAAACATTCCTATAACAACTCCACAGCCAACGCTCACGGAAT
Organism: Tuber brumale; assembly: GCA_014065205.1. Classification (NCBI taxonomy): domain Eukaryota; kingdom Fungi; phylum Ascomycota; class Pezizomycetes; order Pezizales; family Tuberaceae; genus Tuber; species Tuber brumale. The sequence continues at coordinate 155,164 of JACCEG010000185.1, forward strand.
GTTACCATTCTATGCGAACTACAGATTCCATCTACAGATAGAGTGGATCTAGCTGCGTTAAGCTCAAAATCCCGGAGCAACACTCTACGTAAACTGGATTAAGACGATACATGAACAAGCCAGAGGATTACTAGAAAAGACGTGGGAAGGAAGGTCAAAATATTATGACCTGGTAGCTCGACAACAGCTGCACTTCAAGATCGGGAACAAAGTAATATAGAACGCAAAAACCATTGGTATCTGACGGAAATCAAAAAAAGAGTTAAGTCTGAAGCTATACGGCCCTTTCCAAATTTTGCAAAAGCCTGGATCAAGAGTCTTCAAGCTCAATATATCTGATCTACGGAAGATTCACACTATATTCCATGTCGCACCATTAGAAGCCGACAGTAAATCTATACATGACGATTGCCCGTAACCCTCTAGAGAATCAGAAGTCATTGACAGCGATCTACAATGGGAGGTTGAAAAAATAGTAAGGAGCGAGATTCGCTCTTACAGGAAATGGGTATGCAGCCGCTACTAAGAGAAGTGGGAACCGTGGTACTTTGTCAAATGGCAAGGGTGTTTGGAAGATAAGACCACATGGGAGCCAGCCACCAATATTGAAAACCTGGAGCAAGTTGTGGAAAACTTTCAAAATGAAAATCGGGATATGCCAAGAAGGGCAGATGTAAGATAGTGAGGAAAAGGTTTTCCTACTGTGGCCAAGTAAATGTGCAAGATTTTTTACCCTTACTACACTAAGTTTTCAAATGTATTTAGAAAATTATAAAAGTTATAAAGGCATTTCAAGTGAAGCTTGATAGGAGGAAGCTCATGTTAAGTATATGGAAATGTGAAGAAAAGAAATGTGCACAGATCCACAGTTGTGTAACTGCGCACAGACCCTCGATTTTCCAGAGTGCCAACACCATCCTCCAGCCCCCTTATAGGGCCTGCACATGATTAACGAGATTTCGAGAGTTACGTCCCATAAATATAATGTCACATCAATGAAGCCCACTTAATAATACCATATACTGTAGCTCAGTTGGTATGACTTTTGTATTGGTTTACAAGGTCATGTGTTCAACTTCCTCTGAGGTCAAAGTTATTATTATAATAAATATACTTTGATACATAGAGTATGATACAAGATACTTATTTTGGCTGATGATGGATCATCAAGCAAAGGAGAAGAGATCTTATCAGTATAAAATTGTTTACTATACAAATCTTTACTTTTCCTATTTTATCGAGACGAGCCTTCCTCGACAGATTCTCCGAACAAACATTTTCCCCTAAGTCCCTCAGTTATATACTAGAGATCAGCGTCTGCCTAATAATTATATTACAATATACTCATACTCATACTATAGAAGAGGAATAAAAATATAACTAATATGTTATATAGTTCAGAAAAGTCAAAATGTGTATGAGGAATTTCATCTTTTTCCAATTCTATTAGCTTGACAACTAGAAAACACTTTTTTCCTTTTTGGAATCAAAAAACCTAAATATAAATAATTAGATAAAGACAAATAATAATAGCTAAGTTTTCTTTTAGTAATTCCATCCACTAACAACTTACTACTTGCTTATAGGATTTGTAATGTGGAATTTTTAGCAAAAAAGTGTAAAAAGGATTACATCAGTCATAGTGTTTAAGTGTGTTAATCATATAACTTAAACTTAAAATTTGAGTTTTAAGAAATTATTACTTATTTTTATCTGAGGTACAATATAAGTCCAAAGATATATGGATATGATAGTATTATATGTCATGATTCTGGACTAACATAGTAGAGAAGAAGAGGTTTCAGACTATGATGCAAGAATATATTATAGGATTTTATTCATCATATGATTGGTTCACATACATGACTTATTTGAAAGTCATGTAGCTTATATATAAGACTAAGGACTACAGACTAAAGGTTTACTTTCATACATCTGACCTATTAAAAGGTCATAAAGACTATGCATAAGGCCAAGAAAGGCTGTATGGGAGGCCTTGTTATGATATTTCATTCTAATAACTTAATTGGAGGTCCAGTGACTTACGCATATGACTAATGATAAGATCACATAATTTTTATATTATATGAGTATATGAGGAGCAGTTACAACTCATAGATGTTTTGATTTGTAAGCAGGTTATAGGAAGAACTATGAAAAGCAGCAGGTAGAATCAAGTAGTTAGTTGATCCTCTATCTACGCTATTTTCCTCGTGCTTGAAATCAACCCTCAATATAGGATTCTCACAATCATCCACCTCTACTCTTCTCCTATGATGGCTTTGGCTTAGGAGTAATAGCCATTATCATCCTCTTCCCACTGTCCTCTTTTGCTCTCTTACACATTAAGGCTTCTCCCCTTTTGGGTTTCTGTACTGCTTTTCTTCTGCCCATTCCCTCCTCCTCACCTCGCTTAGCAAGGCCCCTCTTCACTATCGGTGACTGTTCACTTTCCATACTTCTAATGGCTGAGAATATAGTTTACGTCACATTCTGAGAATATTCCTATATTTCGTCTACTAGTACGTATATTCTAGTATGGTTGTTATGTGATTTTGGTGCAATATTCATATTGTTTTTTGGAGATGTTCTACGTGGTTATCTTTCTATGTTTTCTAGCTTTGCTCTAAAGTCTTTTCTTCTATTCTCGGATGGATATGTAGAGGCTCTTAGAGTGGAGATGTGCAGTTAGGCCCACACCATAAGGTCTTGGGAATACGGTCAGCCAGACAGAAGGAGGAATGGGGATTTTTTCATACTATAGCTAGTACTGCATGCAGATTCTTATACTCTAAATAACAATGAAATATATGAAAATAAAATAAAAAAAATAAAAAATAAAAAAAACTAAGTAGTTAGTTTATCCTCTATCTCAACTATTTTCCTTATGCTTGAAATTAATCCTCAACACAGGACTCTCATGATCATCCACTTTCCCTCTCCTCCATTGATGGCTTTGGCCTAGGAGTGACAGCCATCCTCATCCTCTTCCTACTATTTTCCTTTACTCTTTTACATATGGAGGCTTCCCTCATTTTGGGTTCTGGTATTCCCTTTCTGCTACCTATTCTCTTCTCCTCATCATGCTTAGTAAGGCTCCTCCTTACAGTCAGTGACCCTTCACTTCCTATGCTTCAAATAGCTGAGAATACACTTTGCAGTATACAAGAACTCTTTCACAGGGCTATGGGTCGATCTCGACCCTCCCTATAGTTGGCTTAAGTGGTGGTATCCTATCCACTAAGTGACATGATCTTTCTGAAAACAAGGGACTATGTAAAAGACGTTGAAAAATTGCTTGCCTTCCTCCCCTAGGGACCGCCTAGTAAGACACAAACATGATTACTGAGAGTTGACACAGTGGCATTTGGTTTCCTTCCTGATCCTATAGTTGGATTGGCTTGTACCCTACTGCTACATTTTTTCTCTGGCTAGTACCCTACTACTACCCCTCTCTTCCACTGTTCCCTACAGTCAGTACCTGTCTTGGTCTACATTGCATTCCGGGAACTATTCCACATTTTTCCATTTGCTAGCAAGTATATTCTGGCTAGGTTGTTGTGGAATTTTGAGGCAATTTTTACTTTGTTTTTTGGTGATGCTCTGACTGGTTACCTTCACATGTTCTCCTGCTTTGCTCTGAGGTCTTTTCTTCTATTTTCAGATAGATATATAGGGGCTTTTGGGATGGAGATGTACGGTTAGGCCTACACCACAGGGTCTTGAAAATATGGTTGGGCAGGACAAAAGAAGGAATGGGCATTGTTTATGCCATAGCTAGTGCTGCATGCAGGTTCTTGTACCCTATATAATAATGAATACATGAAGATAAAAAAAAGTGAGAATAAAAAAAAACCAAGCAGTCAGTTAGTTCATCCTTCATTTCTGCTATTTTTCTTGCGCTTGAAATCAACCTTCAATGCAGGATCCCCACAATCACTTACCCCCTATCTTCTCCCATGATAGCTTCAGCCTAGGAGTGATGGCCATCCTCATCCTCTTCCCACTGTGCTCTTTCGCTCTTTCATGCATTGAGGCTTTCCTTCTTTTAGGTTCTGGTACTGCCTTTCTACTACCTATTCCCTGCCTCTCATCTCACTAAGCGAGTCTCCTCCTTACAGTCAGCAACTTTTTACTTCCCATACTTCAACTAGCTGAAAATACAGTTTGTGGTACACGAGAACTCTTCGACAGGCCTACAGGTCGATCTCACCCCTCCCTTCAGTTATTTTAAGTGGTGGTATCCAATCCACTATGTACCGCTATCTCTCTGAGAACAAGGGACTAGATGGGAGACATGGTAAAATCACTTGACTTCTCCTACTATGGACCACTTAGTAAGACATGAACACAATTACTGAGAGTTGATACAGTTGCGTTTAGTTTTTTTCCCAACTCAATGGTTAGGTTGACTTGCACCCTACTACTACATCCTTTCCCTGGCTGGTACCCTACTACTATCCTTCTCTTCTGCCATTCCACACAGTCGGTACCTGTCTCAATCGGCATTGCATTCTGAGAATTTTTCAACATTTTTCTATCTGCCAGTTCTTATATTCTGGCTTAGTTGTTGTGGGATTCTGGTATAATATTTACTTTATTTTTAGGTGATGTTCCAAGTGGTTATCTTCCTTTGTTTTCCTGCTTTGCTCAGAGGTCTTTTCTTCTATTTTCGCATGAATATGTAGGGGCTTTTGGGATGGAGATATGCTGTTAGGCTCATACCAGAGGATTTTAGGAATACAGTCTGGCTGGGTAGAAGGAGGAATAGGGATTGTTTATGCCATAGCTAGTGCTACATACTGGTTCTTGTACCCTAAATAACAATGAATATATGAGGATAAAAAAAAAAAAGAGAATCAAAAAACCAAGTGGTTAGTTCTATACATAGCTACCTATTACACTTTCTGTTAGGTGGACGCCAAACTCTAGTATAACTGAGAAATGTGGGCCAAAATCTTTGTTTGGACAATCTGTGGAGGAAGGCCCATCTTGATAAAATAGGTAATGTAAAGATTTAAAGCGTAAAATAATTTTATATTGATAAGATCTCTTCTCCGTTGCTTGATGATGTCTGTAAAGCTCCGGAGGCACTTCAATATTTATTTCTCGTATCTGAGTGTTCGTAGACTACTTCTAACTACTCTGCCTCCAAAGTACCACTCTGGTTTTAATACGCAAACATCCAGAATCTTATAAGTGCGAACACTATTTGACCCTTAAACTTCTTACACCCTTTTACAGTTACGGAATAGTATTCTTCTGTTGAGATGACTGCACTATTTGTTATACTAAATAGTGGTCTCCAACTTAGTTATCTACATAGACTATTATATTACTTTAGTCTTGTTAACTATCATTCCAGTAGTCTCCTCAGTCATAAAGTGATCAGTGTCATGCTGGGCCACCTAGTGCTAATCACAAGTCCAAGCCTGACATGTCAACATCTTTACAGGTCTTCCACTTATCTAGGTCTTCCTATCTAAGCGTGCTTCCCCTTGGTCTACTTGCCTCCATAGGGGGGTCTTATTGTTAGGATCAACCAACATACAACTGATCTCAGAAGGGTATGGGTAGATTTGGTATGTCCTCAATAGTCTCCACTACTGGGACATCCTCTTGGACTATTTCGCGGAAAATGTCCCATCACCTTTGGCCCATAGTTTAGGAAGCCTAACTTTAAAGCCTACTATCTCAATGCGCCTCCCACGGATTTCCTCTGTTCTACTTTCCAGATGTCGCCAACAGTCCCCTCTAATGTATCCTGCAAATGGCATGCAGTCAGACAGACGGCGGCGACCTATATAGTATTATGAAGTGGGCTCCATTGATGTGACATTTTAGTTACAGGACACAACTCTCGAAATCTCACTAATAATGTGAAGGACCTATAAGGGAGCTGGAGGGAGGTGTTTGGCTTTTGTAAAATTGACGGTCTATGTACAGTTACCCTACCGTGAGCTCTGTATACTTTGTCTCAGATTTCCATATGCCTAACACTTTCCTACTTATATGTTTACAAGAATACAAGTTATTCCACTAAGCTCCATGTTTACAAGTTTGTAATATAAATCTATTATTAGCATTCAAGAAAGAAATTTAAATAATAGTTTAAGAACAATAAATGGAGTTATAAATAAATAAAGGATGATTTGCAATATCATATTATATGAATGAGAAGTACTCCTCAATCTGAGATAGCTAACTAGTATTATTTCCTGTTTCAAGATATATAATAAAGTGAAATATCTTAACATTATGATCTAATTAGTTGAAGCACTAATTATATGATAGCAGTTTCATATAACTCATAATTATAAGTCATAGGTATTTTATACTTCACATATAACTGGTACAGCTTACTAGTTTAGGAATTTCAGGTATCGGTTGATACTGTTTGTGTTTTGAATTTGTTTTAGGAAACGAGGTGTGCCTCTAGCCTGAAAGTATAGGGTTTGATACTCTATATGTTTTATGTTTAGTTTCAAGTATCGGTTTGATACTTTATATGTTTTATGTTTGGTTTCAAGTATTGGTTTGATACTTTATATATTTTATGTTTGGTTTCAAGTATTAGTTTGATACTTTATATGTTTTATGTTTGGTTTCAAGACTACCATTTTGGAGTCTTATATGTATGAGAACAAGGCTCCCAGTAGCCTAAGAAGTGTATTTAAGAACTGCTATTCTTCATGTTAGAAGAAGCAGACTTTGGCAGATAGAGTTTTCAATATACTTGGTTGAACAGTTACTCTCTTCAGTTCGCTTCAAGAATCTTTAGTTTGAGATCCACCAAACATCTCATAGACTTCAGTAGTCACGATATAGTAAGAAGTCTATTCAACAACATCGGCTAAAGCCTCCAGACCTTGATTCACTTGTTACCACCTTGGTAAGAACAAGGCCCATTAACCCTACATTTACTGCATGTCCCGAGAGGCGGTTACATCACATATAATCTTACTTAAAGGTCATGAGATTCTTATACTAGATTTTATATGTTATATTTCCTATCTCTAGTCAATAGCTGAGCAACAGATAAATAATACTTATCTTCTTGTTCTTAATAATAGTTCTTAGACCTATGTTTATAGAAACGTAGTTAAAACTTTTATCTTAAACCTTCAATATCTATTATATTCTTACTTTAACTCTACTCTCTAATAGAGTTATTAATATGGGTAAATAGTAATAAAGTAATAAAGAGCATAATGTGTTTATTATATTTGTAAAAGCATAAAGTAATAAATAAGAAAATAACATGAAATAAAGTGGAAAGAGGATATCTCCTCAGTTTGTTTTTTTGTTTTTATCTTCAATTTTATTTTGTATTTAAAGGTATACCATCTACATGTAGTACAAACTATAGCAGATGCACTAACCTCTTCTCCTTCGTCAGCTTCCAGACAGCTAGAAGAAAAACTACTATAAAGCCCTTTAACGCAAGCAATCAGGTACCCAGCCTCAAGGATCCACAAGTTGAATAAGGAAGAGTCTTGTTTGGAGTTACTGACTCTATCACTCCATGCAGTTGAAAAAACTCCTTCACTTAGCAAGCCTGTAGTATACATGAAGAGCAAAGATTATAAAAGAAAAGCCCTCCAAATCCATTGATATAAAGAAAACACTGGACCCTGACAGTAGCTACAACCTGCAATGAAAAACTCTCCAAATAACCTAAACCTTGAACCATACAGCTGAAGTACTTGAGCTACCTGTGATAAATGTATCAAATGCCAATATGAATATATCTAGTGAAAAGTGGTGAGAGACTGAAGGAAAAGCCCAAGTAGAAGGCAAAGAGACCCATGGCAAGACACTAAGTCCAATGCAATTCAGGCCAGGAAACCTGAAACTAATGTCCAGAAAATGCCAAGTAAGGATAGTATAGCAGTAGGGTGCCAGTCAATCCAATCATAAGAAAGGTACAGAAACTGAATATGATTATATCAACTCTCGATAATCATATTTGTATCAGACTAAATGGATCCAGGAAGAGGGTAAGATATTTTACCATGTCTCTCATGCAGTTTCTTATTCTATGAGTCATAGTTTCACTTAAGAGATAGAATACTACCACTTGCCAACTGCGGAGAATAGCAAAATCAACTCAAGAGCCTACAGGAGTTCTCACTTGCTACAAACTATACTCCCAGCCATTTGTTACATAGGAAGCGAGCAGTCACTGAGTATAAGAAGGAACTCACTAAGCGAAGAGAATAGAGAGAACATGTAGCGGAAAAGCACTACCAGAACCTAAGGGAAAGAAAGCCTTGATGTGTGGAAAGGTAAAAGAGGACAGTGAGGAGAGGATAAGGATAGCCAACACTTCAAGGCTGAAGCCATGATGGGAAATAAGAGAAGGTGGAGGGGATCGTAAGATTCCTATCTTGAGGGTTGATTTCAAGTGCAAGGAAAATAGTAAGCACAGAAGATGGCTCATCTCCAAAGTTTTTTTTCTTTTTTTTTCTTTTTTTTCTTTTTTATCTTCATATGATTACCTAGTTTAAAGTACAAGATCTGTGCATGTAGTACTAGCTATAGCATAGAAGAAGACCTATAATCTCCTTCTGCCCAGCCTGATCGTATCTTCAAGATGCTCTAGTGTAGGCCTAACTTCATATCTCCACCTCAAAAGACACAACATATCTATCTGAAAACTGAAGAAAAGGCCTCAGAGCAAAGCAGGAAAACATAAGAAGGTAACCACTAAAAACATCATCAAAAAATAAGAGAAAATATCGCACCTAAATCCCACAACAACTATGCCAAAATATATGTGCCAGTAGACAAAATATAGAAGCATTCTCAGAACACAATGCAAACTGAGACAGGTGTCAGTTGTGGTAGACTGTTAGGCAGACGCCAAACTCAAGTATATAACTGAGGGATGTAGGCCCAAAATCTTCAATTGAAGAATCTGTCGAAGAAGGATCGTCTCGATAAAATAGGTAAGGTAAAGATTTAAAGTGTAGAACAATATCATATGGATGAGATCTCTTCTCCATTGCTTGATGATGTCTGTAAAGTACAGGAGGCACTTCGATATTTATATCCTGCATCTGAGTGTTTGCAGACTACTTCAAACTACTATGCCTCTGAAGTACCACTCTGGTTTTAATACGCAAACATCCAGGATCTTATAAGTGCGAATACTATTTGACCCTGAAACTTATCACACCCTTTCACGGTTACGAAATAGTATTCCTCCATTGAGATGACTGCGCTATTTGTTATATCAAACAGCGGCCTCCAACTTAGTTGTCCGCATAGACTATAATATTACTCCAGTCTTGTTGACTATCATTCCAGTAGTCTCTTTGGTCATGAAGTGATCAAGTTCCTGCCAGGCCACCTAGTGCCAATCGCAAGTCTAAGCCCGCTGTGTCAACGTCTTAAGGGTCTCCGACTTATCTAGGTGTTCCTTTCTGAGCATGTTTCCCCTTGATACGCCAGCCTCCATAGAGGGGTCCTATTACTAGGACCAACCAACCTACGGCTGATCTCAGAAGAGTATAGGTGGATTTGGTATGCCCCTAATAGCCTCTGCTACTGGGACATCCTCTTGGAGTATTTCGCCGAAAACGTCCCATCACCTTCGGCCCATAGTTTAGGAAGCCTAAGTTTCAGGCCTACTATCTCAATACGCCTCCAACAGGTGTCTTCCATTCCACTTCCCAGATGTTGCCAATGGTGCCCTCTCATATATCCTGCGAATAGCATGCGCTCGGTCTGACGGTGGTGACGTATAAGGTGTTATGAAGTTGGCTTCATTGATGTAACTTTTTAGTTATGGGACGCCACTCTCGAAATCTCGCTAATGACATGCAGGATCCATTAGGGAGCTGTAGGGGAGTGTTGGCACTTCCAGAAAAATGGGGGTCTGTGTGCAGTTACCCTACCGTGGGTCTGTGCACATTTCTTGTCTCAGATTTCTATATGCCTAACATAGACAGCAGAAGCGATTGGCAGTAGTAGAGTACCAGTCAGGAAAAGGATGTAGTAGTAGAGTGACAGCCAATCCAACTGTCAAGTCAGAAAGGAAACTGAACGTGATCATGTCAACTCTCGATAATCGTATTCGCGTCTGGATAGGCAGTCCCTAGTATAGAAGGTCAAGTGTTTTACCATAGCTCTTATGTAGTACCTTGTTCTCATAGAGATAGTGTCACTGGATGAAGGAGATACCACCGCTTAAGCTGACCGTACTAGTAGGGAGGGGCGACATCGACCTATGGGCCTGTTGAAGAGTTCTGGCATACTTCAAACTGTATTTCCAGCTATCTGATGCATGGGAATGGAAGGGTTACCGATTGTAAAGAGGGGCCTCTCTAAGTCAGGTGAGGGGGAGCGAACAGGCAACAGAAAGACAGCACTGGAACCTAAGATGAGTAAAATCTCAACACGTAAAAGAGTGAAGGAGGACAGTAGGGAGAAGATGAGGATAGCCATTACTCCTAAGCTGAAGCAATCATAGAAGGAAAGGGGGAGGTGGATGATTATGAGAGTCCTGCATTTAGAGTTGATTTCAAGCATGAGGAAAAAATATTGGAAACGGTAGATGAATAGTAGAGACGGAGGATAGCTCATCTCCTAGGTTTTTTTATTTTCCTTTATTTTTTATTTACATGTATTCATTGTTATTTAGAGTACAAGAACTTCAAGTTGCATGCAGTGCTAGCTATAGTATAAACAATTTCCATTCTTCCCTCCACCCAGTCCAACCGTATCCCCAAGACCCTATAGTGTAAGCCTAACTGTGTATCTCTGCCCCAAAGTTCCAACATATCTGAAAGAACAGAAGAAAAGACCTCAGAATAAAGCAGGAGAACATAAGAAGTAACCACTTAGAACATCATTATGAAACAAATGAAATATCGCACCAGTAGATCCCACAACAACCCAGTCAGAATATACGCGCCGGCAGTCAAATAAACATCGAATAATTCCCTGAACGCGATGCAGACTGAGAAAGGCACTGACTGTGGGAAACAGTGAGAGAGAGGAGTAGTAGTTGGATACCAGTCAGGGAAAAGATGTAGTAGTAGTATGCAAGCCAATCCAATTGTAGGGTCAGGAAGGAAACTGAAAGTAACTATGTCAACTCTCAGTAATCGTATTTGTGTCTTACTAGGCAGTCCCAAGAGGAGGAGAGCAAGCGACTTTACCACATCTCTCTTGTAGTTGCTTGATCTCAGAGAGATAGAGTCACTTAGTAGATAGGATACCACCGCTTAAGCCAACTGTAGGGAAAAGACAGATCGACCCGTAGGCCTAGTGAGGAGTTTTCATATACTACAAATTATATTCTCAGCCATCTGAAGCAGGAGAAGTAAAGGGTCACTGAGTGTGAGGAGGGGCTTTATTAAGCGAGGTGAGGGTGAGGGAATGGGCAGCAGAAAGTCAGTACCAGAACCCAGAAAGAGGGAAGCCTCAACACATAAAATAGTAAAGGAGGACAGTGGAAAGAGGATGCGGATAGCCATCACTTTGAGGCCAAAGCTATTGAATTTGTATATAGTGGTACAATCTTGATAGCTTGAGTACGAAAATATGGCACAGTATTAAAGATATACTGTGGGCACACTTAGGCGAGGAGAATAGTAATTGGAAGGCAGATTGGAAGTAATTCTTGTCCTTGATTTCTTTCTAACACTTGAAACAGTAACCAGCTATATCTATAAGTACGCATACTTAGGCAAACAAAAGAAATAAGCAAGAAAACTTCGTAAAAAATATAAGTACAAACAAGTTTGACTCCGAAAAACTGCCAAGAAAATCCCAAATAAAATATATATAAAGTATAATGGTATAAGAGATTTTAAGCAGAAAATCAATATGCAATGCATCTTCTAAAATGGTTGCAGTACATAAATGAAAATAACCGAAACATCCTGCACATGCAATATGAAAATATATATCCAATTACCTTATCGTTATCATAAAATGTAAATGAAATACCTATTGTATATAGTCTCGCTGTAGTAATGTTCATGATTTATAGGTAAACTAGAAAATATAACTAAAGAGAGAAATACAAGTTATTTAAAAGAAATATACTTATGAAGCGAATAGTAGGAAATTTCAACCGAAGCCATCATGGGAGAAGAGGGGGAGTGAATGATTGTGAGAGTCCTGCATTGAAGGTTGATTTCAAGCATGAGGAAAATAGCGGAGATGAAGGATGGCTCATCTCTTAGGTTTTCATTGTTTTACTTTTTTAATTTTTTTTTTATTTTTTATCTTCATGTATTCATTGTTATTTAAGATACAAGAACCTGCATGCTGTGCTAGCTGTGGTATAAATAATCCACATTCACCCTTCCACCCAGCCCAACCATATCCCTAGGACCCTCTGGTGTGGGCTTAACCACAGATCTCCATCCCAAAGGCCCCTGCATATCTATCCGAAAATAGAAGAAAAGACCTCAGAGCAAAGTAGGAGAACTTAAGAAGGTAGCCACTTGGAATATTATTAAAAAACAAAGTAAATTTTGTACCAAAATCCCATAAGAACCAAGCCAGAATATATACGTTATCAGATGGAAAAATGTTGTATAATTCCCAGAACATGACACAGACTGAGACAGATGCCGACTGTGGAGGATGGCGGAATCTAGGAGTAATAGTAGGATACTAGCTATAGAAAGAATGTAGCAGTAGGGTGCAAGCCAATCCAATTATTGGGTCAGAAAGGAAACTAAATACAACTGTATCAACTCTTGGTAATCATGTTCGTATCTTATCAGGTGGTTCCTAGTGGAGGAAGGTGAAATATTTTATCATGTCTCTCATATAGTCCATTATTTTCAGAGAGGTAGTATCACTTAGTAGATGGGGTATCACCGCTTAAGATAACTGAGAAGAGAGGCGAGATCGACCTATGGGCCTGTTGAAGAGCTCTCATGTACTGCAAACTGTATTCCTAGCCATCTGAAGCATGAAAAGTGCAGGGTCACAGACCGTGAGGAGGGGTCTTGCTAAGGGAGGTGAGAGAGAGGGAACAGGCAGCAGAAAAGCAGTACTGGAATCTAAAAGTAGGGAAGCCTCAACATGTAAAAGAGCCAATAAGGGCAGTGGGAAAAGGATGAGAATGGCCATTACTCCTAGCTCAAAGCTATCATGAGAGGAGTAGAGAGGTGGATAATCATGAGAATCCTGTATTGAGGGTTGATTTCAAGCCTGTAGAGAATAGTGGACACGGAGGATGACTCATCTTATAGGTTTTTTTTTCTTCCTTTTTTTTCTTTTTATCATCATGTATTTATTATTTGCGGTACAAGAACTTGCATGCAGTACTAGCAATGGCATAAACAAAACCTTAATCTCAAAACTAGCAAGTACAAAAGAAACAATCCGCACCAAGTTGTAAAATCCTCCAAGTCGTGTCTGATAGCCGATACAAGATCTCATAGAACTCAAGCAAGCAAATACAAAAATCATAACGAAAAATAAAACCAAACCAGAAGAAAAACAAAAAACCTCTCAAGTGAAATCAATAAGATGGCGGTCGTCATATCTTAAGGCTTGAAGCCATGGATAGGAAGTTCCAGGGGGGAGGAGAGAGGACGCGGATGGGGGGTCCCAGGACACAGGTAGCATACCTGGGGGAAAAACAGTGGCCGTCAAGTTCAGGTATCTGGCCAAAAAGTAGAGGGCGTCTGTATCGGTCCAAAGTGGGCTGTCCTTGCCAACTTCCATGAGCCCCTGGAGGTGGCGCTCATGAGGTACCTTGCGGGACTCGCAGTACAGGATGGCATGAGTGAAGTCCTCCTCATCCTCCTCATAGAGAGGATAGAGGGAAGAGGGGTCATCAGTAAACCAGGAGGGGTAGGCAGCGAGGTAACTCTTGCCCAAGCACATCTGGTAGATTCTGCCAGTGATAAACCTCCCAAGGCCCATAGACAGATAGGGCAAGAAAGTCGGGACATATGGGTAACCGGGTGGGGGGAGAGCTGGGTAGTCAAATCCTTGGTAAGCACTGCTTTCACACGCATCTTGATCGATTGATAGGAGGAGACCCCATCATTTACAGGGAGCTGGTCTGGTGGCAGGAGGTCAATCAAGGTAACTGGGACGGGACCGAGTATGCCAATGAAGGGCAAAGTACGATGTACAATCGCATCCCCGGGGAGGAGGTAGGGAAGGGATGGTGGAGTCTCGCAGTCGCCAGGTTGGCCTTAGGAGGGAGGCAAACGAGTCAGACAGCAGCCAGCCTCTATCGGTAGAGGATCAAAGATGGGAGGGGGGGGAGAGCCAACTCGCACGCAAGGATGCCAATTGAGGTCAAAGAGAAGCAGTTTGTCACCCACCTCTGTAGTGTTCTCCAAAAGATAGACATCTGGTCCAAGAGGGTGAGGCGTGGTGAGAAAAGGTCCACTCCATAGAAGAGTATCGGGGAGATGAGGAAGGAAGCCAGATGGTGGTACAGAAAGGGGGGGAGGTTCTTGCCAGGCCTAGAGAGCTTCTGAATCGCCATAAAGGCCCCTTAGGCTAGAGTGAGTCTTCTTATAAAGTGCAAGGTAGTGCCCTTCGAGCATAAGGTGGTTGAGGGCTCTAACCAGTAGCCAAGCCATCGGATCAACTTGGAGGGGTAAAAGAGTAGGCCTTCCAGAAGGACCAGGATCGGGGGATGTTGGACCTTTTGCGCTGGAGCAGTCCAGTGCATGAGCTCTGTCTTCGGGATCGAAAAGGATACACCTAGCCTCCTGGCCATCGCTTGGAGAGATCTGGTAACACCTTGGAGCCTCTGGATATTTCTCCGGTATGAGCTAGAAGCAACCGTGACTGCAAAGTCATCCACATGGGAGAGGATTAGGTCCTAGGGGACTGGAAGGTGAAGGGTCGAGACATAGATGATGAACAGGTGTGGCGAAATCGGAGACTCTTGTCAGGTACTCACTGAAACTGGGGAGAATATCTAAGGAGCTCCCGGGAAAACCAGATGGCAAGAGCGGCCGTAGAGGAAGGACCTTACCTACCAGACCATGTACGGGTTTACTGCCTTGGTGGCAAGCATTTTGCAATGTGAGGGGGCAGATATGTTGTCGAAACCACCTTTAATATCGAGGAAGAGGATTGAGACCTCGAGTTTGGGGCGCATAAATAGCTGAACCTTATGAGACAGAGTAGCCGCCACGTTGAAGGTGCTCAAACCCGGGAGGGAACCAGTTTAGTGAGGAGATAGGAGGCTCAGGAAGCGGGCGAGGGCAGTGAGGTGGGTTACCATAATCCTTTCGAGGATCTTAGAGAAACTTTTCAAGAGGACAATAATTCGGAACGAGGCTGGTGTGTTATAGGAGGGTTTCCCTAGTTTGTCTAACATGATGCCATTGGCTTTCTTCAGGGATAGAGAATGGTACTTGTAGAGAACCAGTAAGCCAAGGAGGAATGTGAGGAGGCCGGAGTTCACGGAATATACTGTGTTCCAGATAGAGTATGGTATTTGATCTGGGCTAGGAGCAGAAGAGGATAAAAGGTTTCTGAGGGCTACAGTGATTTCATTTGCAGAGAGCAGAGGAACATCCCTGAACTCATAAAGGATAACTGGGGGCCTAGAAGATCGCCGCTCAGGAAAGAAATATGAAAGGAGCGCTTCGTTGATTACTTTGGGACTGTCAGCCCCGGGTATCTGGGGGAACCTGTCTGGAGGCCTGCTGAATGCAAAGCATTTCACAGTCCAGAGTGTTTGGGGGGTGGCCATTTTTGGGAAGTTGTCCCTGTAATCATTTTTGGCCTTCTTAATGGCCTTGAAGTATAGGAGCCATGCCTTCTTGCATTGCTCTTGCGACAAGGGGAGAGGATCCCCTCATGCTGCGCGGACTGTAGAGTAGAATGCAGATCTCTGCGTTGTAAGGTCGGGGGACCACCATGGTTTGGACCTGCTAGAAGGTCTTTTAGCTGCCGTGTAGAGTCTAAGCATAGCTCTCAGCCTGTCTAGTGCCGTGTCAAACCAGGTAGAGAAAGTGTGGGGTGTTGGGAGAGGAAGACGGGAGTCGAACCTCATAGCCTTAATCTCTTTCTCAAGAGAGAGCCAATCAGTCTTTGTCCAAACCTGCGCTGGAAGGGGGGGGGCGAGCCAGTGGCTCCGAAAGGGTTACCAGGATCAGGACATGGTCAGATCCTGGTAGGGTAAGGGGCGTGGCTGAAGATCGAAAGTTGGGAGAGCACGGAGTATTGGTAAACGCTAGATCTATCACTGAGGGATGCATATCAGGGTTGATGTGAAAGTAGGTGAGGACTCCAGGAGTGTTTAAGAGGCAAAAACCTTCCTGTGCAGCTTTTTCAAAGAAGGGGGTAGAGGCAGCAAGGTCAGAGGTTGAAAAAAAATGCACTGGATCTGCTGAGGGGTGATGTATATTAAAATCCCCAATGACCAGCATGGGCGTAGTGACATGGGGGAAGGCAACCTCTGGTGAGATGGTCCGGTGGAAGGGGGAGCTGTCCTATGTACTGTAGAGGTTCATGACCTAGAACTTGGTGATGAAGGAATCAAAAAAACCAACAGAAGAGTAGAAATCAACTGCCATCCAATCCCTCACCTCAGAGAAGACCAGGAGGACTGAGAATTGTTGAGTAGAAGAGAGATGTAGGTAGCAGGCTACTCTCGGCTTGCCACCATTGGAGCAGGAGGGTAAAAATGCTTTGAAACCAGCAAATGACGGGGGTTTGTTTCTGTGTAGAGGGAGGTCTTGAAGAGTAACAAGAGTAGGGAGGGAGTCCAAAATTGAAAAACAATTAAAAAGGGAAAGAAACACATCCCAGCTTCCTAAGCAGTTGTGTTGATGAATAGATATTGGGTTATGGGAGCCCGCCTCGAGTGCAGAACTCACAGGGGAGGTGTGACCAGCCATTACATACCTTCCGGCATCTCAGGCTGGGGGAAAGGAGTGGGAGATTCCTGCCATGCGGGGTTCAGCAAGGTACCTCCCTGGACTTTTGGGACTTAGATGGGGAGAGGTGTCTGGGGGGCATTGCCACACCTTGGGCAGGGTGTTTCAGGATTAAAGGGGGGTAGGAGGGGTCATGCACCAGTTGAAGGACCCTCATCAGAGTCATTCATCGTGTCCATATCTTCCACATTCTGCAGAATAGGGGATACCCGGTGGGGAGGAGGGGAGGGAGGTCTCAATGGGCATTCTCATGCGAAAGCTGGGTGTTGGCCCTTGCAGACCGCATACATTGGGGGAGAGGTTGAGCAGCAGTCAACCACTGCTCTGAGGTTCCCACCCCTAGGGCAGGTGGGGTTCTGGCAGCAGTGTGCCTGCTTTCTGTGGGAGAGGGCATAGATTGGACAGACTAGGTGGTCAACCTTACATCTAGCTGAATAGTGTTTGTATTCCCAGCAGTTACAGTATTGAGTGAGGCTGTTAGCCGAGTATGCTCTCTCGATCTTACATTGAGAGGAGAAAAGGTAAGCATTGCCTAACATGACAGCCTCATTCTCAGGCGCGACTGTCACCACCACAGATGTCACTTTCTTGAAGATTCTGAAGTCATGGTTGGGGTTAAGGTAGCAGGCAGAGAGGATCTGGACATTCTTAACGTTCAGGATGGTGTTACTGAGGGACTGTAGGAGGTCATCGTCATCCTCTGGGAGGTATGCGATCGGGAGGGAATGTATTGCGAGTTGTACCTCGTTGAGGGCAGTGCGAAAAGAGAGCCAAGGGGTTTTGTCTATCAGAAAGGACTAATTCAGTCTGGCTGAGAGAGCATCGTAGTAGGGGGCGTACGCAGTAGAGGGGATGAAAGGGGAGAGGGCCAGGAGGGTTACGGCACTTCTGTCATTGACGCCAGTCGAGCGGATAGAGGTAGGTTACAACCGGCCTCATGAAGAATGAAGGCAGCAATGTCTGGGAAAGAGGCAGCTAGGAGTTCAGACTGGGAGTGAGAGAAGGGGGAGGACCTGGAGGTGTAGAAACATCGCTCAGTGGCAGGGAGGCTCCTTGGACCTTTTGAGTAGGCCAATAGTATCGAGCCAGATGCAACCTGGGCAGCTGAGGGGGTGTTCTTAGTCTTGGTCAATTTCCCTTTCTTCTTCTGTGCAGCGGAAGCGGCCTGAGCGAATGTGGGGGCACTGGGCTAGGCCGATGCCTTAGGTACGGGGTGGAATTCCAAGAGGGGGGAGTACTTTCCATCCCTGTAGGTCTGTGTCTCCCAGGAGCGAGGGAATTTCGCTGCATAAGTGGCTGGATTGCCAACCCATTTCTGGTCTTTGGTGCTGTAGTAGGGAACATCTGTGTCACCACCCTCCTCATAGAGGGGGGACAGTTCATCAGCTAGGGGTATGCTTAGGGTGGACGGAGCCTTCTCTAACTCATCTTATAGGTTCCCTTGATCCTTTTATATAGTCACTCTTCACAGTATAACTTATACATTATATCACACAATTCATATAACTTATAAGTATGAGTCATGTAAAATCTATCAGATGACTCATATGAGTTACTTGCCGATTTCAATAGTATCCAGATGGCCGGGTGCCAAGATTTGTACCCAACCCTGGTCAGCAGAAGCCTTAAACAAGAGCACCCATAAGGGTGCTGCCACTAGGTAAGTCTTAAATTCTATAAGTGACTCAAACATTGCCCTATTTAAAATATCTCTCTACTCTCTGAATCTCTAGCCTACTCTCTGAATCTCTAGCCTACTCTATATCTAATTTTAATTGGAACGAAAATGGAAATGTGGTTGAGGAGGAGCCTTTGTAGTTTGAAGTTGGGAGTTGTGCGGTTTAAGGTACTGGTTAAAGGTTTCCTCCACCATCGCCTAATTCGAGCTCCCAGCACCAAGGCATCTGGATACTTTTGAAAACAGCCAGTACTATGCAATATATCTTAAACTAATCAAAACTCTACAAATCAATCATATAATTCAAATAAGTCACATGCATAAAATCCATGATTTATAGTCTGAGTCATGTGCAAAACTTTATAATATTATATGACTCACAATCATGAGTCACTCAAATCAGCAACTAATTAAAACATACTGACAACTCACTATTGTAAGTTGTCTAATATCCTATGATCTCCAACAAGATCATGTGTGAAATAAAATATAACTATGACTCATAGCTCTGAGTCCTGTAAAACCTCATACTTACTAAGCTACTATTTATAATATTATATATAACTCATATATACTATGATAAGATTTTATTTTAATTGCGCATAACTTATATTTACAGTTATATAATACTATAATAGTTTGTACTAAACCTTACTTAGAAGTTATAGGATTTTACATAAGTTAAAATTGTGACTCATTGTGGCCAGATAATTTTGAAAGCAGTATGGATGACTCATACTTGTATTAGTTATGAGGATTACATGAATTACAGCTGTAACTCATAAGAGTTAGCATTGTAGGAGAGGCCTATATAAAGGTAGGACTTTTACAGATAGGTTAGCTATTCACATAATAATCTATTATATTTCCTACTACTACACTTTACAAATACAATTATTTACTCTTACTACTATCATAGTACTAAAGTAAACAAAATAAGATCAATAACTAGTGAGAATCTGATACTTAGTAAGAAGACTAAGATAGGATAAAAAGACTCAATAAGCTCTCAAATACAGCTATGATAATAAAAGATAATAATAATCTAATTAAGACAAGATTTCTAAGAAGGTATTTGGCAAACATGATTGTAATTTACAAATTATGATTTGTGACCAAATAATAATCTGAGATTACAGGGTATTTGGCAATATGAGTTCAAATCATAATTTGAAAAGATGATTTGATTTGGAGTTTGATTTCATAATTTCCATGAAATTTTTATTTGATGCTACTGAAACACTTTGAGCCAGAAAACTAATTCTATTCTTACTACCTGTAGTCCTAAAGTTTTATAATCTACTGATATAAGCTCTATTAGAATATAAGATCAGAAGAGACATAAGACTTCCAGGAAATTGGTACTTGATTTGACTGCAATCAGGGATCTGAGATGATAAATGTATTTGATAAGTATGTACAAAATCATTAGAATAAACAGTTTCCTATAGTATCATTTATTTACCTTATATCATCAAGTTTGTACTAGTATTATATACAAGAATCAAGTGGAAAACAAGCAAGAAAAGGTTATATTATAATGCTGTTCAAGTTGTACTTCAGGACATAGAAAGATCATGGTAAAAATATAATGATATTGGAGAAAAAAATATTGGCCAAATTTCACAAATCATAATCAGAATTCAGAGCAAATTACAGGGTATTTGGCAAGCTATATTTACAAATCATGATTTGAGGAAAACATGATTCTAGGGTTTAAACCTGTAATTTGAAATCACAAAAACATGATTTGCAAATCACAATTATGTTTGCCAAACACCCCCTAAGATATTAACTATTAGGTACAGATAAGACTCATTATTTGTCATATACATCACTCAAGGAAGCAGGAACTATAACAGATAGAATGCTCTAATATAATTGAACTTTCTACAATCATTGTGGTATATTAAACAAAAAAGGCCTACCTGGTAAGATAAGAGAATTGGTTAACTTTGTAATGCTATAATATATAATATATAATGTAGAACTAAAGAATTAATTTATAACTTATATTAATAACTAATATTAGAACTTAATAACAGGACTAGAAGATCAGACTTCATGTAGGACTGTTGCTCGGGCTATGTTGAAAGTTTCTTGATAAGCTTAAAGTTATATCATACTAGTAGAGGGGACGCATAGCATCTATCTAAATCCGAGTTATGTGGGGAATCACTGTCGCTCACTCGTCTTAGGACCAGTTAGGTAGTTAAGCTACTACCCAGTACCATTCACAGAATACCGTATTCGGATGCCTTGGTGTCAAGATTCCATGTTTACTCGAGTACCGGTAGGTTGCTTGCTGGTATTATCTAACCTTGGCGCTAGGGCATCCAAATACGGTACTTTACGAATGCTCAAGTAGAGCTTAGACTATCTCTTCGATAGTCTCCTAGGACTCGCCCTTTGGGTGGTGCCCCCCTCAGTCCGGTAATTTGTTCCTTCGGTCTTACTCGAGCACATTATCTATCCAATCCGGATATCTTGTTACTTATCTTGCTTTTCTTTTCTCTAATTTGTCTAACGGTGTTACACTATATTTATGAGATACACATGGTAAATACGTGCACCGAAACTTATAGCACTTTAGTCCATTGCACAATTCTGAAAGTGGACGTACTGAAGATGCCGGTGCCGTGATACTCTATCTGGACTATAGGAGCCAGGGCTTTGGTAGCCAACGAAGTGCAAATAAAGTAGGTGTGAATTATATAAATATTTTGGGCGTACTGTTGCCCATGAGGTAATACGAAAACTTGACACATCTAACCAACCGATCCATCAATAACCATTATCCTGTCCCTATTGAAATTCAAAAGATGTTACAGCTGAGAAATTTTTTGTACGGAAACAAACTCCGGGACCAAACCCCTGGGAATGAAACTTCACAGAACATCCCTCTTCCTCGCAGTCCTATTCGGTAAGGAGTAATCAGGTTAGTGGCAAATCTAGATATCAGAAGTGGTGATGCGATATACCTCGTGTAATTTGACAACCTCCATTCGTAATCAGCGTCTTTGTTGTCAACTGTGCCTAAGCGCAGTTCGAAGAGCTAAAGATGTCGTCAGCACCTACCGCCGTGCCGTAAACCGAGGATATGATATAAACAACGAACCTTCATTTCCATCCTAGGCCCTACCTCCGCTAATTCAACCGAACTATACCCCGTCTTGACATAGACGTGGTGGCGAACAGATACGTAATCCCCCTCAGCAAGAGCGAAGGTAACGACCCTACTCCCCTCCTTCACCCTCCCCACTTCCCTTGGCGGGAAAAGATGCTTCAGTATTGTAACGACCCTCTTCCCTAGCGGGGTAGAGAACCCCTCAAAAATCAAATGCGGGTAACTCTCGCTGACAGTCCCCCTGCTAGAATTAGGGATATCGTGGCGCAAGACAACATTGTGCAGCGAGAACAGCGCGGTAGGGCCGTGCGGGAAGTGGGATATCGTGAGAGAAGTTGGTGTACCTCTGTGTTCGTGTAGGAGGATCATGTCGGAGGTACTGGTTGATAAACAGGACGCGCAGAGGGTGGGTAGAACGGCATTACCACGGTTCAACCGAATGCTGTTGGGTAGGAGAAGGCGGATTTCTTTGGAGAATTGGAGGAGGCGAGAAGAGGGGTCGCGGGAGGTGGTGATCAGGATCTTGGGATCCACGATACCCGAGAGTGTTGCATATTCATCGTCGATTTGGGCAGCCTCGTCACCATCCACTTCCCGGGACTCATCGTATTTAAAATCTCTTCGGAGTTGGACATCGTCTACTATTTCTTTCGGGAGTGGCTAGAGAGTTTCTTTGTAGTTGGAAAGTTTACCTTTGTAACACGAGTGGGTCTGGTTTATTGGAATATTGGGAACAAACCTTTCCACTGGCAAGAGCAGCCTTTAGCTTTGATCTTTTCTCAGCGACTTGAGCACTTTGGAGTTCAAGCTGCTTGCGATAAATAAAATCGCGCCTGTGATATATCGAAAACGAACTTAGTGGACGGGGGAGTCTGAAGAGACTAGAGGGGAGAAATTAAGCGTTGAACGAACCTCTCCCGGGCGTTTCTTCTAATCTGGCGATAATTCTGATTAGGAGATGTTATCATTATAAATAATCTAGGGGTATTAGAACTTACCATGATTGAAGGTTGTGATCTCCCTTAGTTGGTGTGTGAAATTAAGGTAAAGCTGGAGAAGATTTCGGTTCATGAAATTTCTTGTGCTACAGAGCCGGGTAACCATATTTCCCTGTAGTCCTAGTTGAGGCCACCAGGAAGACAACAGTGGTTGCCTTCGTCGAGCATTCTATCGCAGTTCCTACCAGCACAACAATTTTATCTTCTGCTCCTACTCGCCACCTTCCTCTATAAAGAACAGAACACCCGGAAAACCCGATAACTAACGCTCCATACACCTTACAACTCCCTGCTGGAACTCAAGCCATTCGTTAAGACCTCTCCTGCTCCCAATCACGCTCTCGCCAAACGTGGGGCAAAATCTGGACGCCAGGCAGCCCCACTTTGATTTGAGCAATCTTGCCAATATTTCGATATGGACGGTGTCTACACACATTTGGGTATCACACCGTCCCTCCCCGCCCAACGAGCTTTGGCGCATGTGTAACAGAGCAAAGGATAACTTATTGAACTTTATTGTAGGAAATCATTTCGATGATACCGCATCAACAATTGACACTGCCTCTGTCTATGATCTTAAGGCCCGACGCCACGATGATGATGAGGAAACCGTCGATGAGACGCTGAGCCTGGCCAGTGTTCCCGTCGGCCGTTCTGCTATTGGCGATAGAAATTACGGAGAAGAAACGGACGGGCTTGGAATTAACGATTCAAGAGATGTTGAGACTGAGCTGCCCGCACATGCTTGCGCGTTTGTCCCCCCCCGTTTGCCATTCATATCTCAATGCATACTGATATGGTTTATAGATATTGTGGGATCCATTCCCCTTCCTGCGTAGTGAAATGTCTAGCTTGCAACAAATGGTTTTGCAGTGCTAGAGGCAACGCCTCGTCTTCACATATTATCAATCACCTTGTTCGTGCTCGCCATAAGGTAAAATCACTGCTCTGCTCACACCTGTTCTCTTATATGCTTATGTTTTCCTTTAGGAAGTATCGCTTCACCCCCAATCGTCTCTTGGCGACACAACTCTGGAATGTTACAACTGTGGAACTAAAAATGTTTTCCTGCTCGGATTCATTCCCGCAAAGTCGGATACCGTTGTTGTTCTCCTATGCCGGCAGCCATGTGCGGCTATGTCATCTAATAAAGATATGAACTGGGACACTTCTCGTTGGCAACCCTTGATTGAGGACCGTTCGTTCCTCCCGTGGCTCGTATCGACTCCCACCGATGCTGAACAATTGCGGGCCCGTCATCTTTACCCTCAAATGATTGGCAAATTGGAAGAGCTTTGGAAAGATAACGCTAGTGCCACAGTTGCTGATTTGGAGAAAGGCGCTGGTGTTGATGACGAACCTGCACCGGTCTTGCTCCGTTATGACGATGCATACCAGTATCAGAATGTTTTCGGCCCTCTCGTCAAGATTGAGGCGGACTACGATCGTAAACTGAAGGAATCTCAGAGCCAGGATAACTTGATTGTGCGCTGGGACCTGGGCTTGAATAACAAGCATTTGGCATCCTTCGTTCTTCCCAAACTTGAACTTGGCGACGTTAAGCTTGCTGTCGGGGACGAGATGCGTCTACGTTACATAGGCGAGCTCAGGCCTCACTGGGAGGGTGTTGGCTATGTTATCAAGATTCCGAATAACCAGAGCGACGAGGTCACCCTAGAACTTCGGCGCAACGGAGGGGATAAATCTGTGCCCACGGAGTGTACTCACGCATTCTGTGCAGATTATGTTTGGAAAGCTACGAGTTTTGACAGGATGCAGTTGGCAATGAAGAGCTTCGCAGTGGATGAGATGAGTGTTAGTGGGTATATTTACCATCGCCTACTCGGTCACGCTGTTGCGGCTGCTCCTCTTAAAACAAGTATGCCGAGACGGTTTTCCGTACCTGGTCTTCCCGAATTGAACGTGAGCCAGGTTCATGCTGTCAAGAGTGTGCTGTCTAAACCACTTTCCCTTATTCAAGGACCTCCGGGAACAGGAAAAACAGTCACCTCAGCAACAATTGTATACCATCTTGCCAAGACAAATGTTGGTCAAGTCCTTGTCTGTGCACCCTCGAACGTCGCTGTGGATCAATTGACCGAGAAGATACATCGCACTGGATTAAAGGTTGTTCGTCTTACGGCAAAGTCCCGTGAAGATGTTGACTCACCTGTTTCCTTCCTTTCTCTGCATGAGCAGGTCCGCCTGAACGATACTAATGTAGAACTCGTCAAGCTTGGACAACTGAAGAACGAGTTGGGCGAACTTTCTTCGCAAGATGAAAAGAAGTTCAAACACCTTACTCGCAATGCCGAGCGAGAAATATTAACAAATGCCGATGTGATCTGTTGTACCTGTGTTGGCGCCGGTGACCCTAGACTTGCGAAGCTCAAGTTCCGAACCGTGCTTATCGACGAGAGTACCCAGGCTGCTGAGCCAGAATGCATGATCCCTTTGGTTCTCGGATGTAAGCAAGTTGTTCTAGTCGGTGACCATCAGCAGCTCGGTCCGGTTATTATGAATAAGAAAGCAGCCCGTGCTGGCCTACACCAGTCTCTCTTTGAACGCCTAGTCATCTTGGGATGCGCTCCTATCAGATTGAATGTCCAATACCGAATGCACCCCTGTCTTTCCGAATTTCCCAGCAACATGTTTTACGAAGGGAGTTTGCAAAACGGTGTTACCACTCAAGAGAGATTGAGGAGAAATGTTGACTTTCCGTGGCCAGTAGCAGACACGCCAATGATGTTTTGGAGCAATTTGGGTAACGAAGAAATTTCCGCCAGTGGAACCAGTTATCTCAATCGTACCGAGGCGTCCGCTTGTGAGAAAATCATCACTCGCTTTTTCAAGGCCGGTGTATTACCATCCCAGATTGGTATCATCACACCTTACGAAGGCCAGCGTTCATACATTGTCTCTTCCATGCAAACCAACGGGGCTTTACGCAAAGAACTTTACAAAGAAATCGAAGTTGCCTCCGTCGATGCATTCCAGGGCAGAGAAAAGGATTACATTGTTCTCTCCTGTGTTAGATCTAACGACCACCAAGGGATTGGATTCTTGAACGACCCTAGGCGTCTTAACGTGGCTTTGACGAGAGCTAAATTTGGGGTAGTCATCCTTGGAAATCCGAAAGTTTTGTCGAAGCATCCCTTGTGGCATTATCTTTTGCTCCACTTTAAGGATAAAAATTGTTTGGTTGAGGGACCATTGAGCAATCTCCAGGTTTCCCTGATTCAATTTTCGAAACCGAGACAAAGCTACCGTAGCCCCCAACGCTACCAGATGGCATACCAAGCCGCGCCCAATGGAGGCGTCCTTACTGGCTCAAGGCTTCCGGGCGGTATTGGTCCAGCCGCTACAAATGCTCCAAACCCCATCAAGCCTCCAGCCAGGCAGCCCGAGTACAACGACTCCGGAAGTGTGATAGGCTACATACCCGATGATGTTAGCTCAGTCCATTCCGTCGCAGTTACTAGCGCTTTTCCACCAATGTTTAGAGGGTTCGCCATGGATAATTGGCCCGCTCTTCCCCGCGGCACAGCGCCATCTACAATTGCGCCCAGCGAGGCAGATGTGTCGTCAATTGCAGGTGCCAGTTCTGTCACTGGCGGCGGGGGCGTTCCACTAGGCTCCTCCGCAAATTCGGTTGCCGGCGGTAGTGCAATTGGGGGAAAGTCGACAAGCCTGAGTCAGAGCGATAGATTGAAGAGATATGTTGAGAGTGGCAGGGCGGGGTCTGGAATGGGTATGGGTATGGATCTGAGTGGAGGATATAAAACTGGGGTGGAAGGAAGTGTTTATGGAGGTAGCAGTGTTGGAGGAGTCGGTGTTGGGTTAGGGAGGCGTGGAGATTTAGACGACGATGTCAGAAGCGTCTCTACGGCCTTTGCAAGTCAAGTTGGGATGACTAGCTACGATTGAGATCCTCAAGCACTCCCACAAAAGGCGTGGGTAGTCGAAGGAAAAACTCCGAGAATAGTGGAACCGTCGCATTATGGAAGAATTGCCCGTTGGGTTCTTTCGAGTCTAAAAAGGTCTACCGAAGACTACTGTCACCTGTCAAAATCCCTACCTACCTCAACCTCGTTCCTCCTCTCCCTTCCCTAGTCTTTGCATGAAATGGCTAGGGGTGGTACCACAGCCATCTGTAAGGTAGTGGCTACTGGATCTATCATCACCCTGGGAAGCTTTCATCCTTCATTCGGATGCGCGAGTGATTCCCGGAAAAAGTTGTATTTGGGTTAGATGGAATTGTGGGAATCTGTTTGGGCTTTTCGCTGGGATACTGTTGTTGATAGATCGAATTCAATATTTAGTTGACGCATTCGTAATGATATTTGCTTTTTTGTTATAATTTAGAGGGTACTCTGCTGTGGGCGCTGTTTTCTTCTCAGGGTATTTTCTGTATTATGGTAGGTATCATAAGCAGGATTTCTCCCGTGTGGAGGGACACATCCTATCCAAGCGCTAAGAGGTTGTTTTTTTTTTCCCTTCATTCCATTAACATTCTACAGGTAGTCTAGACTATTCAATTATTGTTTATACTGCACTTTTATAGTAACGCATAAATTCGAGGTTACACTCTACTTGCTTTCACGAATTGATGTTGACTTAAAAAGGAAATCAAATTTCCGTGAAGGCTCTAGCTCAAATCAGCTAAGTCAAGTATGACATAGTGTGCCGGTAGGGCACATCTTCCATTCATCGAATTGGGTCCTGCACAAATAAACCACCTAGCAAGCTCGGGAACCAACACGTTTTCCCTTCCTTCTCCCTCCCTCCTTCTCCCCCTCCTCCCTTGCAGTGCCAAAGCTCACGGGCCCATTTGACGACCACAGATCAATGGTCTACTTATTCCTTAGCATCCACATTTCACCCGTTATTCTGAACTTACCGGAGGAGCTATTTGGTGGCCCCATCATTGCAGTGGCATTTTAAGTGGAGGTAGAATAGATTGCATCATAGGTGAAGTATGATATTAAAGATTTAGAGTGGATGCAGGCTTTGAGATCTGGGAAGCATGTAACTCGAGCACCCAACCCAACCCAAGTCCTCGGGAATCTCCCAATCACGTGCCACCCCAACACATAACCCGGGTAACTCCCATCCCACGCGTCGCCCATCCAGGAACCAAGCTTACGCGAACATTTCCCAATACCTATCTATCTATCTCGTCCACCCACCTACCCACCACCACCACACCGAACACCATCCAACCTTTTCTCTTTCCCTCCCCCCCTCCTTCCTCCTCCCTCCAAAATGCCAATAACCACAGTCCAACGCCTAGACGCGCCTTCCAGCTATTTCGAAAAGCGCGAAGTAAGCCTCTTCCCACCCCCCCCCCACCCCCGAGACCCTATTAACACACCACCCAGCGCCGCCGCAGCACCTCGCCAAAACCCGACCCCCTGAAGGATGCTTCGACCCTATACGTCGGCAACCTCTCCTTCTACACGACGGAGGAGCAGATCCACGAACTCTTCAGTAAGTGTGGCGAGATCAAGCGATTGGTCATGGGCCTGGACCGATTCACCAAGACCCCCTGCGGCTTCTGCTTCGTCGAGTACTACACGCACAAGGACACGCTGGACGCCATGAAGTATATTGGCGGCACGAAGCTGGATGAGAGGATTATTCGCACGGATTTGGATCCCGGGTTCAAGGAGGGGAGGCAGTATGGTAGGGGACCCACCGGTGGGCAGGTTAGGGATTATTATAGGGATGATTACGATCCCGGGAGGGGGGGGTATGGGGGCAGGGAGCAGAGGCCTGTTGCCAAAGGGTAGCATTTGCGCCCGGGGCGCGGGGAGGGGACCCCCCTGTATCTGGCTGACCCTTTTTTTCCCTTCTTTCTTCTTCTTTTCCTTCATAAAATTTGGCTTAGCTGTTGTATGGGCTCTTGATAGGGGTTTATTTTGTCGTTTTCTTAAAAAAAAGATATGATAATTAATTTTACGGGCTTAAGTTTGTGGGTAGCCCCTTTCATGGTACGCTCGAACGATTAGCTAGTAGGTTGGGCTTAGTTAGATATTTCAAGGCCCTCATTCAAGATATCCACTGTAATCCCAATCACCGGCTATTCCCCCCCCCCAGCATGAAAAAAGGTTACTCAGGGTCCTCCCTCTCGACGATGTGATGTTCCCCTCGATTCCATGCAAACTTAATTATATGATATTTGGTCTAACGAAGCTAAACTTAGCATCGTGTGTACAGAAGTTTCCCGAATTGCAAAGCGAGACTTCTAGCTCAACGCGACATTTCAGGCTAAATAATTGGCGACGAGTGATGATCTATGCAACTTGAGTAGCCCAACATGATATTGGAAAAAAGTGGAAAACACTCACTATCCACAGGAGAAGCGAAAAATAGAAAAGGAAGCGTCACGACACCCAGAACCCTTTGCCACCCAGCTACTCGCAGAGGAGAGGAGGCTAGACGAGAAATAAAACAGCAATAGAAGACAAATTTTTTAAAAAAGGAAGGAATCCCATCATTTATGCGTGTAGCCCCAGAAACAAACCGTCCAGACCATACAACCAACCAATCCAACTAAACAAAAGGAAAATCAATAAAACAGAATAACATGCCTCCAAGTTATCTATCTACCCCCACCAAAAGATTTAACCTCTCCCTTGACCTTAACCCCCTGTAGCTCCAACGAAAACATATCATTATTCCCCAGACTCCACGCCTCCAACATTTTATTGGACTCAAAAGGTTTGATAGAGGAGTTTGCAGTGCCGATGGTAATGTGCGGAGTCTCATTAGCACACTCCCACTCATCTGACAACAGGACTCTCACTGCCATCAATCTCCCATCCCAGACCATTGAGTGGAGTTCTACATCGCCCCTCCCAAGGATGATAGATAGATCCCCACCCTTGGACTGGAAGAGGTCCATGTACTTCTTCCAAATCTCGGGCTGTTTCGTCTTGCTGGATTTGTGGCAAAGGGTGACATGGAAGGCTTTCTGGACCCTATCATGCTCGTTAAGCTCTTTCCAGAATCCACGGATGCGCTCGGGTTGAGCTTCAAATGCCGAGTTGACCGCTGCGTATACTTCCTGGGCTGGGAGAAGGATGCCAAAGTAGACGATTTTCTGGCCTTTATGATCATGCGTAGACTGCTTCCCTTCCCGCTTTGGAGCCTCCCCTGGTCCTGCGGCGGAGGGGGTCTCACCGGGGGAAACTGCCCTTTTCACTTCGCCCTTGGGTTGGGAGAGTCGAGGAGTATTGTGGGAAGCGGTGTGACGTGAAGGTGCGTAGTTGAGTGCTGCCGAGATGGCTCTGTCGTATTCCTCTGGTGTTGGAAGCTCAGGGATCAGGTTGGGGTAATGTCTCTTGAGCTTGGTGACCACTACCTCCAAGTTTTCCCTCGAGTCTGCTTGGGGGTTCAACTCTATAGTAGCATTGAAATCGGAGTCAGGGGAGCGTCTGGGGTCAAGGCCCTGGAATCTATGGAGGAAACCCCTCATGATACCTTCAACCGATCGCCTGGATTGTGTCGATGCTCGGATAGTCTGATGATTATCACCACGGCCAAATACTCGGGCTGCGGTAGTATTCTCGATCTCGCCCATTAGATCCTCTGGGTGCACGTAGTGAATTGCCACAAAAGTGGTTTTGTAATTTAGTTTCAATACATCCTTGATGAGCTGCTCTCGTTCGCGGAATTGATGGTTATTCCGGTCAGCAAAGACGACCGGGTGTTTTTTCAAGGCGTTAGATATAGCAGTTGCAAACGCCCGCCCCCTGCCCGCTTTCCCCGTAATGTTGTCGTTTTGGACATGGCCCCAGCCGAATAACTCATGAAGCGCGTGCGCAACGGTGGTTTTACCGCAACCGAGTGTAGCAATAGAGGCCAGAACCACATTGTCCTTTATTTGGGTGTCCCCTCCGCCTGCACCCTCATTCTCTGTATCCTCTTCCACCTCTTCCCTAATGATATCACTACCCTTCTGCCCCCTGTGTTCCAAAAAGGCATTCCTCAGTTTGATGATGCCGTGATTTTCCTCGTATTTTTCTTTTGCTTCAGGATACTCCCTGAAGTACTCTTCAGCAAACTTCAGGTATTCGGTGGTTATAGCCTTGTGTTTTTTAATTTTCGGTTTCTCGCCACTGATCATAGACTTGGTGCATTCGCGCCAGAGACGGTACATAAGATATGGTTCCTCAAACTTGTATTTAAAGAACCAATCGTGCCATTCCCCATTGGGTCCATCACGGGCCTTACACCGGATAACAAAACCCTCAACGTCCTTGCCATCCCATGATCCAGTCTCGGCCGCCTCCTCGAGAAAGTCCCGAAGGCTCTGGACATCTGGCTTGTCGAACGAGTCTACCACCTTGAAACCCCAATCTTGTGCAAACCTTTTCACGTCTGCCGCAGAGTAAGTTGCAAACTTTGGAAGTCTAAGATTCACACCATGAAGATATAACCCAGCCCGGTCATCTTCGTATGGGAGAATATGTTCCTCGAAGGTATCATCGCAAAGTTCGGCCACAGCAGTAACATTCGCCTCCCTTAGAGCCTTTGCAAGCTCGGCCCTAGACTTCCCGAGCTTCTCCAGCTGCCGGTCTACCCACTTCTCTCCAAAGACAGCATGGGACTTGTCCGGATCAAACCCAGGTCCCAGTGAATGTTTGCTACAAACCAGTAAGGTATCGTCCGGCAATCCCGAGATGAAAATAATGCAACCGTTCTCCTTAACAGTCAATTCGTACGGGGCTTTCGTATTCTCTTCAATCCAGGCCCATTTTGTCTTTTCAACCTCGTTGATGTTGAAGAACTTGTCGTATCCCCTGCTGGCGATTTCCCAATCCCCCGTGGCGGGGTTCTTGCAGGTGAATAGACCTCTAACGGAGGTAGGCAGAACATTTTTCTTGTACTCGTGGTCCAGAAACTTCCAGGAGTCAACAGGTATAGGGGAGCCTTCGACTTGGTGGGTTTTCTTTTTGCAGAAAAATCCGGCACTACCCTTCTTCTCTGCTTGGGCACGGTCGAGGAGCCCCATCAGCCCATTGACCTCGTCCGGATCTTGCGGTTTGAAGGGGGTAGGGTAGTCGGCCATGGGGTTCGTAGATATCGAGAACCGGCGGTGGTGGGTGACTGAATTGAGAAGGATTGGGCTTGAATGGAAAAGAGTGAATGGCGAGGTCTGCAAAGTGCCTCTAGTGGTCAACTGAGAAGAGAGGTAAGGGTGTTTGTGGAGGGGGCGGAGGGGGTGGAGGCTTGAGAGGGGGAGGGGGGGATGTGAGGTGGATGAAGAGACTTTTCGTTGAAAACTTACGTTTTGAATGTGACCCGCGGGGATAAGAAGGCGGGATGCACCCCACCTAACATTCTTCGATAGGAAAGATGGAGACGCCGTCGACACAATTCCTCTACTCAGCATATTGTGACTGGAAGGGACAGTCCCCAATGCATGAGCTATATAGTACGGGTTATGGCCTTTGTAAATTGATGGATTTCGGGGATTTAGCAGCATCTTGGCTGATGACCCTTGTGGATGGTTCTCACCTGTCACAGGTTGGGGACTGCGGTAGCGGTAACTTGTGTGGTAACTTGACCCTGACTCTTATCATACAACCCTGGCAGCAATGGGGGTACAAGTATGATGGGATCTCGTTGCAGGCAGAATACCGGTACCGGTACTGGTATCATATCAGTGTCATACTTGTAGGCACCAGGCACTTAATCTCGAGTGCTATTATATGACAGAAATACAAAAGTGCAAAGGCTAACTTACTACAGTAAGAGTGCAGTACTGGTACTGTACGAGTACTGTGCCTGTACCAGTACTGTACTACAAGCAGTAAGGGCACACACAGAAAACTGCACATTCGAGTCATAGCACACAAGCTTTGAAGGGAAGGAGATTTTCTCTCGTACAATTACAGTCATCTACCAGGACGGGTATAGGAACTGTGCAGTATCATACTGTTAGTATCCAAAAAGCCCCGATCGATGTCCCATCATACCGGTACCACGCTTGCCCGTCACAAAATTTGGGGCTGGCAGGCAAAACAAAAGGCGCCGCCTATCATACAAGGGTCCAGCAAGAAGTTATGGAACAGTTATTTGAGGTTAGCCAGCCAAATACACCCTTGTCTGTTCCGGTTAATGGGTCCCTACCCTTGTACAAAACCGCCTCGCGCAGCCAAGCTTTTTCGAGCCTCAAGTGCAACCGAGCACCTAAACCAACCCTCCTATCAAACACAAACCCATTCCAAACAATGATCCTTCAAAAGCTTTCACCTCGAGCCTTCCTTCTCCTCCCCCCACTCCTACATCCTCTGCGAACATGTCCAATACGAGCAATAGCTCTCACAGCCACCAACTTTGGCAAACCAATGCCACCAAGACCAGCTGTGAAAGAGGAGGAGATTGAAGAGTCATTCCTGAAGGGAAGGTGCACCCCCCTCCCCTTTCCACAAAGTCGTTGCGCGAGGGCCTTAACTTAACGGTGTGTACTGCTACCGCCATGACCAACAATAGCGGTCCAGGAGGTCAAAAAAGTGAGTCACAATATCCCCTTTACTACTGTACTACTTTGCGCGGTACCGTATTATCCGAAACCAGCACGGACAATCTACTTATGCGGGCGAGCATGTAACGCCCGGTAACATATCGGCAGTTGTAAGCATTCCTCCGCCCCCATCCGATCCCAACCTGCACCACATTACTTGTACTAGTACATTGCATTACAAGAAGAGTACCAACTAGGAACCAAAACAGAACAAGACTTCTTCCGCCGTCCAACTAAAGCACCTCCCAACAGGGATAGTGGTAAAATCCCAAGCCACCCGCTCACGTTCTCAGAACCGCAAGGTCGCGCGTAAAATATTGGCCGAGAAGCTGGAGTTTATGGAGCGTGGGGCGGAGAGCCGGGTTGGTGCGTTGGCGGAGAGGGATCGGAGAAGGAAGGCTAGTAAGACTAAGAAGGCCAAGAGGAAGTGCGTTTCTCCCTGCTTTTGTGCGTTTGCTTTGCCTTCAGGCGGCCGTGGGGGGAATGATCGATTGCAGTAGAGTATTGATGAGCGGGTTAGGTATGCCAAGTTAGAGGCCGATAAGGGAACTAGCGATGGTGAGGGGGGGGGCGAGAGCGGGGAGGAGGGTCATGTTGAGGATGGGGAGGGAGAATCGGCAGACGAGCAAGCTGATCGTGCTGTTGGGCCCAAACTCGGGACGTCGAAGTCGGGGTCAGCATCGGCAATCGAAGAGGGGACTGCTACCAGTGCTAGTAGTGAAGTGGCGGCCTTAAATGGTAGCAAGCCACCCAACTCCAGTAAGGGTATCAACTATTAGTCGCGCACCGCACACACAGATCGTTATGCGCTGTCTGCGGTAGCATGTGACGAGCCTAGGCCTTAGAACACCGTCCGACTTGTACCCAACATCATAGGCTAGCATATCTCATCCATAACCACTAGCACTATACGGGCATATAAGTTCGGTAACACCAATGCTTGCAAATACTAGTAATTGAGACCTCAACTCCCCCCCCTCCAAGCACCGAAATCCATTTCTCCCCATCGCCCGCTGCACCGAGTGATAACCCGTGAAACATGTGCACCATCAATCACATACAAGATCACCGCAAAAAAAGAAACCAAGCCTTCGGCACACATGCAGAATTCAGGCCCACCACCACCACCACAAACCACCACCATTTCCCCCGTCTTACCACTCCAACTCCCCCACCCCTTCCAAAACGCCCAACACACCTCTAGCATTCTCCCTCTCCCAAGTGAACGCAGCACCCTGCCTCCTGCGCGAATAATAGACCGCGCAGTCTTGCGACGTGCACGCCACATCCTCTCCCGGAGAGCTGCCCTCGCACGACCTACACACGGCCTGCAAGTCCAGCACCCGCTTCTCAGCGCGCGCAAGTTGTGTGCGCACGTGGATGATGGAGGCGTCACGATTTTGAGTGCAGTCTTTGCATATATCTTTTTTTTTTTTTTAAAAAAAAAGAAAGAAATCGAGTTAGCAACAGGAAGATAGAAGGGGAGGAGGTAGGTAGGTAGGTGGGTAGGTAGGTGTACTGACTGTTCTTGGTTCTAGAAGTCTTGCACCCGCATACGGCGCAAATATTCGAAGACTTGGTCATGTATGATTCTATTATCGCTCTGGATTTCTCCTTCTGTGCGCCGATTCCGCCACCACCACCGCCGCCGGTGGCGGCAGCAGATTCATTGGATTTTATCAATTTCCTTAAATGCTTGTACTTTGGCATCTCGTCGTACCATTGCCTCACGTTCGCGCCGACAAGGTTGAAGATGCGCTCCAGGGGTGGGATTATGTTTTTGCAGATGTAGTATTCTGAATCTAGGCTTAGTTCTGGCGACGCTAGGAGGTCGTTGACTTCGATTGTGCGGTCTGATAGGGTTTGGCCGGGGGAACCGGCTATTACTACGTAGCTTTTTTTTTTTGATAATGCGTGTTAACGTTCGGTCTGAAGGGGAGGGGGAGGGGGAGGGGTGGGGGGGAACTTACGGGATACGTTCAGCGTATTGAGGTGCATTTTCGGGATCTTTTTCCACCCGCTTTGCAGCGAGTTGCGCGCCGGGGGGGAGGGATGCTCCTTCGCTGTTTATGATCATTAGATTTCTAAGTTTCGTTATTTGTTTTCACAAGTGTGAACATACGCATAAGTCCCCAACCTGACAGCCTTCGCGAAGCAAAAGTGCTGAATGGACACCTTTTCCCTCATAATCTTCGTCCACTCCCTCTGGCAATAGGCCTTAACCTGCGACAAGTCCTTTGTTCTGAACAAAATCTTGAGCGCGGCTTCTTCGATCATCTGCTCAGCGGGAGTCCCATCCCTCCTGACCGTCTCGATCCCTTTCGCGTCGAAGTCGGGCTCCGCCTGTTCGCGATACTCATACTTGAACCCTACATAGCGCTTCTTTGCTAACAGGACGCACGGGAGGTAGACCTTTTCGAACTTTAACTTGATGGGCCGGGGGTTCGCCTCCGTCACTCTCGCCGCGATTTCTTCCCCAATGCGGAAGGCTTCGTCTTTTGTACGGCCCTCTAGATGGATGAAGAGACTGTCAGTGTCGCCGTAGACCACTTCTGCGTCCCAATTGGGATCGGCCTGGATTAGGCGGATGGCTTTTTCCAAGATCTCGCGTCCAGTTTGGACGATGCTATCGGCGATCTCGGTGCATGGCATGCGGCCCGAGTGGGAGGCCGAGGTGTACCCGTACGTCACGTTTGCGATGAGTTTCAGCGCGAGTTGGCGGCTGTTCAGCAGCTTTTGGAGGGCTTTGTCGTGCTTGTCGCGCTTCATGCCGTTCTTCACCATCACGCGGGTGTCGAGGATTTCCGTCAGCATTTTTGCCAGGAGGGATTTGCGGATGGTTTGCTTGATGTACATCATTCCGTTTGGAGCGACTGATGCATTGTTAGATATCAGCTTTGAGCTGGAGATGGGATGCGAGGGGAGGTAAAGTCTTACTATTGATATCCTCCTCGCAGAGTTCTAGAAGTCGGGGAGGGCGGTGGAGGTGTGTGAAGCCCATCTTATTCTCGCTGCGCCAGGGTGTCATTCTACCTAGGAATGTAGAGTAGCAATAGTTGTGCGCAATCATCACGGACGGATATAAAGATTGGAAATCCAGAACAACCACCGGGCTGGTATAGAACCTCGAGAAAGGTTCCATGACCAGAGGCAGGCATTCAAGTGCGTTTTGTTGCCCAACCTAGAAGCCGTTCAGTGTACTTGATAACTTCAAATGCCCAAGCGTGATTACCTGTGCCTTACTTGGCGAAACCAGTATGAACGACTCCGGTTTCGCTATTCGGAACATCATAGATTCAACCTTAAACTGCGAACCGCGTCCAGAGACAGACGCAAAGTCAATGCCTAGAAGGCGTGCTTGCTCACTAGTCGCAAGTCAGCTACTTCCCACAATCCAATGACCCATCCCATCCCGAAACCCACCTCGTCCGCGTAATAAGCTCCTGCCGCTCCAGAATCTCTAAATCCAACTGCACCTTCCTTACTAAGTGCTTAATGACCTTCCCAAATAATAGCAGTGACCCACTAGTATACCACCCAGTCAATACTTTAAATGAATAATGGGGTATCCTACAATTTTGTTAGCTATCGTGGGACATGGCATCTGCTTCACGTAATATCACTGACCTCTGATGCAATAAGTGAAATACGACATTTTCCATGGAATAGCCCAACAGGTTAAGTTCCGCAGTCATAGCTCGCCATATGTTTACCATGTGTCTCCCGGTAATCCTGATGGCAGACCCGGTATTAAACCCCCAGAGATTGGATTCTTTGCCGAATCTGCTATGTGTTTCGATCTTAACCCGGGAGAGGTCATCGCAGAGGTTCATGTCTGGTTCAAATTAGAAGAACATTTTCCATGACAGAGAAGTGACTTTGGGACTTACCGAAGAGTTGTTTGGCACGCCTGATAAGGTAGCCCCAGGAGCTGGAGTTGACCTCCCATCCAGTGAGAATATCCGGATCGAGGGCTCGCACAGTATCGATTAGTGTGTTTATCATGTCAAGTTCTGAAGCCTCGGTTCGGACGTCGGCCCTGCACTGGCGGCGGAATTTCAGGCCAGGGTCGGGATCACTATTGTGTTCATCTACTAAGGTGATAATGCCAATGCGAGTTCTGAGCATGTCAGCAATTGCACAAGTATCAGGAATGGAGATCTGTATGACGATACGAACACTTCCTTAACCTCGCCATCCTCACCCTCTTCCATTTCCTTCAGAGACCAGAAAATGCACTCGAGCCGGTCCCGCTCTGCATTAGGAACAAAGTCTCCCACAGTGTTAACTATACTACAAGCATCAGACTTAATCCTTTGGATCACAGATACAAAGCACTCACTATGAAGCTCCAAACTCATAATACTCATATGTTGTAACTCATGCTGCACATTATCTGACTTTGCATTCTGAGAAAACTTGAAACCATATTTATTCTTCTGCGTAGGCCCTTGAATCTATAATTGACACCAAAAAAAAAGTCTCTCAGTATTGCCCTCCTCCCAATAACACTAGCAAGTTGCACACAAACCTGAGACGCAAAAAAGCTATTGTGTTCATATGCGATACTCTGCCTCGCACCCTTCCCCTTCCTCACTAACTTTCCCTCTTCAAGCAGTTTCGCCACTTCCTTCCTACTCGGTGGCACCTCCGCTATATTCCACATCTTGAACCTAGGATCCCGTTGATTGAGTCTGTTGTTTTCCCAAATAATCCGGTTTTCGTTGTTGGGGTTAAAAATGGGAAGATCCGACAGCTTGCTCGATTTGAACTTGAATTCACGCCCGGCATATTCCCAGGCCTTTGTCGGGACGTCTCTGTCGTCGCTGTAGTATGGTTCTTGATAGGCTATTTTAGCTATTTCTTCCTTGTCCTCGGGGGTTAAGAGTTCGGATGATGATGGGGCGCGTTGACTATAACATCTTATTGAATTATTTGAGGGAATGTCGAAGGCACCGCGTAGCGAGGAGACTGGGTCTAGACGGGTTGCTGGTGATAATTTAGCACAATGGTTCATGCCGAGATAGGAATTTCAATGACACTTACGAAGATTAGATAAACCAACAGCTACTTTAGCTCGACGACCAATCTTCTCTGGCCTAGGCGTAGTATTGGCCCCACTGGAAGAGGGGTAAGCCCTTTTGCGGCTAGTTTGCAGTGGTTCAGATCCCGAAGCTCGAGTTTTCGAGTTTTCCGATACCGAGCCTGCAAAGCGGCACCCAGGCTGTACGGAGGAAGTGTGGCGGCTGGAAAGCGTAGGCGATTTTCCGTTAGATATATCCCTCCTCACTGAGGCAGGAGTGGAACAGATTTTTTCAAGTACGTCAGAGCAATCAGAAGACAGTGGCACTTGGCTTTCAACATTTGAGGAAAAGGACTCCATCTTCACTCGTTTTGAAGGAACTTGGTATGAAGTAGGTACATCTGGATCAACAGAGCTTGTCGGAAACCAGACCCTGCTGTCGGTGACGACTATATCGTCCTCCTCTTCAATGAATTCTTCAATTAGTCCCTCATAGGACGAACCACCCGCGATGGTTAATTGCGAATTGTTGTTGGACAAGTTCTTTCCAACTCGGCTCTTCCCATTCGAGGCTTCCGGCATTGGCGGTGACGATGATATCTTTGGCTCGTGTCCCTGCAGTTCTCCTACCGAGCCCCTTTTCACTTGTTTGTGACTCTGCCCAACCTTAACTTTGGCGCTCTGCTCGGCCCCTGGATCATCCATTACATCAAAGAGACCCTCAAAATCACTATCGCTGAATTCTCCCTCACCGATATCGTAAACGAGACTCTCGTCAACTTCAGCGATTTCAGCTTCTACATCAAGCTCAACTTTCTTGTCCGGGGGAAGGCCTGCTCCCTCAAACGATTCTGCTACGCTCTCGAAAGCAGTTGGCCACAGGTTTTCGAATTGTGCACGAGATACATAAGTTTCGAATTTGATAGTGCGGCCGTCACTAGCCCGCCTCTCAGTCCTGATTATGTCTTTTATCCTCTCTCGATACTCTTCCTCATGAATCCAAGTTCCAGAAGCCCCACGCTGGTCGGAGGACGAAGACACTAGACCCTCTGCGGGTTTACTGTTGTTACCTCTTCGCCGATTCTCATCTTTCCATAGCTCTGCCATACTATGAACGAGTTTTATATCAGGCGATATAGGATTTGTGCGCTCAACAAAGTCGTAATGAAGTGGCCGCGCCGAAACTTGTTTTCTATTAAATATGTCCCGAACATGAATATCGACCTCCAAAGTACAATAAGATTGCCGCTGGAACTGGCTCTCGGGCAGGATAGATACCTCCGGTATTGACTTATTATGCCAGATATGTTGCTCCCCAATTTCATCCGCATCCGGTATCTCTCCTCTGAAGAGGACCTTGTCGCACTCGATGAATCCACACCCGTTTAGATTGAAATCAATCATAAATTGTGGTATGTACTGGATGTGAGCCTCATGTGGCTGGAAAATCCTGCTCAAAACACCTCCGCTCTGTAAAATCCTCGCAAGCCGGCCCCTCATATGTGGGTTGAACAGGTATATCTTGCAGTAGAACTTCCATCCCACATGAAAACCGTAGAAGGGGACACCTTTGACAAGTGATATATGAGCAACAAAGCGAGGAGGCTTCTCTTGTGACCGGATAGAGCGGCCAGCGGATAGCCCCATAGCTCGGTCTACACCCCGCCGAAAACGTGTGAGGAAATTATGGACTAAGATAGCAAGGTTAGTTTCAACAGGCTTTCCGGCAGCAGGCTATAGTGCAAATTCTTACCGTCTTCTGGCATCAAACTTTTCCCAGGATATTCAACGTAGAGATATGGGAAAGCCCCATGAATATGCGCACATACTTTCTGACCAGTCTCAGTGGCTCCAAAGACCCGGACTATCGGAATCTTCGGCGGTCGCTCATCATCAGGGATATGAGGGAATATAGGGTCAAGAGAGGTTGGATACGCTTGATACGAATCAATATTATTCAAACGTATACGAAAAGCCATACTGAGACAGCAAAAGGTTACCACCGCCGATAAATGGCGAAGCCGTTGACCGTAAATTTAGTGGGTGGAATGACAAGATATTGTCGAGAATCAACCATCCTAAGGCTTGTGAAGTGTCGAACAAAGAGTCAGACGCGCCTGGGGTTCTGGGAGACGCGTTTTTTCTAGGGTCAGGGTTTACCAGAATAACCAAAACCCATAGTGGTTAAATTGTCTAATAAGGAAGTTATGATACTCATATCATATAAGATATAGGCTATTATGTTCTCGCGTAAGGCCGGGATTATCTTGTTAGTTAACCTAACTTAACGGTTCATTAACTTTTTTTTTTTAAACGGTTCATTAACTTTCAGCCTGGCACTTGTAACTCACTATTACATCACCATCAGTCCTGTCCTCAAGTAATCTCCAGATTTCAAGTCAAGTGCTCCTATTAAGCAGGATTAGCGTTTTCCCGATATGGTAAAATATCGGTTCACTTGATGCGTTAGATCTCATTAATCTGTTACTGCAATCCTCTTAACCTATCAAACTAAACCTGCTGTGGTCTAATCGGTTGATAGTGGGGCAAAGTACAGGGGGGAAGTTTTTCGTATAGTATGATACAAGACAGGGATTACAGTACTTTGCGCGCTAACTTAAATTAACTGTCCGGTAACTTTCGAGGGGATACAGTAAACCCTCCCACAACTCCAACC
Organism: Tuber brumale; assembly: GCA_014065205.1. NCBI lineage: Eukaryota > Fungi > Ascomycota > Pezizomycetes > Pezizales > Tuberaceae > Tuber > Tuber brumale. Next base: position 196,093 of record JACCEG010000185.1, read on the forward strand.
TCTCGAACTCCCAACCCTCCTATATTTCCAGTCTTGTATAAGAACAGGTTTGGTACTATGAGGATTTCCTCTTCAACTTCTAACTTTTGTTGAAATTTCCTACTATTCATTTCATAAGTATATTTCTTTTAAATAACTTGTATTGTTCTCCTTAGTTATATTTTCTGGTTTACCTATAGATCACAAACATTACTACAGCTAGAGTATATACAATGGGTATTTCATTTATATTTCATGATAATGATGGGATAATTGGATATATATTTTCTTATTGCATGAGCGGGATGTTTCAGTTATTTTCATTTATGTACTATGACCTTTTCAGAAGGTGCATTGCATGTTGATTTTCTGCTTAAAATCTCTTACACCATTACGGTTTATATATATTTTATTTGGGATTTTCTTGGCAGTTTTTTGGGTCAAACTTGTTCGCACTTCTGTTTCTTACAAAGTTTTCCCATTTATTTCTTTTCTTCACTTAAGTATATGCACCTGTATATATAGCTGGTTACTGCTCTAAGTATTAGAAAAGAAATTAAGGCCAAGAATTACTACCGATCTGCCTTCCTACTACCATACTCCTTGCTCAAGTGTACCCACAGTATATCTTTAATACTGTACTGTATTCTCATACTCAAGCTATTAAGATTGTGCCGCTACATACAAATTCAATAATCCATCCCATAATTCCTATTTCCTGAGAATTGATTAATCATAATTCTAGAAATTAGGGCTAAAAGTGTGGAGTCTACAGTTAAAACATTCCTATCTTGTCCTATTGTCAGGCTGCTAAACCTGAAGATGCTGTGCAGGGTGTCAAACAGGGAGGTTTTTTTTTTTTTCATCTTCTCTTCCATGGTTTGTATATAAATATACCAGTATAGTTACTTGCAGCTATTACCCATAAACTGACTGCACCATATCTTATCACTTAGTTTGCCAAAACACCTCCGTTGTTTCCAACCCTTTACTAGTTCCAGCTTTTCTCATTCACCGGCCTCCTGGAATTATGAGAGGCTTTACTGTACTTGGATACTCAGGCAGATGTCGGAATGATAGTACAGTGCAAAGAGACAGGCACTTTGATAGAATATGAATTTTGTTGCAAACTGACCAGAGTTGTGTCAGGACACTAAAAATAAGATGTAAAATACTGGTACAGTTCTATCGTAAATTTACTGTATTTCAGACCTGTATTATCTTTATCTTATCATGTATCATTGGCCTCTACCAACTCTTTCACTAAAAATTCAACCTTTTGACCTTTAATTTTGTTCAACAGAAATCTTGAGTTCAAAAAAAATTCTTGGTTATTCTATGCAGAATTATCTACCTCTCCAAGAGTTTTTTCTTCGAAATTTATTGTTGCTATCTACTAATTGGACATCGGATTTTGCTGGTTCAGAGGTTCCCGTTTAGTTCCATTTGCACTATCCCTTGGGCGGTATGAAATAGTCAAATTCGCGCCCAACTGATCTTTGCCTAATAGAAACAATACTATCCTAGAAAAAGGAAGGTCTGAATGTAAGAATGCAATATCAATTCTTCTCAATTAGTCAAGGGCAACAGTGAAGTTCCCAATTGCTCCAGTCAATACCATGCCTTCTTCAGATAAAGCATAAAATCCTCTCTCTTCTATCTCTCTAAATTCTGCTGGCAAGGCGAATTCAACAATCAAGTAAAAGAATCAAGTGATAAGAAAACCTTGTATACTGCTTGGTCCATATAAGGACTATGTTGGGGAGCCATTGCTCCCATGGAAAGACTCCGGGTCTGAAGTTACTGGATTGAGAGTCTTTGAACTCTTTTGAGATTCTGAAGTCATTGATGTACTTGTAAATGGGACAAATATTTATGCTAAGGAAAAAGGTGCTATGGGAAGGAAGCAAAGTAACTTTAACACAAGGGTGGAAATGAGTTCTTCAGTAGGAGTGCATGCTTAGAGCCAGCTATGAAAGAAAGTAACTGAGTCAGAAGTCAGGGTGCTTTTGGCACTCCTGATCTATATGGGAGCAAAGTGTAAGTGTGGAAGCAGAGAATATTGGAAAAGAGGAGGAGAGAGAGGTATTTTTCAGGTGATAAGTTTAGAACACTTCAGTCAGATCAAGTAGTATTTACACATATCTAATCCAAAAATACAACTCTCATGTCCTGAGTGGTTCAAGAAGCTTGAACTACTCAGTACTATGATTCGAGATCGCTGTCAAAAATAATATTTTCCAGCCTTAAATGTTACTGTAAATGAGATGATGATATGATTTGGTGGCTGGAGCTTCCATACCTACTGTATACCAAGTAAACCCATTAAAAATAAATACAAGGTGTTTGCCCTTTGTGATGTAGGTTATACATGCAGTTGAATCTTCACTTCTCGATCAGATTCTTTTACTGGTCTAGTACCACAAAAAGATCTTACACCAACAGGAGCTACTATGTTCCAACTCGCTACTAGCCTACCCTACACCTCCAGATACCATTTTAATATATACATGGACAACTACCTTGCCTCCTAGCAGCTCATGATAAGGCTTAGAAACTTAGGCATTCGTGCTTGTGGAACTGCTAGAGTTAATGGATCCTCCTTCACTCCAGGCCTCTAAGATGAGAAAAGAAATATACCTTGGAATGAGGTCAGCAGTGGATCTGCTGATCTACACAGAAAAGTGCTCGCTCTGCAGTGGCAGGATAACTGTACTGTATATTTTCTAAGTACTATCCATTCTGCATAGGAGAGGGTTATTTCTGAGTAAAAGAAGCCACGACAATCGAGTAGCAATTGCCCTGCTATCCACTGTGTTTTTAGTTCTCATGAACAAGCTCATATGCCTGTACATACTCTCACAGACAACTACAATTACTATAAAGTCAGAGTCAATGTAGCAGACTAGTACCGTAGTTACTATTTTATATGGTTAAAATGTCTACGCAACTAGCCTCCTATCTTCTACTGGCTTTTAGATACAAGTGTAATTAATTCTTACCTTCTGCTATGTCATTTTTCTTCTTCCTCCCATACTCCTTCTTACTCCTGTGCTCCTTCTTCCTCTTATACTCCTTCTTCCTCCAATGCCCCGTTATTCTCCTATGGCCCTTCTTCCTCCCATGCCCCTCATCTTAGCTCTTCACAGCTTTTTCATGAAAAACTTGCCAAATCGATTATTATCTTGTACAGCTAAAAGCAGCAGCAGGCACGTAAGTCATACCACTAAAGAAACACTACAACCTCCTGCTTTAGTTTACAGCAACACCACACCTCTCTACCTTCCCCCAGTGGTGACTAGAGGCAACATAAATTTGCCTCTCTCAGAGGACCTAGATTAGAATGTGCAAAGTACCGCTTCACTATATGGAGTATGTGTTAGACATATGGAAATCTGAGACAAAATATACAGACCTCATAGTAGGATAACTTCGCACAGACCCTCGATTTACTGGAGCCAAACACCCCTATCCAGCTCTCTTATAGAGCCTGCACGTCATTAGTGAGATTTCGAGAGTTGCGTCCCATAACTAAAATGTCACATCAATGAAGTCCACTTCAGAATACTATATATATCACCGCCATTTGCCCAACTATACGCTCTTCGCAGGATATATGAGAGGGAACCTTTGGTAACATCAGGGAAGTGGAACGGAAGAATTCCATTAGAGGTGTATTGAGATAATAGGCTTCAAGGTTAGGCTTCTTACATTATGGGCCAAAGATGACAGGACGTTTTCAGCAAAATACTCAAAGAGGATGTCCCAGTAGTGGAGGCTATTGAGGACATACTGAATCTACCCATACCCTTTTGAGATCAGCTGTAGGTTAGTTGATCCCAGTAATAGGACCCCTCTACGGAGGCAGGCAGACTAAGGGGAAGTACGCTCAGACAGGAAAACCTAGATAAGTCAAAGACCTTTAAGATGCTGATATGTCAGGCTTGGACTTGCGATTAGCACTAGGTAGCCTGACATGAAACTGATCACTTCGTGACTGAACAGACTACTGGAATGATAGTCAACAAGACTAAAGTAATATAATAGTCTATGCGGATAACTAAGTTGAAGACCCCTGTTTGGTATAGCCAATAGCACAGTCATCTCAACGGAGGAATACTATTCCGTAACCGTAAAAGGGTGTGAGAAGTTTCAGGGTCAAACAGTACTCGCACTTATAAGATTCTGAACGTTTGCGTATTAAAACGAGAGTGGTACTTCGAAGGCATAGTAGTTAGAAGTAGTCTGCGAACACTCAGACATGGGATATAAATATCAAAGTGCCTCCCGAGCTTTACAGACATCATCAAGCAATGGAGAAGAGATCTTATCAATAAAAAATTGTTTACACTTTAAATCTTTACCTTACCTATTTATCGCGACGAGCCTTCCTTGACAGATTTTCTGATCAAGGATTTTGGCCTATATCCCTCAGTTATACTAGAGTTTGGCATCTACCTAATAGTATGAAGCTAAACAGATGCCGTGTACCCCAATCGCGCTATGGCTATATGGGGCTGACATGCGGTTTTTCTCTCTGCCGAAATTGTTTGATATCAAGCATAAGAATCTCCCCTCCTAGTGGGATCTCTATTCTTTCTTATCATCTTTCCTTTTGCTTTATATTCTGTTGAGTATCATACATAATGAGTATTGTGCAAAATCTTGCCAGTATACAAGAGTTGGTCGGCGACCCTGTTTATTTGATATCACTCCCAGTATTAATAAGCGCCAAGTACCTCCTTTTGGACTAGTCCAGGTGGGCGCGAATTTGACTGTTTCACACCGCCCAAGGGATAGTCTATTTGTGCAAGAAGAATCTTGGCATGGCCCACTCGCGAGTTGCATACAGAATCTGTATTATCAGCACCAGTATGGTACAGGAAAATATGCCTACTCGAGTAGTTACTTGACGCTTTTTAACGTCGCCAGAGCATGAGTTACGTATCCGTGGCCCAAGTTACAGTGCCAATTCCCGCCAAATCTACCTTACCGTCAACAGCTGTGTGATTGAGTTGAGAAAGGATACGGTATCACTTCGTAGCGAAGGCAAAACGATATCACACTCCAGACGAATTATGCGTATACAATGGAATCAAATATATAAAAATCACCCAAGAAATACCGTATCATAAACCTTCATTTTTGTCACACCAGACACCAATTTACAATTCCCAAGCGTGACAAAAGAAATTTCATATGAACCCAGTACTGTCTTGTTGAAAATGAATCATAGCCCACGCTCCATTTAAGATTCGATTATTATTTTTGTGAGTAAGGAACTAGGGATCTACTCCTCCTCCTCTTCTTCCTCACCATCACCTTTAGACTCGGCAGCCTTGGCCTTCTTTCTCCTGTTACGTCCAGGACGCCCACCACCGAATGGCGAGCTCAAGGCAAAGTCGATATGTTTCTGAGAGTCAAGACGAACAATGAAAGAAGGAACGTTCACGATCTGCTTTCCGACACGGATGTGGCGCTGGCGGATAAGGACACGGGCGTGATGGATAGACTTGGCAAGGCCGAGCTTGTAAACTTGGGTCTATAGATAAAACTCTTAGCCGTGATATCCGAGACATAGGAAAGCAAATACAATACCTGAAGACGGCGCTCCAAGAAATCCTCAGTGCGAAGAGCCAACACGTAATCCAATTTCATGCGGGAATCGTCCAGGACACCAACACGGACCAGACGGCGAATAAGAGCATTACCCTCGAAGAGACGCTTAGGGTCCTTCTCATCCAAAGTCAAAAGTTGACGGGCAGCACGACTACTCACATCCAATCAGCATAGTCCCCATTGAGAGACGGGCATATATACCGGATTTTGGAGAGTGTCAACTGAACCCTCCAAACTTCTCTCTTGTTGCGAAGACCATATTCACCAACAATCTTCAATTCAGCATCGCTACAGTCCCGCAAAACCAACACATCAGTATTCCCGTAGATTGGGTCATGTTTAATGTGGAGACATAAGAATGAGCACGCTCAAACCCATTGGTACTCACAGACGGGCCGACTCAAATGGACGACGAGGGACCTGTAAAAGTAAGGTTAGCAGAACATTGGGCATAAAATAATTAACACAAGGAGACTTATTGTAGGTCTTAGAATAACTGCGAGGGGCCATGGTGTGGTTATGGCTCTGATGGCGGGGAGAAGGTTAGTATGGTTCGGTTGAGGCGTTGGTTGTTGTCGTTGTTGTTTGTCGGATGCTCTAAGTTTGAGAAAGTCACCGTACCAGTTGTGTGCGCCAAGAGTTCCTTTTGGCAGTCTTACGTGCAAGATTTGAGGGTAAACCCTCAATTTTCGCACACACCAGCTTCCCTCCCCACATCACCACTCTCCTACCGACAATTACAAACACATCCGCCGGCACCCGAAAATTCCTCAGCAACAACCTTTGAGAATTCTGACATTCCGATACAATGTGAGTGGCATCAGTCCTTCCCCCAGTCGAAATCAACAAAATCTAATGGTTATTTTAGGGGTCACTCTGGTGGTATTCGTTCCGGTACTAGATATGCCTTCTCACGGAGGTTCCGTGAGAAGGGCATGATTCGCCTTTCCACATACCTTAAGCAATACAAGTACATTATTCCCGCCTATTTGAACTCTTGAGGGACTAGCAACTTATAATCCTTAAAATAGGGTTGGAGATATTGTTGACATCAAAGCCAACGGGGCCGTTCAGAAGGGGTCAGTTCATTACCTTGGTTAAGCCAGGAATCTACGGATACGAGGAGCTCCGATGCGAATCTATTTCTATCTGATGCGAGGCTGGTGTGGTTTGAATGGCTATGCTGACTTGCAATATAGTATGCCTCACAAGGTCTACCACGGAAAGACTGGTGTCGTCTACAATGTAACCAAGTCAGCCCTCGGTGTTATTATCTATAAGAAAGTCGGAAACCGTTACTTAGAGAAGCGCGTAAACGTCCGCATCGAACACGTCAACCACTCGAAGTGCCGACAAGAGTTCCTGAACCGTGTCAAGGGAAACGCTGCGAAGCAGAAGCAAGCTAAGGAGGACGGAACCCACGTTCATCTCAAGAGACAGCCAGTTCAGCCCCGCGAGTCTCGTACCGTCTCCACCCAGGACAATCTCCCAGAAACCGTTACTCCGATCCCTTACGAGACAACCATTTAAATGGAAACTTTAGTTGGATTGTTTAGGGCTTCTTTTCTTGGGTTTTCTTTGGGTGTTAAGATAAAATAAAGTTCATGGGCAATGGTTCCTGGCAGTTTTACTTGTCCAATGCTTCGAGGGGGGAGTTCTTTTTATGGGTAGTTCAGTCATGGGGGCACAATCTATCAATGATCACGCCTCCAACTTTTACCAAATCAAAGCAGCAACAGTGGGATAATGCAAACCATATCTCACCACATGACCTAACCCATAGGAAATTTGGCTTGATTCTTCACCAGCGCTCATCTGTGGTATCCGTGGATTTAAGACATATTCCGTATCCGTATCGCGCACAACCGGGCTGGTGCCAACCCTGATAGCGAGTGAGGTTACATGGTTACGACCCTCCATTCATTCTCGCGACGGCATCTTTCTGAGAAATACTTGTATGATGATGATGATACAAGTTTAAGCAATAGTTCCCGGATATTTATCTAATGGAACAAGCTCGAATGCTTGAATAAAAATCTGGCCTCGCTCTCTCCTATTGGACCAAAGCCAATTGACCATCCATGGGCATCTCATCTCCACCCGAGCCATCCCCGTTCAAGAGTCGCTCAACTCACCGAGCAGAATTACCAAAGAATCAGCTGTAGAAATACAGGGATAAATAAATAAATAAATAATTCTACTTCGTGATCACTGTATTATAGACTCACACCTGCACTAAACCTGCAGTCCTAAGCAATAACTATTGGCAGTACTCGTACTATGCGGGTATCATACAGTATCATGTTCTAAATCAAGGGCAGCGCAAACGAACGAAGGCTCATTTCCACCCCCCGCCCACACCAAGCAAGCCCTCTCTGCAATGCTAACCCCAAATTCCCCAGAGCCGCAGAAAAAAAAATCCTAACCATTCCACCTACCACTGCCCTATGTCACAAACGAAGAAAGCCCTTCAAATCAATTGAAATCCTCCCTCTCGCCCGCTCGCAAATAAATCATAAAGAACCTTTTTTCCCTTCCCTGCTTCTCTTTTCCCTTATATGATCTGCTGATTCTCATCCACAAACCGACTGAAGATATACACAGCAAACAAAGGAAAAAAGCAAACATGAGTATCCTACGACCGACTCCTCCGGACACCCAATTGCACGCGGAATTGAAGACTACAGCGGCGGATAGCCTTCCCACAAGCCGAGAACTAGGAGTAGTAGTCCCAGCACCGGGATCCAGAGAAGCAATTCGAAAAGTTGAGTGGAAACCATGGGCGCATTTCGTTGCCGGGGCGTAAGTTTTTCCCTTTTCTTTTTTCTCTGTCTTCTTTTTCCTTTTGCCCCACTACGACCCCGCCATGCAGTACCCCCCCAAAAAAGATGGATGGCTAATATTTGGCATTTTTTCGGGGATAGGGCAGGAGGAATGACGTCCACGTTTTTGACATCACCGTTAGATGTAGTCAAGACGAGACTCCAGAGCGACTTTTACAAGCATCAGTTAGCGAGCGCGAGAGCTACTGCGGGCGTCGACATACACCGGGGGGGAATACTCAGGCAGGGTACTAGGCATTTGCAGGAAACTTTCCAGATACTCTTGTAAATCCTACTACTCCTCCACAAGTTCTCGGTTTGACCCAATTGCTGATACACCTACTTATTCAATAGCGACGTACACAAAGTCGAAGGGTGGCGCGCACTATTCAAAGGATTAGGGCCAAACCTGAGCGGTGTTGTCCCCGCGAGGTGCCATACCTCCCCCATATAAACCGACTCCCCAAGCTAACAATGTCCACCTCTAGGGCGATAAATTTCGCAACCTACGGCAATGGCAAACGCGTAATAGCAAACAACTTTAACCATGGCCAGGAATCCACCTGGGTCCACCTCTGCGCAGCAGCCTGCGCCGGCGTCGTAACAGGTACCGCAACAAACCCTATCTGGCTCGTTAAGACTCGACTCCAACTCGACAGAGAAAATGCTGGCATGGGCGGCCGCACAAGGCAATACAAAAACTCGCTCGATTGCGTCCGACAAGTTCTCCGCGAGGAAGGCTTCAGAGGCTTATATAGGGGATTATCGGCGAGTTACCTCGGCGTGACGGAGAGCACGCTGCAGTGGGTGCTGTACGAGAAGATGAAGGCCTACCTTGCCGCTAGGAAGGAGAAGGTTTTGACCAGCGGGCGGCCAGAAACAGCTTGGGATAACTTTGTGGACTGGGGCGGGAAGCTGGGGGCTGCTGGGTCGGCGAAGTTGCTCGCGGCGATTCTAACCTATCCGCATGAGGTTGTGAGGACCAGGTTGAGGCAGAGGCCTGTTGATGGGGGGAAACCAAAGTATACGGGACTTGTGCAGTGTTTCAGGCTCATCTGGAAGGAGGAGGGATTTGTCTCGATGTATGGGGGGTTGAGTCCGCATTTGGTGGGGTCCTCCTTGCTCAACTGGCAATTCCAATTGCCAGACTTTTCACTGACTGGTGGTGAATATATAGCTCCGAGTCGTACCCTCCGCCGCCATCATGTTTGGAATATACGAAACGATACTTAGATTATTCGGCGAATCTGCTTAAACTTCACTATACTCAATTCATCTCAACCTCACCCAGCAATCTACCAACCAATCACTTATTACATACTCCTCTACTACTACGAGCCTCTATTTAAACCACTACCTCACCGTCATCATCATTCTTATTGTCGCCATCATTACCACCATTCCTGCTACTTAGACTCATTTTCCCCCTGTCAATGATCGCAACCAACCGAAACGCACCAATTGGCGCCTGGCGCCCAACCCCCGGCGGTATGCCAAAAACACGGAACCGGGAGCGGGGGAATTCCTAACAAATAAAACAAAATCTCTCTCTCAAAGGAAAAAAGACACCAATTTGTATATAAAACCTAGCTACGGTATACTTTTTTCTACGGTACATAGGGGTTCTAGCACCATCATCACTATTATGTTTTTCCCCGGGAAAACAGAAAAAGACCGCGGTTCAGGATAAATAAAATCACTCTACTTTTTCTAGTCATGTATAAACTGTATGATACTCAAGTCGCCGGATTAGGCTGGAGTTGCGCTTGTCTTGGTGGTAAAGCCCAATCCAGCGACTTGTGTTTAAAGAAAAAAGAAAAAAAAGGTAGAATCAAGGGAAGGAGGGGCTAGGTTGAATTTACTACTGTACGATATTATCATAATTTCGCTTGTAATATCATAAAGTTACTTTTTTTTTTTTTTAAGGAAAGTAGGTGGGGTTCTCTCTCTAACCACCCTTTTTCAACTGTTTATACCACTTAACCGCATCATCCCTTAACGACTTCTCCCCGGTAAAGTCCTGGATCCTAGCCTTCTGACTCATAAGCGTCATTTGCGACTTTGTGTCTCTAATGCGGGAGTATTCTGCTCATCCACTCATTAGTGAAAACCCCAAATCAATAACTTAGGAAGTTCCAATAAACGAACCGGCAAAGCTCCTATCAATAAACTCCAAAGCGCGATGCAAACATTCATTCCTTCCTGCCCCCTTCTTAGTTCCCGCAAGCCCCATCTGTGCATCCGCCAGGCACGAAAAGCATTGAGCGTTGAGGTATGCGTCCTCGCACTCGAGGACTTGGGGCATGATGTTGTCCATCATTGAGTACGCCGCTGAAAACTCGCCCATGTGGATTAGGATGTTGGCGATTGTGCGGAAGGCTTGGAAGAGGGCTGGCAGCAGGCGGGAGCGCCAGGCAATCGTTGCGGCGCTGATGGCTACGGAGAGGCCTTTTACTGTGCGGCCACATTTCTAGGATGTGTTAATGCAGTTTAATGTGGGAGGAGCGGGAGGGAAATATACTGAAAGAAGATCAGCCTTAATAATCATCACTCGTATGCGATGGTAGATGTCTGCTCGGTCTCGTACTAGCTCTTCTGAGAGTTGGGTTATGGCGGTTAATGCCTGAGGCTCTTTAGTGGATGCACGCATCTATCCATCACGGAACAAAACCTACAGCTGAATAATTCCCCCGACGGGCGAGGAGGTCAAGCCTGCAAATTGAAATTTCCAATGCACAGTCAGGCTCCACATAAGGCGAAGCTGAAAGTTGTTGAAGCAGTAACTCTGCCGCTGCTGCATCGCCCCTGGAACCGTATAACGTAAGCATACATCAGAAACACTGTGCGACAGGAGGAACCGTACTTGTACATGGCTTGCCTAAGCTTCAAAAGGCCAACATATGTTGCCCAATACTGATACACCTTGAGTGTGCGCAGGCACTCCTGGTCTACTTGATCTAGCCTTTCTAATGCTTCGTCTGTCTTCCCCCGCAGAGACATCTTTCACAAAATATTAGCATCTTAGACACCGGGAACAGCGGACTCTTACAATATAAGCACTCCGAAAAAGCGCCTTAACAACATCCTCTATAGGAGAACTAGCCCTATACTTCGCAAGAAACAGCTCGCAGTTCATCCAAGAAAGGTACGAAATACCTAACTCATCAGCAAGACCCAACATCTAGGAACATCAGAACCCTCATACCCATGCGACTCCACAACGAAGACTGCAACAAAATCTGCGAACCCATTGCATTATGTATATTCTTAGTCACATTCAAATGAGAACTACGCAGTATACTCTCAAAGGCAGCCGGTATTGATTCACCCTAGAAAAAATATCAGATATGAGTTAAATTCAGGAACCAGGGAAAATGATCATACCCCAACGAGTATTTGTTTAGCTTCGGAGAGATGCGCCATAGACTGTAAATGGTGCATTCCTCCCTCCTTGGCCTTTGCTTTGAGGAACTGCAACGATTCACGTTCCATCCTTGAAGATATAACATCTGGACAGTCTTGTGGGTGGGCCTTGTGAAAATGATATAGCCACGATAGAGAGAAATTCAAGCAAGCCATATCTTTATTTTCCCGGGCTGTATTTATGGTTTCTTGCATAGCCTGCAACATATTAATTCGCCTTCCACACACACCACACAAACAGTGGGGTAAACAAACCAGTATAGACTCCCGATAACACCCAAAATCCGCCTGCAAAATCGCAAGATTCAGCAAAGCATACTGGTAGAAGGTTCTGCAAACAAGACAAAAATCAGTCATAAATTCACAAGGGCACATACGCGAACTAGTGAGACAGAAACCTACCGATCGCGATTATGCATCGTATAGTCAAAGTACCGGTGCAAATTATCAAATGACCCCGGATAATCCCCCGACCGCCAGGAATTCAGAAACCTACCCGAACGAATCAGTCAACCGACCATCCCAACAACAGAAAATCTCAAAATAGGCATACTGCTCACTCAACATAATGCGTCAACGCAGGGATAGTAACATTAGTGCTGAGCATCTGCCTCAATTGGACCTGCATGTCATCCGGTATCCTCGTGCCCATTCTCTGCATAGAGTCCACCTGGAATTCCAATAGCCTTTCCACATCGTCTGTAGAAACAGTGCCTATAATAACCCCCTATCAGCACCTATCTCCCCCAAAGGAACTGATTGAGAGGAAAAACGTACAATCCCGGCTCTCCTTCCCCCTCCCATAAACCACCCCAACCACCCCATCACCAAACCCCAACCCCTTCAAATTAACATCAAAGCTCATCGGCCCAGCACCCAAATTTCTCTTCTTCCACATCGCCAGCGTCGGCTCACGATACGCAATAAAGCTCCTCCACAGCGACACGGCGTCATGAAACTGCAGCCGGACATACTCCAGCGCCGCCCTCCTGACAAAACACCCCAGGACAGAAGTCCTACTCAGCATAGACTTCTCCCCATGCACCCTCACGGGGGACTTATCCGCGCGCTCGGGCTCAATCAGGTAAGTTTGTATGTCCGCAAAGAACGTGTGAAGGGCATCGAAGGAGTTGATTTCCCACAGTTTCTTCAGCAGCAAGTCGAAGATCGTGCGGCCTACGACTGCGCTGGGCTGGTGCAGCGTTGCAGACTTTATGTCCTCGAGGGTCAGGATGAAGGCGGTGTTTTCTTTCGGGCTCACCAGGTGCCGGATCACGAAGGAGAGGACCGGGACCACGGATTGGTTGGGGAAGCGCGACTCTGCGTAGAGTTCCACGAGGGCAAGGAGGGCTATCTTGCCAGAAGCTGGTTGGAGGGGGGTGGCAATTAGTATCTCCGATTGTTATTGGGAAAGATTGGAAGGTGGGTGACTTACTGAGGTATCGTGACATGGTTGTTCGAGAGCAATGGCAGAAAGTGGGAGATCGCAACTACCGGTAGTCGAGGAAGTGCATTCCACCCACTTTCGAGGTGGGATGCGTGTAACGTGACGCGGGGCCTTCAAGGCTCTACCGTGTCTTGGCGATCATAGATCACGATTCGGAAATCGGGAGGTTTGCCGTATGGTTGATACGAGTATGATAGCAACGGTCACCTTAGGAGTGGCCCAAGCGGAATTCGCATGATAATAGCACTCAGAATCAAAATAGTGACATTGCGCAAATGATACTTATGGACATTACTCCCAGTATTTCATTTTTGTACGACCAGCAACCTATTTACTCGAGTACGGTGCAACACAAAACTGGACCCAAACATTACACGTTTCCCAATAAAATATATTGAACCCATTATTACCCTCGCGTTCTGCGCTCCTATGAACTTGTTTGAGGCCCGATCTCCGGTTTTGGCTCCTCTACCTCTTCCTCCGGCTCGCTCTCGTCTTCGGTATCTTGCTCAGCAACAAGAGTAGCACCACCATCAGAGCCTGCCTCATCATCATCACCATCATCTTCACTTTCTTCACTCTCTTCACCCTCATCATCTTCGCCTTCAGGATCTTGAATCCCACCCCATTCTTCTTCCTCCTCGCCATCCTCCTGTTCCTTATCCCGACTCGCGGTGCTCTCCATGTCCGAAGCAGTACGCTTCCTCCTCATCTCACCAAGTCTGCCCTCTCTGCCAGCAAGATCAACACCAATATTAGAACCCTCGCCCTCTTCGTCCTTAGGCGGGGCAGTGAACCAAGGTAATTTTCCTCTCATAAAATCGTTCAAGACCATCTTTGCAACGCCATCCATGTCCGCCTCACCACCCTTAAGGAGTCTTCCACCCTTACGGGCAAGCAATTCCAAGAACGAGTGAGAACCGGTCCAACCCTTAATATCATAAGTCCTCTCGACGTGCTGTCGCTTGCACCTTTCCAAGACGGCAGGGATGTATTGTTCCGGATTGGATACGTTCTCTACTCTTACTACTCCTCTGAGAAGAATATCCGTCTCAGAGTCTGCGGCTGAAGGAGGGACGATACCAGGACAATCGATCAAAAAGATACGGCGCATAAGAGTAATGTACTGCCAAACTTTTGTCTCCCCGGGAATAGGTGCCACTGTGCAGACTTTCTTCTTGCGCAATGTGTTTATGACAGAGGATTTCCCAGTATTAGGATATCCAATGAGACCAACAGAAATTTGCTTCCTATCCGAATGTAGAGCCGAGAACTGGCGAAGAAGCTGAATTAAAGAACCTTTCCCAAACGAGTTATTGATAGACGCGTGGAAGGCAAGGGTCGGATAGTCTTTTGACAACCGGCGAACCCATGAAGCCTGCGCATCACCTAAATTAGCCTTTGGCTTCACACGCCATGCTCGCGACCCAGAAATATACAACAAGAAATAAAAGGACGAGCAAATGTGTGAATCATAACTAAGAGAATCAAAACGAAAATTTCTCCATAAAAAAGGAGAAAAAATTGATTCTCAACTCAATACGAAACCTACACCGATCCCAAGTGACTTTACCCAGAACGGGAGAAATCGAAACAACCCTCCAACAAAACGTTGGCAGGATGAAGACGGGAAAGGGCTTGATCTCCCAAAGTTGTAACGCGCACCTTTAATGGAGGAAAAGCCAATCTTCCACAATGGGGGATCGACATAAAGGCGCCCTGACTTGAACGATGGGGCGGGGGAGGCCGCTAGTGGGGAAGATAAGAGAAAAGAGAGGGGGGGTAGGGATGAAAGAGGGATAGGCGGTAAATGTGAAGAAGAAGAAAAAGGAGAAAGCATACCGCAACACTGGTGGGAACTAGATCGCATTTATTCAAGACGAATATTAAATGTTTGTGAGGAGCCTCTTCTTTGATGTACTTTTCCACGCTGCGACAGCGAGTTCCCAAGGGATCCCTAGCGTCAAGAACATGTATCACGACATCAGAAGAATCAATGACCTATTTCATCATTAGCAACCCATTCCGCCAAACTCGTAGAAGAGGAGAGAAAACATACTTTATACAACTCATTCCAAATCCTCTTACTCTGCCCCTTGGAGAAAATCGGTTCCCTCGCCTCCTGAATCCACCCCTCCTCCTCCTTCTCCTCGGCACTCTTCCCAGAAAGCAACAGCTCCGTCTCTAATTTCTCCTTGTACTTAACCTCCAACAGCTCACTCTCCCCAACCAACTCTTCCAACCCGGCAACCTGCAACTTAACCCTCTTCCTCTGGGCCTTAGGCCCGAAAGTCTCAGCGAACGGCTGAGACTCGACATGCACTTTGGCACTATGCACCTTCTTCCCTGCATCCTTCAACAAAGACATGGGCAACTTGTTGCTCTTGAGCAACACCTGATACGGATCCGCCGCCTTCGCCGACATAGCCTCCCGGAAGCTGGTCAACGCCGACTGCGAAATCACCCTAGTATTGCCGAACCATTTCCGGTTCGGCTCGATCCGCGCGGACGGGACTTCGCGCGATTGGAAGGAAGCCGCCTTGATTATGTCCCCGTTGCGGCTGCGGATCGGTTTGCCTTCCTTCAGAGTGTTCAGGCGCGTCACCTTCTTTGCATCGCGGTAGAAATTCTCGCCCTTGAGTTTGACATTGGACATGCCGTCGCCGATGGGCTTCTCCCGCTTTCTGTAGTGGGGTTGGGTCAGTATCGAATTGAATTGAACTGCTTGATGGTGGGGGGGTGACGTACCGCCGACTGGCTTCTTTCTTGAAATTGCCCATGATGTATCCGTTTCGTTTTTCCGTTGGTCGTGATGGTCGGTGATGATGGTGGATGGAAAAGGTTATGGATTAATTTTTTTTTCCTCTCCCCACTTCCGAAATCCGTTGCCAAGCACCAGCCTTTGATCCCCCGCCAAGAAACACTTCAACTGTGCGCTCTTGGCGGCTTTCCGAGTGCTATTCTGTGACCACAACTTCACTCTAACGAACCAGCCAACCAACCAACCTAGAGCAACACATAAAGCATCCGACATGAGTCTGCATTTAGTGTAGGCACTCAGACATATGCACACAGATAACTTGCCGCACAAATTTTTGCCCCCCACGTCCGGAGCACAGTAACTCCCCACCGGATACTCGTACTTGTGCTGTACGAGTACTGTACTGTGCTGGTGTACCTCAGTATCTCTGCATATTAATACATGGCCGGTACAGTTATCATACTTACACAAGTTATATACACCGATAATAAGGCAGGGAACCCCCCTGCAGAAAATATTTCATGTCCCACCTGACTCCGGCAAAACGCAAGCGCCCGTTATCATGCACATGTTTTACTCGAGCACGAACAAACGAATGAATGGGGCGGTCATGGCTGTATCAAAGTCGGTCTTCTTAAAATACTCACGGTGCACAATGCATGCTGCCATACCGGTATTTATGCGGCAGGATACAGTTTCAAGCCTTTGAATGGGTTTCAAGGCACTTAGAAAAAGCAAGTATGGTAAGACACTAGAGGGGGGGCGGGAAGGCTGTTGATTGGCGATGTTAGGTAATAGTAGGTTAAACGGGTGATGTATCATTGGCATATTTAAAGGGGGAGGCGGGGAGGTGATTTGCGGGACTTTTTTCTCTTCAAATTCGGAGGCAATGGACGGAACCAAGCACAACCCAGTTCCCGGTATCGACAGACAACAGACAACGCCCGACCATCTACGCACACCCTCCTTATCCCAACCGCCAAAGGTACTGCAAAGCGATAAAAAAAGCTAAAGCGTAAACCTGCGTTGCCAAGAAAAGAAAGAAAGAAAGAAAAAAACAGAGAGAAATTCCCCCATCTGTCAAACCAAAGCCATCCTACCAAGCAGTAATATCATCCACCTCCCCAACGGTCCCAGCATTCACCGCCCCAATATCCCTGCTTCCAATTTTACCCGCAGGACAAAGCGGCTCCCGGGCCATAACCTCGGGCATAACCTCCCTCAAGAAGCCTGTGATATGGGTGTTGACCTCCTCGAACTGCAATAAGAAGGCATCATGTCCCTCCGGCGAATCAATGGTAGCTAATCTAGCATTGGGTATAACCTCCGCGAGTTCCTGCTGCTCTGCGTACGTGAACAATCCATCGCTCTCTATGCCAATTATCAGCGCAGGTTGCTGTATCATCTGCAACGCGGCGTGAACGTCCCCGTTCGTGCGGCCGCGGGAGACGTCGTGTGTGTCTAGTTTGCGGGTTATGGCAATATAACAGTTTGCGTCGAAGCGTTTGACAAATTTGTCGCCCTGGTAGCGGAGGTAGCTTTGCGCCGAGAAGTATGTAGGGACATGTTTCTTGGCCGGTGGGCCAGCTGGCGAGGAAGGGGGGGTGCTGCCGCTGCTGCTGCTGCTGGCGGTGGTGCTAGCTTCTTGTGACTGCGGGAAAGCCTCAGTGTTTGGGCTTGATGGGGATGACACAAAGCGGCGGGCATTCCGGAATCCCTCGTTGTGCACGGCCCAGTGTTCCTCGCTTGGGGTTGGGGCGGGACGGTTGGCTTGGGAGTTGATGTATGGGTGGCGGGCAGGGTCTGGGGTGTTTCGGCCGAACCGGGATTCGAAGGAGTTGCGACTGATTTTTTTGGTCAACGTTGGTACTCCTCATGCTCTAGATGTAAGTGAAGCAAACCTTCTGTACGTCAACAAGGCGCTCATCCGTGCAGCACCCAATCCCGTAGTGGGAGGATCGTCAAACGGGTAATACCCCTCCGCTATGACTCGATAAACTCAACATCAAACACGTTGTGGGATTGTTTGCCTACCATATTTTGGATCAGAATATATACTCTGCCTCTGCGCTTCCCCCCAAGAAATGCACCAGGCAGAATGGCGTGAGCTAGTAGCAAGCGCCACGATAGACCTAACATATTCCCTTCCAAAATACGCCCACTCGAGCACCAGCATGCCGCCCATCGAGCCTCCAATCGCTACAGCAATGCTCCTGACGCCCAAGTAATCGAGCACGATCTTGTGGATATTGACATCATCCCTAACCGTGGTCAGCGGGAACTCCGGTCCATAAATCCTGCCGGTTTCGGGGTTAATAGTGCAGGGCGAAGCGCTCCCATAAGGGCTCCCCAAGCTATTACAGCAGACGACGAAGAAGCGGCCCCAATCGAAGGCCCTCCCAGGGCCCACCAGGGGTCCCCACCAGTCCTCCACATCCGCACTGCCAGTGAGGGCGTGGCAGATCAGCATTGCGTTGTCGGCATTCTCGTTCAGGTGGCCGGTGGTCTTGTATGCCACGGGGACCTTGTGAATTGTCACGCCGGATTCGAGGGTGAAGCTGGGGATCACGATTATCTTTTGGTTCCAGATTAGCTTTGCAAAGGGGCTCTCCGGCTCGCTTGTGGTGTGCTCTGCCACGCCTCCGTGATGAGGGGGACTGTCAAGAATACTCAATTTGGCAGAAGGCATTTTTTTGTTTTTTTCCTGGGTTGAATTAGTTAGTGTAGGAGAGAAGACCGAAGAAGAACCAGGTTTGTGTATTGTATAATAGGAGGAATATATATATATACGTATATATATATTCTCTTTCCCGAAATTAAGCTTTTGAGAAGGTCGGGTCACTGAGTCCAAATAAAGAAAAGTTGGGGCCCTAACTAGCTACTCGAGTACCGGGACCCGTATATGATCGCTATTGATCAATGCCAAGGAACGGGGGGGCCGAGTGGCACCATCACCCCTCCATATCACGCTATCGAGCGAAAACCCCAAGGGAACCTTTGATGATAGGTGATACTGGTGAGGTGTGTGGTGGGCCACTATTCGATTGTGACCTGCAACAAAATCTCTCCAATGTGAAAAGGACCTCATGAATCCTTTCTCCCTCTCCAGCGATCACAAGACTGGGAAAGCCAAGCAATTCATTAAACGGCACAGTACGAGTACCGTACGGCGCACTACGAGTACATGTCCCCACCCTACCTACTCGAGTACTGTACAAGTACTGCACTCTTTGTGCTTCCACATGCGCATCATATTTGGGCTCAGTTTACGGGTTGAAATGGAACTGGTGCCCGTTTTGAGAACCTCCAAATCTTTTACCGGTAATGCAACTGGCTCAGCCTGCATTACCGCGCATGGAGGACCGGTACTGTACCGAGGGAGACGAGGATGGGGATTAATACAAGTGCGACCGAAAAAGTGAGTGCACACGCTCGGTTCCAACGCAACAACAACCCCATCACAGCGACCCCGCACATACCGACAAAATGCCACGAAATGAAGACGGAAAGCGGCGAGAGAGCACAAAATTAGAACGTATTGAGATCATTCAACTCCAAGCTGAGGGCTATTCATATCGTGCCATTGCCGACCGTATGATGATCTCAGCGTCTGCAGTGGGCAAAATCGTTCGTAAATGGAAAGCGGTGAGAACGGTGAAAAACAGTACCCGTTTAGGAAGACCACACAAAATTGGCCCTCGTGAGCTCAGAAGGCTAAATAGGACTGCTGAGAGTAACCCACGAGCATCTTTAGCGGAAATCACAAACGAGTCTCGGTTGAATTGTCATCCACAAACAGTTCAAAAAGCTCTTCACAAATTGGACTTTCACCTGCGAATTCCCCGTCGCAAACCCTTTTTGAACTCAAAAAGCAAGCGGAAGAGGTTGATATGGTGTCGGCAAAGGCGGCACTGGACAGTGGAGGACTGGCGCCGAAAGTTCTATTCCGATGAGGCAAAGGTTGAGATTGGAGTGGGTGGAGGCTATGAGAGAGTCTGGCGGAAGCCAGGAACTGAGCTCCAAGATCGCTACCTTCGGGCAACCTTCAAAGGGGAAAGGGTATCTACGATGTTCTGGGCTGCAATAAGCAATGGCCGGCGGAGCCAACTTATTCATATTCGCCAGAGACCCCCAGAAGAGTATCGACGTCCAAATGACAGTGGTGGGATGGATTCAGAGCAATACTGTCAGGAGGTATTGAGGCCAGGGTTTCTTCCTTTATGGGAGGAGGCGGGAGGGTCTGCTGAAGGATTCTCACTAGTTGAGGATGGTTCTAAGATTAACATTTCTGCATATAGTCATCAGTTTAAGTTGGGCAATGGAATTGTTTGCTCAGACTGGCAAGGCTATAGCCCGAATCTGAAACCCATTGAGAATATCTGGCGGACTCTAAAACGCCGGCTAAAAATCCGATTCCGAACACATCAGAGACGACCTAGAAGTATTGCTGGGCTGGTGAGTGCAGCACAGGAGGAATGGAATGGAATTGAACAAGAGAAGATAGATAAGTTCATTGAATCCATGCCAATCAGGGTGCTTCGGGTAATTCGTCATCATGGAGGTCATTCTGGGTGGTGATTGCTTCTCCATTTTACTTTATTTCATATCTCTTACTTTGCGCCGGAGTAGTCTATTGGTTTTTGTGTAAAGTTTCATTTTCATAATAGTAACAGTCATTTTGGGGGAGCGCCAAGGCTTGTGTGCACTCACTTTTTCGGTGGCACTTGTAATATTATCATAACTCGTCTATTATTCGCTGGCCGACCGTACAGTATGTCAGATACAGTATTATGGATAGGCTATGGCACCAATCTACAAAATAGTAAACACTCGAAAGAATGGAGAACGAAACCAAGATGGGGAAGAAAAAAAGCTACCGCGACAACACCATTTATGTTTTTACGTTTTCTTTTTACAAACCAGAACCAACATTCCGCCCTCCCTCCTAATTAGTGAGTACGATCAGAGGCCGATTTGTAGGTCTGTAGCGCAGGATAGATAGCAAAAAACTCCCAACATGCGGACAAGAATATATGGGTGGGAAATAGCAAACATCAAACAGGATATCCAGCGATTCCTTCGTCAACCAAGAAATCAAAGAAGGAACGGTCTCGGAAAGGGCTGATATCTTGTAGAGCACGCCTTGTTGTGTATGCTGAAAAACAAAAAAAATGCAAAATCTGTTTCTGAAGCGAAGAAAGGGTGGGAAATAAAATTCTGGGCAGAAACCCAAGGAAGAAAAAGTCCGATAGAGCCGTTCCCAAGTCGCCTATATACCCCGTTTTAGCCACCCAGATTCGCGCTTAGAACCGACAGAAAATACCCAAATTTGTTGCATGAATACAAAACCTCTTTTTCTCAATGAGCGCCTATAGCTAGTCGTCGGGGTTTGCAAGCTAGATATGGATGTCAGCACCAAGACATCCGGCTGAGACCTATAGACACTCACCCGCAACACCCTCCTCGAATAATCAGTATCATCTCTTAAACTCCTTACACTCATCCGCGAACTGCCGGTGTCTGGGTCATAGCGGAGATATATTTGGTTAGGGTCAAGTCGTTGATCTATTAAGCGGTCAGGCATCTGGGCGGCGGTTGTTGATTTGCCCGCCTCGGCTGCAGGCAGTCCGGAGAAGTTGTTCGCAGTCGAAGTTGGGGTGGTATTAGCAGCTGTACCTCCTTTTTCCCCTATGAGCCCCAAAGTGCTCATAGAACGGGACCTCCTCTGTCCGCCGAACGTGCCCCTCCCAGCAACAGCCGTCATTGCTGCACTGCCAGAGTCGACGTTATGGAAAGCAGCTCTCTGGTTATTCCATCGGTAGCAGAAGAACAAGAGCGCAGCAACAACAAGAATTATCCCCAGAGCAAGGCCAACAAACAATCCCGCAACTTTACCAGGTTTTGAGAAAAAGTTCCCACTGGAGGAATCTGAGGTTGCTGCCCGATTTGTTGACGTGGGTGTTTGCTCGGTGGGAGCGAGCGTTACAGTCTTGTAACCGCCAACTGAAGTCACAACACTTACGGATGGCATAGAAGTAGCTTCGGTTGAGGTAGATTGGGCAGAAGTTGACTTAGTCGAGGTCGAGGAACTCGATGCGCTGGACAAGGAGGTAGATGTCTGGGAGGCGGTCTAAAAATTAGGTATCAGCAAACCAGTCCAATGGGGAGGGGGCAAGGCAAAAATAAAAAGCTCAATCTATAAATTATATCAAAACGCAAATACTCCATAGACTTGGCCACACCACATTATGCAGCAGCGACCACAGCCACATCTCCAAACTTGTCCCCGCCCCAGGCTATAGAAGGGAAAAAGCATACAATAATAACAGTTGTAGTGGGTCCAGGTTTTCCTTCAATAGCCATGGAGGTAGGAGAATAAGATGGGGAAAAAATTCAAAAGAGCAGAAGTTGAAGAACCGGATTTTCTCACCGTTGACGAGCCGCCTGCGGTCCCCTTAGGAGCGTTTGGTAAAGAAATATACCCAAATAGACCTTTTTTAGTATTCCCACAACTCTCCGAACCATAACCAGGGCAAATTTCATCACACCCAGTAGTGGTTGAGGCTGGAATATAGTCGGAACACCAGCATTTTAATCCTTGGACAACGGCAAACGCATATTTGGCTTTGCATGTATCAAAACAAAGGCCATGACTCTGGAACATTTCAGTCGCTATGTATTACCCAACCGTTAGAAGGTTTCTTTCATGAAGGTTGGCAAAGGGGTGACATGCCTGCTGGGTAGGAGGATCCAGTATTGACGTTCGAACAATATTCGACTTCCAGGGCGCACCCCCTCCCGCAAATCATTAAGATAAGGAGAATAGAAAGTTGTATCCACAAGTACCTTCCATGCACACGCGGGCGAAATTGATGCTTTCGTTCATGGTTTTGTCCGTAGGTATGTTTGTATGTTCCCTCCATCTCGGGCAATGGTACTGCGTTTCCGGCTCGGTGCTGAGTTGAACTTTGTACCATCGTGAGATATTAGTATTGGTGAGCAACGTATTAAGTTGACCTGTTCAGGGCCAGTAGAACCATCCGTAGCCCAATGGAAAAAAACGATCAAGACGGGAATTGTAGAACCAATTATCGAATACACTAAATGTTCAAAACACAAAAAATAATTTAGAAACTTGTCATGACATTAAAGGAGATTGTCTCCTAATAGGAGCCATATTGATAGAGAAAGGGGATTTGGAGTTATACCTCGTGAGGTGACGTCGGGACTAGTGGAACGTTTGAACAATCGCGGTCGGAGGCAGAATAAAAGCAATGGGAAAAGAAAAAACCGGTAAGAGAGAGAGTGTTGTTAGAGAATGAACGAGACAAAAGTCTCCAGGTACAGTACTGTACAAGTTGTTAACCACGCCAGCAATGTACGATGCTGCCCAGCCCACGTAACCGCGGATGACGAGGAAGGTGTGAGAGAGTGATATGAGAGAGAAAGGGAGAGGGAAAGGACAACGTCGAAAGAGGTAAACGAGTGTATAGAATGCCGCCGAAATGGTAAAGGGTTTGAAACGGGCAACGTCAAAACGAGACAGGAGGTCGATCAAGAGGAGGCTATTATTATTCCCGAGACCAGACTCTTTTCGGCAGGTCTAGGGGTTGAACTCTTGGAGAATTGAAGGTTAGCTCAGCTGCCGAAGCTTACACTTCCCAAACCCCCTTCCTTCTGTACAAAAGAGAGAAAGAAAAGGCCAACATTTTTACTGACGAGTAAACAGACAAAGTCAGCTGCTTCAGGCAGTCAGACGGAGGACAAGATTTATAGCTCGTATAGAACGAAACTCTGTGTGCAAAGCAGCACCAACGGAATGATATTTTGGGACAAAAAGCCCGGCTGGGTTAGACATTGATCGACAAGCAACCTCCGGCCTCCCCAGCTTCGGGAGGCGCACGTTGACTACCATCAATTGCCAGCATCCTTCCCTAATCCATCCGTCCGACCCCATCAGGCGGAACAAAAATGCAAAAAAGAAAAGGAGGTTCACGAACCTTTGTTTACTTTTTTTGTTGGCGGAGTTTTCTTTTCTTTTTTTTCGTCCAAAGATGCTACTGCAAGTTCACTAAGCAATTACTTTCTCAGGGGATGGGAAGGAAGAGCAAAGAGAAGTGAAAAGGCTTCAAAAAGGTCTAGAAGTACTGTACTCTACTCGAGTACCGGCAGCGGTTGGACGGTTGCCCAGCGTTCGCAACCAATTCGCCTGCGAACACAGTTAGAGTGGTGGCTAAGGGAGGGGTGCCGGTATCATGGGTAGTAGGTTCTGTTGGTGTATGTGGTTCGGAGAAACACATTCGTTGGGCAGAACGTTGTCTCTCTTCTCACTGGCTACAGAGAGGGTCCTTCCTTCTCTGTAGGGATCTTCTATTCGAAGGGAGAGAAGAACGGAGGGATCTGGGATTAACTTCTCACAACGAAGGAAAAGAATAAGTTCATCCGACTCAATTTTTCCACGCGACAATCTCGGTGAATAAGTTGAGGGAGAGAAATTGAGCGAAGCGGTTGGGAGGAGAGATGTGCTTCCGGGGGACGTTTTGTACGTTGGCTAGATTCCCTCACCCTGGAGGACAAGATACAGAAATTCGGGCCGGACTGATCCTTGAAAATTAATGACAACAAGGGTGCCATCTGTACGGTACAGTACTGTGTTGTGCTCTCGCGCACGTATCATACAGTACATATCGGTAAGTTACCATTAGTATTGGAGTTTACTTCGCCATGCGACCGGCCACATCTCCAGGCCAAGGGCAGCGTAGAGCAAAATTTTGCAAACGATTTGACCCGAGAAAAACAGGATACTGAGCGTATGATACAGTACTTGTAGATATCCCCACTACCGCTATATCCCGCATGTTACCGTACTCGAGTACTCGAGTATGAAACTTCAAAGAATCGCGGCCCGGGAGAGAAATTCCCCAAAGCCCTCCCAACCGCCCCTCCAAAGGACCTTAAAATACCAAGCAATGAATGACACCAAATGTCACAGACTGAGAGCGTCGTGGTACCCTCATTCCGCTAGTTCCGTCATAAAACTCGCCGCCATTCTCCTACTGTAGTTGCTGCTGAGCTAACCGCTGGTGGAGATATTTATATCACGCGTCAAGTGGCCCCAGATGCTTCCCCAATTTGGGCCTCTGCAGTAACAATGCGTGAGAGAATCGCGAACCAGACCCTCCATACGAAACGCCACAATCCAGGTCCGATCATCATCAGGTGGACCTCCCCTACGGCGGGTCAAGTACTCGAGTAGATATCGAGTGCAAAAAAACTTAAGGAGTCAGCAACACAAGAAAAAGACTTAAGGCCGGGAACTGTACGAGTATCTACAGTAGGGGTATTCAAAGTTGAAAAGATGATTTTTCAGTAACGAGTAAATACAGGGAGGTGCATTAGGTTACTTTTACATACTTTTCGCGACTCTTTGTGACTGATCACATCACAGTCTGGGCCTATAGGAGCCCTTGATTCAATCTTGCAATAGCTTCAAGTATTTAATTTCAAAGGAACTTTCTTTGATTTTAACTTTGTTTAGTGAGGTCATTTTATCTCACTTTCACTTTATTCCCTTATCTCCATCTACCTTACCCTTTCAGCAATCCTTTTCCCATGGGAATTATGGTTTATAGTTGTTCTAGACCCTCAGTAGCGTGGACAGTGAAATCCAAGTTGGCATTATGCCTTTTGAAAGCAGTCAAGAAATCCTTTGCCCTTGAGGCCAAGGTTTTGAGGCTGCAACATCATGTTTTAGTACTCTTACAACAGTAACATCTTGTTAATAAAGAGTTTGAGTACTGGTATGGGGTAGGCTGAATCTATTGTAGTCAAATAGAGGGAGAAAGCTCAAATCTTAATAAGCTGGAGGAGCTCCTGATCAAAGGAGGACTCTAGTAGAGTAATCTTTGTAATATATATTGTATTAATTTTCTGTAATCTTTAAACTGACTTAAACTTTATTACTATAAGAATTTAGTTCTTAATACAATTTGAAGGGAAACAATCTATCTATATATATTCATAGTATATTATATGAAATCTGCTCTATACTAAGGAAATATCTATCTACATCAGCAAAACCAATATCCTACATCTCATGCATCCTATGTGTCTGATGCAGGAGACATTGTAATGTTAACTGTTAACCAGGATATGATGTGGGGCTGATATCGCATCCTGATCTTCGTTTTGCATCGTCCCGTGCCATGCTATCGTCCTGGCACTGACTGTTAGACGGACGCCAAACTCAAGTATATAACTGAGGGATGTAGGCCCGAAATCTTTGATTGGAGAATCTGTCGAGGAAGGCTCGTCTCGATAAAATAGGTAAGGTAAAGATTTAAAGTGTAAAACAATATTATATTGATAAGATCTCTTCTCCATTGCTTGATGATCTCTTACCAACTCGGACTGAGTCGATCTTACTTATAGTAGCTAGTCGGTACTTCTAATCCTCCTACTAACTATGTACCGCTCGCTTTCTTCATGAGTTCAACTTAAGTGCGAACACTGTTTGACCCTGAGAATGAGCACACTACTCTACGGCTTAGTCGCAGCTTCATATTAGGAGCTTCTGATCTTCAGCTCGTATAGACTATGCTGGATACTCTAGTCTTAATTGCTATCGTTCCAGTAATCTCTTCTGTTCACGAAGTGATCAGGTTCGTCACGAGCTGCCTATGCTTCATGCGAGTAAGAGTCCGACGTGCCAACATCTTATGGACTCTTCTCCAGCTATGGCCTTCTACTAAGCGTGCTTCCCCTTGGTCCGCCAGCCTCCGCAGAGGGGTCCCGTTACCGGGACCAACCAACATACAGCTGATCTCAGTAGGTAGGGTGTCATCGGTCTGTCCGTTGTATCATCAACTGCAACTTCCGTGTGGGTACTGGGGTCTCCGTCTTCAGTTCTTAATTACTCAACAACCAACCGACCAATTTCTCTCAGATGACTTCCTATGTTCTAGCCAGAGTTCCCTCTGTGCTATTGGTAGAAAATCCCTCGGTCGGAGGTCTTGTGCCATCGTGCAGGGAGCTCCGAACATGTATGTCCAGTTGGTAGAAAATATCTCATACCAAAATAACTTTGACGACGGTGTGGATTGAACACGTGACCTCTTGATAGATGTCACATGATACTTCCATTGAGCTATGAACGTGCGGGCTCCATAAGGGGGCCGGAGGGGGGTGTTGGCACTCCGGTAAATTGAGGGTCTGTGCGCAGTTACCCTACCGTGGGTCTGTGCACATATCTCGGATTTCCATATGCCTAACACTGACCCTTACATCCTGTACATCCTGACCATGTTTGACCTTACACCTGTACCCCCTAATGCTGTCTGATTGTGTTAGGCATACGTCAAACTCTAGTATAACAGAGGGACATAGGCCAAAATCTTTACTCAGAGAATTTGTCGAGAAAGGCTTGTCTCGATAAAATAGGTAAACATCAGTAAAAATAAATACTCACATCCTGTGCGTTCTGTACATCAAACACACAGAACACCGGAACATGAATCGTGATCCTGGACTCAAGCAGGCATGGCAACCGGTATTAGGATACAGCCACCTAAGCCCTGGATACGCAGGATGCAACCAGATATAGTAACCAAATATACAGGACACAACCAGATGTCACAAGCAAAGGCGCAGGATGTCTCCTGACATTGCACTGGCATCTGGAGACATCTACCAAACTACCTGATTTATCGGACTCAGACACAAGAGTAGAATTCATACTACTACTGACCTGGGTCACAAAAACTGTATATTCTAAAATTGTTTTTATTATTAAAGCTAATATACAGAAGCAGTGAGTACAACTACACTAGGAAAGACCACTTCTATAACAGCCTGTAACTCCATGGATATTGGCGTCGAGTAGATGTTCCTTACACCATTGAAAGGCTGGCGTCGAGTAAGTCTAAGTGCCAAAGCATTGAATACTGCATCCAAAGGGCTCTGAAAGAATCTGGCATCAAAGTCAGTACTTAGTCAAAACCTCGCTAGGGAATACCACTTCTATAACAGCCTGTAACTCCATGGATATTGGTATTGAGTAGACGTTCCTTGCACCGTTGGAAGACTGGCATCGAGTAGGTCTAGGTGCTAAAGTATCATGTGCTATACCCAAAGGACTCTGAAGGAATCTGGCGTCTAAGTCAGTACTTAATCAAAGGCTTGCCAGGCTGTAACTCCATGGATATTGGTATCAAGTAGACGTCCTTGGCACTATTAGAAAGCCGATATCGAGTACGTCTAGGTGCCAAAGCATTACATACTCCAGCCAAAGGAGTCTGAAGGAATCTGGCATCAAAGTTAGCCCTTAGCGGTTAGTTAAGGTAGGGGAGGATATTGTATGGTTGCCTGACCTGTGCCACTGGTAGGAAAATAATCCACACCTGACCCGCTGGGGTCAGGCTCAGGCTACTACCAGTAGAACTCTATCACTTGGTTTTCCAGTCAGAACTTGCAGCATTTTCGCACAACAATTCTTCTAGAACCTAAAATAGATTTCCTGCTATGTCTCCTATATTTGCTGCTACATAAAGGTTAGCTCTGTTACTGAGAGGCTGGTTCTAGTACTTACCAGGGCTAGCTTACTAGTAGTGTCTGATCCTTGTTTTTCTAGCTGTGTAAGTATCACCTCTGGGTGAGAGTAACTAGATCCAGAAGTGGGGCTTGCCAAGTAGGGCTCCTCACTTAGGATGTCTTCCTGATGCCCCAGACATTCCCTGTTACTACTAGATGCTGCTGACATCCCATGTTACTACCAGATGTAGGTAGCGTCCCCGGTACTCATGGGATGTACCTGAAGTACTGGGGACTCACCTTGAATCTCCTAACATACAGGATACTATTAGGCATATGGAAATCTGAGATAAGAGGTGCACAGACCTCACGGTAGGGTAACTGCGCATAGACTCTTGATTTTCCATAGTGCCAACACCCTCCTCCAGCCTCCTTATGGGGCCTGCACATCATTAGTGAGATTTCGAGAGTTGCGTCCCATAACTAAAATGTCACATCAATGAAGCCCACATCATAATACCATATATATTGCCGCCGTTCGTCCGACCGCATGCTGTTCACAGGATATATGAGAGGGGACCTTTGGCGATACCTGGGAAGTGGAACAGAAGAAATCCGTTACAGGTGCATTGAGAGAGTAGGCTTCAATGTTAGGCTTCTTAAACTATAGGCCGGAGGTGATGGGACGTTTTCGGTGAAAGACTCCAAAAAGATATCTCAGGAGTAGGAGCTATTAAGGATATACTGAATCCAGTCATACTCTTCTAAGATCAGCTGTAGGTTAGTTGGTCCTAGTAATAGGACTCCTCTAGGGAGGCTGGCAGACTAAGGGGAAGCATGCTCAGAAAGGAAGACCTAGATAAGTCGGAGACTCATAAGATGTTGATATGTTGGGCTCAGACTTGCGATTAGCACTAGGTGGCCCAGCATGGACTTGATCACTTCATGACCGAAGAGATTACTAGAATGATAGCCAACAAGACTAGAGTAATATAATAGTCTATGCGAACAACTAAGTTAAAGGTCGCTATTTGGTATAACAAATAATGCAGTTATCTCGACGGAGGAATACTATTCTGTAACCACGAAAGGGTGTGATAAGTTTCAAGATCAAACTGTGTTCACACTTATAAGATTCTGGATATTTGCGTCTTAAAAGCAGAGTGGTACTTTGGAGGCATAGTAGTTAGAAGTAGTTTGCGAACACTCAGACATGGGATATAAATATCGATGTTCCTCCCGAGCTTTACAGACATCATCAAGTACCAGAGAAGAGATCTTATCAATATAAAATTGTTTACCTCATAAATCTTTACTTTACATTACTTTATTTTATCGAGACGAGTCTTCCTCGACAGATTCTCCGAAACAAGGATTTTGGCCTACGTCTCTTAGCTATACAAGAGATCGGTGTCCACCTAACAGTATATTAATAGTTTTCCTGTTACCAAGACTCGCTATATGAACTACGAGTTCACCTCAAACTCCACCCTCAGCTCAGACTTCGATTACATTTTCGAAGCACCTTACAGTCCCATTGACCTTCATACATTCAAAGAAATCTTTGACACTGAGCTACTAGAAATCGAAGAAGAGTTTATACAAGAACGCTTGTGGTTTACAAGACCTTTTGGGATCCAAGTGAGGGATCAATTCAATAGCATATATCGCACCTGGTACAGTTCAAACTTTGAGTAGAGTTCTACTAAGTCAGAAAACTTCGTAGAGTTGAGTATCTTGTACTTCGAAGACAAGAAATCAGGTACAGCTATCTGAGGGCCAGACATCCCCGTGGCTTGGGCCTAAAACCTATACATGTACTACAAGTACATTTTGAACCTTGAGAAAAATGAAATACATGTCTTGAGTCCAGTATCAGATCGACTGAACCCTTTTTTACCTACACCTCTAGAGTACCTCAGACATTGGATACCTTAAATACGATTCCTTAAAACCTTTAAAGAATATCAAGAACTCTGGTACGAAGTACCAGTAATCACTCATTCAGGGGTATTGGAACAATTAGCCTAATAGGAAAGTATCACAATAACTGAAATACATCAAGACCCGAGAAAGAGGATAACAGTGGGAGAACCTATGGACACCCGCCCGGATACGATATGAACCGATGATTCAGCAATACATAGTCCTTTCCTAGTGACACTTCAAGAGCCGGCATTCAGTAGAGGAGTTTCACCTTCTCACCGATCTTCTAATGTTGTAAGCACTCATCAGATATTGAGAGCCTCCACACCAAATCAAGGTGCAGACCACGCTGCAAACCTAGCCAGGCTAGCTACCCGTCTTGGGATAGCATTGGGTCAAATAAGGCAAGACATAGATACCTCGCTCGACCAAGCTGATATTGCCTTCAAACATTTGAAGGGAGTCACTCAGGATAATACCTTAAAACTACTTAAGGTTCAACAGCAAATCGCTGAGGGATAAGATGTCCATGACAACAATATTGCAATCTTGTTAATGCAGCTAGCAGGTGTGGAATAGGAGGTCAAGGGTATCCAAGAGGAAATGCTACGGGAAGTAGCAAAGAAGATTGATGCTCAGGATAGGTGTCAGCAAGAGCATGAAGATATAACTACAAGGTTACATGGAAGGCTGGGCCAACAAAGCCAGGAGGAATTAGCCTGAGATCAAACATTGAAACAAATGATCACCAACCTAAGGGTGAAATTCCTAGAATTCTGCAATCAAAGTATCACTTGTGAAAGAGAGGTCAACTGTACCTTGGGGTAAATGCGTTTAGATTAAACTACTTGCCAGGCGGAGATTCACAGATACCAAGACCAGCAATAGCAGCAAAATAATGAGACAAACAATACTGTGAAGGTATTGACAGCGTCAATAAATAGAATGCTGGCTGCTGTACCAGGTCCAGAAGCTGCAGGGCCAGCACCCTTGCCTGCCATTAAAGAAGTAGATGACAAAGAGTACTACGTGTCACCTACGGGAAGAGAAAAGGGGAAAGGCAAAGAAACTGCTGATACATTCTCCTCAGGTACTCAGAGAGGTGACCCAGGAGATCTGAGTGATAATGACGATGATGATGATGAGAAAGGAAGAAGAAGAAGAAGTGCTAGCCATAGCAGGCGAGGACAGACACCAGAACAGTCTGGCATGGCAGAGACACTTGCCAATGTGATAGAGCTTAAAGTGAAGTGACTATGAGAGCCCCCACCATTCTTTGAGGATAAAACCTCGCAAGACATATATGTTTGGATTATCCAATACACAGACTATTGTGAAAGAAATCTGCAAATCTGGAATAATGCCCAGGAACGAGTTATCTACGCGCTCAATAGC
Organism: Tuber brumale; assembly: GCA_014065205.1. NCBI lineage: Eukaryota > Fungi > Ascomycota > Pezizomycetes > Pezizales > Tuberaceae > Tuber > Tuber brumale. Next base: position 227,993 of record JACCEG010000185.1, read on the forward strand.
ACAAAAAGAGACATAGTCTTTCCTTATACAATTTGGTATAGGAAGGCTATGGACGGACTCTAAGGGGAAACCCAGCACCTAGAATTGGCTATGTGGACTCATTTCGAATATGATATAATCAAACGATTCGCTCCAGTGTAAGCTGAAAGACTAGCACTTTGAGCAATGTAGATAGTGAAGTACGAAGGAAGCATTGAGCGATACCTTACGATCATGTACAATCATAACATTAGGGCACACATGACTGGGAAATCCTGAAGGGAGGAAGTCGAAAACAAGCTTGTGAAACAAATTGTCTGCAGGTTATCCGTCCTGCAGTACACCATGGATCAAGAATGAAAAGAGGCATTCAGGCTATGCGGTCGATTAGAAGAGGCACTTCTCGCAAGAGAAAAGCTTGTAAGAGATAGACCGTCTAAGCTGAAGGTAGTCTAAGAGGTCAAAAGAGAAGACCGATAGGACTCTAAACCAAAGCGGTAAAGGGAAACTAAACCTTGTATCAAGGGAGATGAAGCCCCACCACGAAAGTGGAAAAGAGACAATGAGCTGGAGAAATCAAGAAAGAAGTTAGAAGGAGTGGTAAAGACCACCCACACTAATTTCGATCAGGCCCAGACCAGTATTCCGCAGAGTATAATAAATATTTGGAGGCGAGATGCAGATTGTACATGTTGTGGAAAGAAAAACCACACCTACCAGATGTGTTAGGAAGATGCCTATATATCAGCAGCAATGGTCAGCTCAAGACCAATAAAATTGGGAGTTCGATGTGTGAGGTCAGCTAATTTAAAGCGGAAATTAGCTTGCAGAGTCATGACCGTCTAGAATCCAGCCCGAGTTAATAAAATCTGGGAACTGGTGGACAAGGAGGAATTGGAAATGAAGTGGGAACTCCCTTTGGCTAAGATGTATTTGGTACTGACTACGATGAGGATCGGGTAGTATGTGTACAACTATGGGAGTCGAAACTCAAAATGATCAAAGTGGCGCAAAGCAAGTTTCTCCTTTCAAGATCAATGCAAGTAGGCTCCAAGTGAAGGGACCCCACGAGGGACTTAAGAGCTTGAAGACAAAAATCAATATATGGAGAGTCTTGATTGAAAGAGAGGATAGTCGACATACCCACATGGCCTGAGAGCCAACAGTATAAAGTTCTACAAGTCACTTGGTGGCTGCTTGCTACCCATGTGCAAGCAAGTGACTATACCAGTAAAGTTGGAATATAGCAATGCAAGATCTACCTGATAATAATACATGACAAGAGGACAACCGACGTGGACTGTTCTACCTACCACACGAATCGGAGTCGTATTATACATATGTACTATCTTGCCTTCGGGCCAGAGTGTGGGATAGGGATGTACTGCTTTAGTGCGCAAGGCCTCTCTGAGGGAGCTGGATGGATAACTGAAACCCTAAGGGAAAGGATTGGTGAAAGCGGGAAGCCCATACCAGAAGAGTAAAATCACTAATAACCGTGTAAAAATCTGCTATGAGCCTAGGTCTGGCATGTCAGGAGAAGGCATTCAGCCTGAAAACTGGTCTGATACGATTGCATATCAGTGAAACACTGCTTAGTATGTAGACCCAGATTGTTAGAGCTAAAGAGTTACTAGTTTGTCTGAGGAGACCTCAATGGTCGAAACTACAGGGGCGTAGTAACAAATATCTTGTTACTTATACCCAATACTGTTAGGCGGACGCCAAACTCAAGTATATAACTGAGGGACGTAGGCCCGAAATCTTTGATTGGAGAATCTGTCGAGGAAGGCTCGTCTCGATAAAATAGGTAAGGTAAAGATTTAAAGTGTAAAACAATATTATATTGATAAGATCTCTTCTCCGTTGCTTGATGATGTCTGTAAAGCTCGGGAGGCACTTCGATATTTATATCCCGCGTCTGAGTGTTCGCGGACTACTTCTAACTACTATGCCTCCGAAGTACCACTCTGGTTTTAATACGCAAACGTCCAGAATCTTATAAGTGCGAACACCGTTTGACCCTGAAACTTATCACACCCTTTCGCGGACTCGGAATAGTATTCCTCCGTTGAGATGACTGCGCTATTTATTATGCCAAACAGTCGCCTCCAACTTAGATGTCCGCATAGACTTTTATATGACTTTAGTCTTATTGACTATCGTCCAGTCGTCTCCTCGGTCATGAAGTGATCAGGTTCATGCCGGATCACCTAGTGCCAATCGCAAGTCCGAGCCCGACGTGTCAGCGTCTTAAGGGTCTCCGACTTATCTAGGTCTTCCTTTCTGAGCGTGCTTCCCCTTGGTCCGCCGGCCTCCGTAGAGGGGTCCTATTACTAGGACCAACCAACCTACAGCTGATCTCAGAAGGGTATGGGTGGATTCGGTATACCTCCTAATAGCTTCCGCTACTGGGATAACCTCTTGGAATATTTCGCCAAAAACGTCCCGTCACTTTCGGCCCATATTTAGGAAGCCTAACTTTGAAGCCTACTATCTCAATGCGCCTCCCACGGATTTCCTCCGTTCCACTTCCCAGATGTCGCCAAAGGTCCCCTCTCATATATCCTGTGCACAGCATGCGGTCGGACGGACGGCGGCGACGTATATGGTGTTATGAAGTGGGCTTCATTGATGTGACATTTTAGTTATCGGACGCAACTCTCGAAATCTCGCTAATGACGTGCGGGCCCCATAAGTGGGCCGGAGGGGGGTGTTGGCACTCCGGTAAATTGAGGGTCTGTGCGTAGTTACCCTACCGTGGGTCTGTGCACATGTCTCGAATTTTCATATGCCTAACAAATACCTATGATGCCTAAACGACAAAATCAAGAAAGTCTTATCCGCGCTAAACGGGTAGAATTAGACGCTCCAATACCAAAATGATACAACTGTCTGGAGGGGATTGCTTACCTCCATATATATAATAAGCGATAAAAGGTTAAAGTCTTGTTAGACCCAGGATCCAATGTATTCATTATCAATAATGATCCAATTGAAGACCTTTGTGTTCCTATAGTGGAACGCAATAATGCAGTTGATATCTTAAGCTTTGATAGATCATTAGCCACCTCAGGAGGGAAGTGTTATACCCTACCTATAAAATTGGAAATTGGAAAAAACCGACACCTCTCTGAAGTGTCATATGAAGTGGCTAAAGCAGGTCACTATAGAATGATAATTCTATTTAGCTAGTGGCATCGTGAACACTCAGTGTCTCACATAAAAGATGCAGAAAATTCGACTTTCTCCACAAAAAGTTGTGAAAACTTTGTGAAGAAAGATGAAGGAATAGTGGATATGTTCAAATATGACGAATCCTTCGCTTAGGACCCTAATGCATATCGCATCAGACACATCGGAGCCATCGAAAACATGATGGAACTCGAATTGCTACCAAAGGAATACTGGCATTACAGATATTTGTTTGAGGCCTAGACGGCATAAAAATTAGCCTCAAGACGAACGTTCGATTATGAGATCAAGTTGATTCCAGGATCAACTGCCCCTTGGGGGCTGATATATTCACTATCAGAGAAACAGCTTCAGGCATTAAGAGAATACTTGGAAATAATGATTAAGCAGGAGAAGATTACACGAAGTCAATCTCCTACAGGATCACCTATATTATTCATACCCAAACTTGATGGAAGGCTATGCCTGGTTGTGAACTACCAGAATCTAAACAAGATTACTATCCTTAACAAACATCCCCTTCCACTAATGTTCCAACTCCGAGACAGAGTAGCTGGTACCAAGCTCTTCACTAAGTTAGACTTTAAAGACAGCTACTACTTGATTAGGATTAAAGAAGGAGATAAATGGCAGACAGGGTTACGGAAGAGATATGGGTACTACGAATATAAGGTGATGCCATTTGGATTGGTAAAATTTCCGGCAACTTTCCAAGATATGATGAACCAAGTACTTAAAGAATACTTAGATGTTGGAGTCGTGTATTATCTTGATGATATTCTCATCTACTCAAAGAATGAAAAAGAACATATCCAAGCTGATAAAAGGGTTTTACAAAGTCTATCAGACTTTCAATTAGTGGTATCGCTAAAAAAGTCGACCTTCCCGGCCACTGAGATAGAATTCATCAGCTATATGGTAGCAGTCGATGGTGTTTCTATAAGCACCCACAAGGTGGAATCTGTAATGGTTTGCAAAGTACCTAAGTCGGTTAGAGAAGTAAAAGTCTTCATTGGATTCGCTAACTTCTACCGACGATTTATAAAAAACTTCTCCGCTATTTGCAAACCCATAACCTGGACATTATGGGGAAATCCTAAGAATTTTCAATAGGGAGTTGAGCAGGATACAGTATTCGAAGAATTAAAACACTGAATCACCACAGCTCCCATACTCTACCACTTCTTCCCAGAAAGGAAAACTGTAGTGGAAACTGACACTAGCGATTTCGCACTGGGTTGTATCTTTTCTTAATACTTTAAGAAAAGGTTACATCCAGTAGCGTTACATCCAGTAGCATTGCAATCCAGAAAACTAAACTCGGCAGAGCGCGATTACGAAATTCATGATAAAGAACCTCTCGCGATCCTTGAGGCATTTAAGGAATAGAGACACTATTTGATCACAATGGAAAAACCAATACAGTCTTTACCGACCATCAGAACCTACAATACTTCCTCACCTCGAAAGTCTGGAGTGGCGGTCAAATTCGCTAGGCTCAGAAGTTAGTAGAATACAATTTTCGTATCGTATACCGACCAAGCATGAAGAGCGGAAAGCCTGATATGTTAAGTAGTCAGCCAGAGTACTGGGCTGAGGAGGGAGCTACGCATCGCGAACACTAAATTTTGAAACTAGAAAATTTCTCGGTATCGCTAGTAGCCAGGGTAGGCAATGAGGGAGAAGACTGAGATAGAGATAAGGATTGGGATTTAGATCCATAAAGAGGTGGAAAGGAACCCGTGATTAGGATCAAGAAATTGAGCAAAAAGGCTTACTTGCCAACAAAAGGCTCAAGAATGGGGGCAGGTCATGACCTGTACACTATAGAGGATGACATTGTCCCGAAATATGGACAAACATTAATAATAACAGAGATAGCCATGAGGCTACTCGAAAGAACTTACGAAAGAGTTGCTCCAAGAAGCAGACTAGCAGTTCAAAGTGGAATCTCTACCGGCGCAGGAGTAATTGATGCCGATTACAGCGGAGAACTTAAAGTCGTACTATTCAACCATAAGAAAGAGGACTGCCAGATAAGAATGGACGACCATATAGCTCAGTTGATAGTAGAAAAGGTAAATACACCTTAGACATGAGGGAAGGAGATGACTTGCGAGAAATAGAATGAGGAATTGCAAGATTCAGAAGCACCGATATAGCGACAAGATCCCTGATCGTGAAGGAACAGGAACCTAGTATCAGCTACCTACAGGCATCAGCTAAAAACAACGAACATTGGTATGATATTGCAGAAGTACCAGAAAAAGTTCTAATATCAAACGCCATTATCCTACAAAAGGGTATGAAGCAGTTTAATCCTGAATTCTTAAGCAGGATACAGGTAGCTATCAGAAGCGACACAGCTTGGAGGCAATAGAGGGGAGAACTCATTAGGCTGCGAGATGAAGGAAAAGATTTTCCCAAGAATTGTACCTTGACCAACGATCTACTATATTATAAGCAAAGACTACTTGTACTAGACAGTCAAGCACTATACACCAAGATCGCAGAAGGAAGTCAACATGCAAAAGTGGCAGGACATTTTGGACAAGAGAAAACCTTAGAGATTATTATACGGGACTTCTACTGAAAAGGACTTGTAGAATGGGTCAACGATTACGTGCAATCCTGCGATGAATGCCAACATAATAAGTCACCTAGATACACCAAGTACTGATTGCTGCAACTATTACAAATACCCTACGTGGTATGGGGGTCTATCTCCGTGGACTTCATCACACAACTACCAGAGTCACAGAGGTGTACTCAAATAATGGTAGTAGTTGATAGATTCATGAAAATGGCTCATTTTATCAGACTACAGACATCAGCTACTACCAAGGATATCGCAAATGTATTCTTAAAGGAAGTCTAGAGGCTTCACAGCCTGCCAACTGAAATCGTCTCTGACATGGACTCAATATTCACAAGAGAATTCTGGGAATCCCTCTGCAAAGTACTAGAAATAAAGCGAAGAATATCAATGACATACCACCCTTAAACTGATGGACAGACCGTACATACCAACTAAGTGCTGGAAAGATACCTTCGAGGTTTTGTCAACTATAATCAGGATGACTGGTATCAGGTACTACCACTAGCTGAACATGCCCATAACAACTCTGCTACCAATGCACATAGGATGTCGCCATTCTATGCGAACTATAGTTTCCATCGACATACAGAGTGCATGAAGAAGCGAGAAGCTCAAAGTCCAGGAGCAACACGCTACATGAACTAGATTAAGACGATACATGAACAAGTAAGTGGGTCACGAGAAAAGACACGGGAAGGAATGTCAAAATATTATGACCGCAAGGCTTGACAACAGCCGGACTTCAAGATCGGAGACAAAGTAATATTAAACACTAAGAAGATTAGAACCCAATGGAAATCAAAGAAGCTAAGTCCAAAGCTATATGGTCTTTTTCAAATCATGGAAAAATACAGATCCCGAGCCTTCATAGTCAACATATTCAATCAATGCAACATTCTCCACGTATTCCGGGTCGCACTATTAGAACTCTATCGCGAGTCAGTTCATAGCAATCGCCAACAATCCCTTAGAGCACCGGAGGACATTGATGGCAATCTACAATAGGAGATTGAAAAGATTGTAAGAAGCAAGATTCACTCTTACAAGAAACGAGTACGCAGCCGCTATCAAGAAATGTGAGAGCTGTGGTACTTTATTAAATGGCAAGGATGTTCAGAAGATGAGAACACATGGGAGCCAGCCACTGGTATGGAAAACGCAGAGGAAGTTGTAGAGAATTTTCATAATGAAAATCTGGACATGCCAGAAAGGGCAGAAGTAAGATAGTGAGGAAAAGGTTTTCCTACTGTGGCCAAGTAAAGGCAGGAGGATTTTTACCCTGACCACTCTGAGTCTTAAAATGTATTTAGAAGAAATGTAAGAAGTTATGAAGGCATTCAAGGTGAAGCCTAGTAGGAGAGAGCTCATGTTAGGCATATAGAAATCTAAGACAATAGGTGCACAGACCTCAAGGTAGGGTAACTGTGTACAGACCCTCGATTTTCTGGAGTGCCAACACCCCTCTTTGGCCCCCTTATAGGGCCCACATGTCATTAGCGAGATTTCGAGAGTTGCGTCCCATAACTAAAATATCACATCAATAAAGCCCACTTCAGAACACTATATATGTCGCCACTATCCATCTGACCGCATGCTGTTTACAGGATATATGAGAGGGGATCTTTAGCGACATCTGGGAAGTAGAACAGAAGAAATCTGTCGTAGGCAAATTGAGATAGTAGGCGTCAAGGTCAGGCTTCTTAAACTATGGGCCAAAGGTGATGGGACATTTTTGGCAAAAGACTCTAAAAAGATGTCCCAGTAGCAGGAGCTATTACGGATATACCGAATCTACCCATACTCTTCTGAGATCAGCTGTAGGTTGGTTGGTCCAAGTAATAGAACCCCTCTATGGAGGCCGGCGAACCAAGGGAAAGCACACTCTGAAAGGAAGACCTGAATAAGTGGGAGACCCTTAAGAAGTTGACACGTTGGGCTCAGACTTGCGATTGGCACAAGGTGATCTAGCATGAACTTGATCACTTCATGACCGAAGAGACTATGGCAATGATAGTCAATAAGACTAGAGTAATATAATAGTCTATGCGGACAACTAAGTTGGAGGTCACTGTTTGGTATCACAAATAGCGCAGTCACCTCGATAGAAGAATATTATTCCGCAACCACGAAAGGGTGTGATAAGTTGCAGGGTCAAACGGTATTCACACTTATAAGATTCTGGATGTTTGTGTATTAAAACCAGAGTAGTACTTCGGAGGCATAGTAGTTCGAAGTAGTCTGTGAACACGCAGACGCTGGATATAAATATCAAAGTGCCTCCTAAGCTTTACAGATATCATCAAGTAACAGAGAAGAGATCTTATCAATATACAATTGTTTACCTGATAAATCTTTACTTTAGTTTACTTTATTTTATCAAGTGGAGCCTTCCTCAATAGATTCTCCGAAACAAGGATTTTGGCCTTCGTCCCTCAGTTATACTAGAGATCGGCGTCTACCTAATACATACACAGGATGCAATTGACATCTACCAGCTGTCTAGACACGACACCTGCGCATCAGATGCAGCTTCTCTTTTTTTGCTGATAAAGGTAAAGATTATAGTATAAACAAGATTATATTGATAAGATCTCTTCTCCATTGCTTGATGATGTCTGTAAAGCTCGAGAGGCACTTCAATATTTATATCTCACATCTGCGTGTTCGCAGACTACTTCTAACTACTATCCCCCTAAAGTACCACTCAGGTTTTAATATACAAGCATCTAGAATCTTATAAGTGCGAACACTGCTTGAACCAGAAACTTCTTCCACCTGTCCACAGTTACGGAGTTGTATTCCTGTATTAAGATGACTGCACTATTTGTTATACCAAACAGCTGTCTTGAACTTAGTTATCTGCATAGACTATTATATTACTTTAGTCTTATTGACTATCGTTCCCATAGTCTCTTTGGTCATGCAGTGATCAGTTTCGTGCTGGGCTCCCTAGTACCAATTGCAAGTCCAACCCCGATGTGTTAATGTCTTAAGGGTCTTCAACTTATCCAGGTCTTCCTGTCTGAGTATGCTTCCCTTTGGCCCACCTGCCTCTATAGAGGAGTCCTATTACTAAGGTCAACCAACCTACAACTGATCTCAGAAGGGTATGGGTAGATTTGGTATATCTGCCATAGCCTCCACTACTGGGACATCTTCTTAGAGTATTTTTGCTGAAAACATCCTATCATGTTTGACCTATAGTTTAGGAAGCCTAACCTTGAAACCTCCTATTTCAATATGCCTCCCACAGATTTCTTCCGTTCCACTTCCTAGACATTGTCAAAGGTTCCCTCCCCTATATCCCATGAATAGTATGCGGTCAGACATGTAGCGGTGATGTATATGGTATTATAAAGTGGGCTTCATTGATGTGACATTTTAGTTATAGGATGCAACTCTCGAAATCTCGCTAATAACATGCCAGCCCCATATGGGGACTGCAGGGAGGTGTTGGCTTTGGTAAATCAAGGATCTGTGCACAGTTACCCTACTGTAAGATCTGCACACTTGGTCTCAGATTTCCATATACCTAACAGATTGTCCACTCCCAGCTCACAATCGGGTCCAATTGACAGCTCCTCCTTCCCGACTCTTTCCACTCATGCAGTCCCTCGTCCTGACATCCTCCTCACTGTTTCTTTCTGCCCTAATCATATCCATTCTTGTCTTTTTCGCTTAGGATACACTGACTCCTATTAACTTATTCTGGCATCAGTTGGTATCCAGTCCTACATCCTAATTTGTTCTACTACTGCTCATACTACTCAGACTTTGGCCTGCTATATTTGACATTTCCTGGCTTCACCTTGCCTGTTTCATCTTCTTTTGTCTCTAATATATGGTGTCTGGACCTCTTCTGAATGGCCTTTGATGCATGGTAAAATATTGTAGACACTGCCCCAGTGTATACACTTTATCCTCACATCCTTTAGCCATTATCCTGATAGTTTATTTATTATCTTATTAAATTGTAATCATTGTGACATCCTGGTGACAGCCCTTTTCATTATTTCTATGCCTAATCTCACCCTGAGTCTAAGTCCCTACACTGACTATTCGTTACTTCTAAAGCCCATATCACATCACAGTTCGAGAAATTAAATCTATTACTTTTTACCTTTACCTGCCCGTAATTCCTATTAATTCTCTGCACCAATACTCCCATATAACACCTACTCTTCTACCTCTGGCTGTCATTCACTAATTGCTATCTGTAGTATCTGGCCTTCCTGAGACTTTTTAAGGCTGAGCACGAGATGGCCAGTCAGAGAAGGGCTCACCTGGCTTCCAGCTGTCAGCCCTACACTTAGCTTGCCTGAATCTTCCAGACTCACAGGATTTGAGTCTAGAAATCCCAGCGCCAATACAATTGATGTCTGACTGCAATCGAAAGATATGTCTGATTGCTGCAATTGTTTCTGCCCCCTCCAGTGCTGCTCCAAGGCCAACGAATGCCGGTTAGTCCATCATAGGGGAGGTCATCCTACTGCTGACTTGTTGGATGCCCATCTTACAAGTTCTTCCTTCACAGCCTCCCAATCCTCATTATATCTTTCACAATAGTCTTGCTGTACCACGTGAACTTGCTGTACTTTGTTTTGTATGGTATCGCAAATATACCTCAGAATTATATCCTGGATGTCAAGTAGGTATTTGGCCCAAGTTTGTTCCTGTTATGCGAAAAGGTCTTCCATGTCAGGTAACAAGTTAGCAGCTTGGTCACCAATTATCCATTACAATGATTGAACAGCCATACCTCTGACTGCCTCTAGCTTGAGGTCCCATAGCTCCTGATATATCCATGATCTCTATATGTATAGTGTATGACAGATTATAGTACATATCAAGTAGATCATAGTACTATTGATCTGCCCAAGAAATTCGGAATCTATTATCCCATGCATTTTCTTTCCTGTGAAATCTTTACCATAAATCTCTTCTGGAATCTGTAGTGCAAGGAAGTGGAAGTCCTGGTTTTGCATCTCATTCAATCTTAATCAGTTGTAGTTATTATGTGGAAGTTACCCAATAGAAACAAACCTTGTAGCCTTTCAGGTCGTATATAAACCTATCCCGGTCGAGAAGATATTCCACTCGACATGCTGTAGCTGTCAGATCATCTGACAATTTGTATAACTTTACAATGTGATTCTTCACATGGTATACAAACTGCGACTATATGCCTGAGTACTTTTAACATATCTCCCTAAGTTAGTACCGCACTCTATATTGTGTCATGCCTGCCCAAATCGACATACAAAATTTATGCACTACTCTAATGGTCTGATGTAACCTATCTCTTTATTCCGTACGACTACAGCATCCTAAATTTTAAGCACCTGGCCAGTCAAAACAACAATATCCGGGAGTGAGTCCTCAAACAACATGTATTGCGAATTGAGTGACTTTGCGAACTCTATTATAGGCCTTTCTGCACTTTTCAGTAAATTGTACCGAGAATTCCCTAATAACCAGTTGTCCGCAAGGGATGTACCTGGGGAACCAGCTGGACTAGAACTCCTAATATCAGATGTAGGAACACTCTGGCTGCCCAGAGGTAATGAAAATTGTAGAATGCTGGATAATAGAAATGCAGGAAGACTATAGGTCCTGACATGGTGAACCCACTCACAAGCCACTGGTGTCTGTAATGCCATATTAGCCACCAGTGATCCAGTGTTTATTGAAATCCGCATAGCAGTCGTGTGATGGTTTGGCTGTTGCTTGGCTGCTTGAGACTCCTTGGTATGTCCTGATATATTAATATCGGTTATATCAAGGTCTTCTAGATTGGGTTCGGTGTCTGATTCAGTAGCATCTGATCCTTATGAGGTTTGGTACTCATCAGTCCTGGTGTCACTACAATGAACTATTTTCATTCGACTTTGTTCAGCTAGTTCAGTCACTGGTTCAGCATATGCCGTGGTCTGTAATATGCTCTTCTAGGGATACTTCGGGGGTCTTCCTAGTTGTGTACTTGCAATTGGTAGCAGAAATGGGTTTTGACCTAAAGCCTGGTGGTTCGATAGTGTACTCAGAGAGCTGCTATATTTACATTGTTGTGTTGCCAATATCTGTTTTCCTGATCCCGCAGTGACGTGTCTGACGTCGCGTCTACACCTGTTTAGGTTTCCTACCTAGAGAGTTGGCTGACTTTGTGTATTGGGGTGATATTGATTATGTATCTTGCAACTCATTAGTGAATGTCTAGTATAATTAAGGGACATAGGCCAAATCTTTGTTCAGAGAATCTGTCGAGGAAGGCTTGTCTTGATAAAATTGGTAAAGGTAAAGATTAAAGTTTAAACAAGATTATATTGATAAGATCTCTTCTCCATTGCTTGATGATGTCTGTAAAGCTCAGGAGGTACTTCAATATTTATATCCCATATCTGAGTATTCACGGACTACTTCTAACTACTATGCCTCCGAAGTACCACCCTAGTTTTAATACGCAAACATCTAGAATCTTATAAGTATGAACACTGTTTGATCCTGAAACCCCTTGCACTCATTCATGGTTACAGAATTGTATTCCTCCATTGAGATGACTGCGCTATTTGTTATACCAAACAGTAGTCTACAACTTAGTTGTCCACATAGACTATTATATTACTTTAGTCTTGTTGACTATCGTTCCAGTAGTCTCTTTGGTCATAAAGTGTTCAGTTTCATACCGGACTACCTAGTGCTAATTGCAAGTCCAAGCCCGATATGTCAGCATCTTAAGGGTCTTCAGCTTATCTAGGTCTTCCTCTCTGAGCATTCTTCCCCTTAGTCCATATGCCTCTGTAGAGGAGTCTTATTACTAGGACCAATCAACTTACTGCTAATCTCAAAAGGGTATGAGTGGATTTAGTATGTTCTTAATAGCCTCTACTACTGGGACATTCTCTTAGAGTATTTTGCCAGAAACGTCCCATCACCTTTGGCCCATAATTAGGAAGTCTAACTTTGAAGCCTACTATTTCAATACACCTTTGACAGATTTCTTCCATTCCACTTCTCAGATATCACCAAAGGTCCCCTCTCATATACCCTGCGAACAGCATGCGGTCGGACAGATGGCAGTGACATATATGGTATTATGAATTGGGCTTCATTGAGGTAACATTTTAGTTATAGGATACAACTCTTGAAATCTCACTAATGACATGCAGGCCCTATAAGGGGGCCCTATAAGGGGGCCAGAGGGGGGTGTTGGCTTCGGTAAATTGAGGGTCTGTGCGCAGTTACCCTACCGTGAGGTCTGTGCACTTTGTCTCAGATTTCCATATGCCTAACATATATCCTGTAAATAGTACATGATCAAATAGAGAGCAGTGATGTACATGTATTATAAAGTGGACTTCATTGATGTGAGACTTTAGTTATAGGACCCAACTTAGCAAAATCTCACTAGTAGCATATGCACCTTCAAAGGGGAGCCAGAGGAGGATGTTGGCTTTGATAAATTGAGGGTCTGTATACTTCTGAGATTCATATACCTAACAGTGTCATCTTTTCTTAGTTGATTGTTCCTACCTCTCCGTCCTTCTCCCTTGTATCCATTTTTCTCTCTGAACTTTATACTACCTTTATTTCTTTTATTTTTCATCCTAGTTAATAACTATTTTACTGTACTAAGTTATAACTTTTATGATACTTTCCTCTTTACAATTTTAAATTTATGTTATTCAGACATAGAGTACTGTATTTACTCGGTCGATTCGCTAGGGCCGAATCTCCCTGAATATTGCGACATCGGCTCAGATGGGTTTAGCTTAACAAGTTATTAGAATTGCGAAAGCCAGTTAATGAGATCCAACTCCGCCAAATGACTCATGCCATACCGTGTCAGGAAGGCACTAATCCTTCTTAGGAACTATTGTCTCTGGGTCCGAGGATTAGCGAGCGAGGGAGATAACGGAGATAGCGAATCGACCGAGTAAATACGGTATACAAGTTTTCTTTGACCACTCTTCGTATTTCTTCCCAACTTCTAGTAGTCCGTCTGGTGACTCATGTTCAGTTTTATAATAATATTATTGTCCAGACAAATTGTTAATTTTGAGATCATGGACAGTCACTCGGTCTCTTGGCACAATCGCGCAAACCCTCTGCACACTCTAATACGCCATTGCCAGGTCCCGATCCCCGCTGATTTAACGAGTTTTACTTTTTTCGTTAGTGGATTTTAAGGTTTTTACGGTACCGTGTACCGTATATATATAGCAAAGGGGTGGTTCCCGCTATACCGTAAAAACTCGATAAATCCGCTTTCTGAGATCGGGGACTTGGCTCGCCTGTAGGGGGGTATGCGCAACCAGAATCACTTTCCTAAACCACAATGGGCTTAGCGAGGTAGGTTAACCAAGTTGCGAATACCTGTTAATGATATCTACCGGTTTCGGCTGGCCCAAGCTATGCCATATCGGGAAAGCACTATCCCTTTTCCAGGTGTTTTGTTTTGGATTGCGAAATATCGAGTCACGATCACTGATAGCGGATTTAACGAGTTTTTACATTCCCGGCGCCCTACCAACTGGCCGAGAGTGTCTGGGGGATGTTGCTCTCAGAGAATTTTTATGTGATTGGAAGTTTTAGACAGCGACGACTTTCTGATCGTGTGAGGACGAAAACGACGATGAGAACGACGACTATCGATATAGGCGAATGACGTACAATGATCGAACCCTAGAACGACACGGGGTGTGCAATGAGCGAACGGCGAAACGGTTACATTGAAACAGCGTATCGTAAAACTGGCGTATGGAGAACCACTCTCAATATGTTGCGATGGCGATGCTGAGGAAACGAAACACGCTTAGTAGGGCTAAAGAAAACTCCCATCACGACCACGCGACTTAAGGAAAGGAGCGCGGAAGTTCTCTATTCTTGCAACCACTGACTCCACAACTCGCTCGATGGCACAACGACAACTAACTAAAAAAAGGTCGAGGACAGGAGTATAAGTAAGACATGATCAAGTATTCTCCTGCTTCCACCAATCACCACACACATGGTCTCCCTCCTACGCGTATCTCCCTTTCCTCTGCGCACGCTCAAGCTAACAAATGAAAACCAGCCATTACAAAGACTCCCACTGCCCGTTGCCTATGGACAGTTACGGCTCCGTCCCTTGGACACTTCCGTTTTTGACTCCCGTTCCCTTCCACGGACGCGCTTCCCCAAAGTGCATCGCCGAACCCTCCATCCGAACGAACGGAAAGCAGTGGAACAAACGACCCCTGCGTACGAGCCGGTTCATTGCATGTCGAGCATGTTTTGAACATGCCGAACAGGTTCGAAGCATGCTGGATGGGTTTTGAGCATGTCGAACGTTATCATCGGCTTCCAAACATTTCCAACAGGAAGCCAAGACTTTGCTGCACTTTTTCCTACCCCCACGATGAAAGTAGCGGTATAGTGGTACGGTGCCGGTATCTGCAACGTTGCTTTGACACCAGTACACCCCCACTTTTGTCCAGCTTCCAGAGATATCACTAGCCGGATACACTCAATAACGCCTCCCTACAATAGTGTGGGCAGTCAAGACCAGAAGATGTCTCAATATCCACCAATGATGGTCCCAACTTCTACAGTACTGGTAACTCTATGAATGTGGAATAACTATACCATTACCAACGATCGGTTTCAACTCCTAATCCGGCTGTCACCTTGTGGCTCAAGCTATGGCATCGGAACATTCAAGAGTACCCCGTCGAAATTGTGGGGGAATGGTTGATGCAAACCAAAGAATTTCAGAAGCTGGCACGACAGAGTGAAGGTGAAGGTGATAATGCGTCTAGTTTTTGCCATGGATATCTGAAGGTCAGCAAAACATTTACCGGTAACAAGGATTATTACCGGGGAGAGAAGAAAGAAAGCCCGTGCTGACAAGCCGCGATGTCAGTTTTCTGGTGGGGTGGACAAGTTGTGCGCTTAGGCCGGAGGATAAAGTACTGCAGGTACGTGTTCTTTCCCTTCCTTTTTGCCGCCCGGAAGGAGCAGTCTGCGACCAGATGCTACAGGGAATCATGTCCTTGCAGCCCATCCCCATGTGCGTTGACACTCGGGGCGAATGTGCTGGAGCGAAACGAGTCAGGCTCCTTCATTCGCTGGATTAAATACTTGAGAAGTTCACGGGTGCTCGCATATTTGTGACTAGAAGGCCATACCATAAGAATTGGAATAATTGAGAACCCCGCCAGGACGTTGGAGCCGCCTCTCCCAATAAGGTCTGTCTCGGCTGAGGGCTGAAGGTGAATTTTTTCGCTGTTTTCTGCCCAATAATCCAAAGAGGGAAATTCTGGACGTCCTAGTGGCGTTCTCGATCACAGTACTTAGGGTATTCGAGCTGAGATCGAAAAGTGCCTAGTTGGGTGTGTGATGAGTGTACCCGTAGGTCCCACCAAAGGCGATACCATCAGACACCTTGGTATTAGGCTGGGCCAGGGGGAAACACCAGGTACTGTACCATGGACG
Organism: Tuber brumale; assembly: GCA_014065205.1. Classification (NCBI taxonomy): domain Eukaryota; kingdom Fungi; phylum Ascomycota; class Pezizomycetes; order Pezizales; family Tuberaceae; genus Tuber; species Tuber brumale. The sequence continues at coordinate 244,236 of JACCEG010000185.1, forward strand.
AGGACCTGAAGAGTGAGATTTTGGAGAAGATTCCCGAAAATACATCGAAAATGTGCGCCGAAAATGTGCGCTGAAAAAAATCATGGTGAGAACACCACCCCATCTTCTCAGCTAATAGATATATTTAGGTTTCTGCTCGTTTCCATAAATATCGAAGCAATCTTGCTAGAATCGACAACATATCGGGGATGAGAAAGGCTTAGCGAAATGACTGATGAATTGGAGTTGGGAGATTCTTATAATGGGACGATAGAATAGATTAAGACGAAGGGTGCGGATAAATCGAGACTCGGGATACTAGCTGTGATGTTGATCAGTCATGCGGAACAGCTGCCGAGGGCGGATGAGCTCTCCTACGCCCTCGGGGGCGAGCTGCAAACCACGGATTTCAATGCCGGGAATGCCCCTTCGATGTTGAATTGGTGGAATTTTGCCAAGGGCTCATTGCTATGGGTGGGGAGGCATCAGCTGTGCGACTGATCCACTTTGCCCTTCAAGAGTATATGTCTTCCCGTCCCGACATTTCAGTAGATCTCAATTCAGCGCAATTGGACATTTGCCTGAAAAAGTGAGCCTGAAAGTGCTTACACAAAGAGAACACTTCTTATTAAATAGGGATTACATATTCAAATTCTCCATATTTAAAAGTGCTTGCTGACCAATTTTCAAGGATGTTTCTCAATTATTGGCAGAGTTGGTCAAATTTAAACTTAGCTTCCACTCGTTACCACATGTGGGCGGTTTCTAGGTTGTGGGTGGTTTCCCCGTAAGATATGGTATCATACTTTAGACGGCTATCGGATACAGCCAGAAGCGAGGAATCTCTGTGTAAAATATAATTTGGGCGGACAAGACCGTACATACTGTGCGTAAGGTCGGATCCCAGACAAAATCAAGGACCTGTAGAGGGCGAACTCTAAGCGGATGTCAACAAGGTACCCACAGTTTGCTTACCAAAGGTATGCGAGCTGGAGAATGGCACGAGCCTAAAAATGATTACCACGAGGTAAATGTCGGAGAACAAGAGGTGCCTTTTTTCTCGTATCGGTCCATTTTCTACCCTGACTAAACGTAACTCCTCCAGGACTAAACAACAGCTATCCACCACCCGAGTATAATGACTAAGAATTCTCACGCTCATGTTCAAGTCTCTATTACTCCCGCGGCATAGCGAGAAGTGTCAGCAAGGCCTTCCGCCCTGGAAGAGCTATCGTAAATAAGGTATAGGGCCTTTCAGAGCCGGAACAGCGCTCCCAACCAGCCAGGTACCGGTAGGCCAGACCACAGTAAAGGCCCAGCGGGCTAAAATTCTCTGGGAACTAGCCGGGCCGAGCCCATATATAGGTTATATAGGCTTAGTACTAGCTGCCTGATAGGCCGCCCGGCCTATGTGTCCTAGCCCCGCTATACGAGTAATTTCTCGATGTATTTTGTTTTTTTTGTTTTTAGCTTCTATTCAGGCTGTCCTTTATTTTTCAAAAGTTCTTGTCATTTACGCCTAATAATAAAATTAAAACCAAAATCCAGACTATGAGACTAACAATGGCATGGGAGTTATCATAAATCGGCGGACGTGTTTAGGGAACGGGGAAGAGGCCTTGATAGGGGGGGGGAGGGTTAGCCGGGGCGGGGGGTTGTATTTGTTTTATTTTTCTTTCACAATAATTTATGATACATCTGTCATAGCAGGCTATACCGCACGTTCGGGTTTCACCCCCGGTTGTGTTCTCACCATCTGCAAAGCAGAGCTACACGGAACCATTATCTCCATCCGGTGTATTCATGCCGCGACACGTCTTCAATAACGGGTAATGCTACGTGCTATGCGATAAACTAAATATACCGAGTGATGTTCCATGATTGCACCTAATTGCCCCCCCCCCCCTCCCGCCCAACTGACGACATGTTATCGTAAGTGGGGTTGACAAAATATAGTGTAGGGTAAAGGGAACCTCTGTCCCCACGAACGAAACTTCTTTCTTCACTTTTCCCATACTTTCTCTGGCCGCAAGTCACGTTTTGTGCGAACTGCCTGTCAGATGCGGAACAGTGTAATGAAATTCTGCGGATTGGCGGAATGGAGCGTAATCTGGACCATAGCATCTTGCTTGGGGCGAGTGCTTGGGTTTGAGTTGGGCTCTTGGGGCTGACTGATGGAAAAGCAGAAATGGAAAGATATATCATATTACCCAACTCATCATGAAGCCTTTGGAATTTTTTGTGTATGGCAGTAAATGATAAGTCAATAGTTATTAAAGGAGGAGGAAATAGAAAAGCTAGAGAACAGATAAAGGAGAGATCTGTGCGGGGAATTGGTACTGTGCATTGGCCAGAGCTAGAATTACGATTGTATCGGTTATTTTTTAGAGTGGAGGAAGGAGGGCCAAACAATTTGACAAAGCTGGTTCTGAGTTAACTCCTTTTTATATATTTTGCCATCTGTGTTTGCCAGCAGATATACAGAGTTCGCCAGTATGAGCCCTGAATGAGCTTCCTACCCACAACCCAGCAGATGTTTTTTAGGTTCAGTCATGGTTGATTTTTGTCACAGTACCGCATCAACCTATGAAGTATACCACCCCCGCACAGAGATACCCAATTTGACGAGATGATAAAGTAATTTTTCAATGGAGGTAAAGAGGTACCAGTACTCCAGTCGATACCTGAGTATACTTTACAGCGATTTGCAAATGGGTTGTCCAAAAGGCGGGAAAGGAGCTCTATCCTCTGAATACAGGGGTAATAGACTATTATACACCATACTAATTATCTAGTTAGAGCGTATGATACGTGTTGGTAAAATAGGGTAAGAGAGGGAGTAACCCAGGTTGGATTCGAAGAAGTACCGGTAGCAGGAACGTTGTTTGTATTGTGAATCACAGGTGCTCAATATATTGACATCACTAAGGAGTATCGAGAACAAGCAGGGCATATCCGGAATTCCTTGTCTCTCGCAAAAAGAGCAAAGAAGAATAATTTGCACCGTAGGTCTGAGAAGGCAATAGTGGCATAGAGAAGAGAATACAAGCTATAGAGAAGAGAAGGGGGGAGAAGAGGAGAGAAACGAAATGATTAGGGGTGAGAAAGGAGCGTGGGCACTGTTATCAAAGGGAAAGCGATGTGTGATGAGATAGGAAGGAGAAGGAACGCAAGAGTTTTTAGATTCATGTATTCAAGGGTGCCCATTTGCCCGTAGTCAAAGAGTGACAAAGAATTGAGACTAAGACATCATCCTCCTCCGACACAAGATATTGAAAGCGTGGATAAGCAGGTGGCATTGACCCACCCCAAGAAGAACTACAGCAATATTGCGTAGTACGAGTACAAGTTGCTTTCACTGTTCTCATCCGAGCGAGAACCGCCAACAACCTGGCGGCTTTGCCCGGGTTGTCTAACCCCTCGACCCGGAGGTTATCTGGGCGCCCACAGGCCCTGGCGGCTGGAAGTATTATAATTGAAGCTGGGCTGGCTGGAGTCACTCGAGATGAGCCTTCTAGTTATTACCCCCCCCATCCTTCCCGTCGCCCACCAATATTTCACAATGCCAAAAAGCAGCGATGGGAGACTTTCACGATACGCGGCACCCGAACACTAGAACACTAGAACGTGACAGCTCGGCTAGGATAAGATACGCCCGGGAATGGGCTATGCTTGCAGTCCACATAACGGAGTCAATACGGTAGGCTACTATACGTTGGCGGCACCTTGATGAAAATTCTCTCCATGCGGCAGACGCGCATAGACTTTTTTTCTTTGCCGACCGTATTGGTACGGCTTGAACCGCGTTCGAGTATTGTGCATGCTTCGATCACTTTCGATCACTCACTACTCTTTGGATAACATAGCAGCAGCTGTTATACCCCAGACTGCTGAGGTGGTGGGGGGCTTTCCGTTGCCCTTGTCGGTGTCCGGGGCAGAGATAACCAAGGCGCTGCCTCAATGTCCTTCAGTGGTGATGAGAGAAGGCACAATCGTACAGCTAATGCAAACTATGGTCCGAGGTTTGCACATCTGCGAATTTTTAGTGAAAACAGAAGTTGCATGAGTCCGTGTCTCGGGTGTTGGCAGCACAAAAGTTTTCCACCCCCCTCAGCAGCCCAGGGGACAATAGCGCAGCACTACTCGTACTGGTACGGTACACTTGCCTTGCCGTAACCGCCAGGCTCTGCTCGCAGGCATGTTTAATTCTATGGCAGTTTTCTTCTCGATTTCCCGAAGATGGGTGGGGTGGTTACCCTAGGATGAGAGTTGACCTGCATTTGTCTCACCTCCGACTTGTCCGAAATTTACAGTAGCTAGGCTAGCGCCTTTTCACTTCATTTCATTTCCATTTACTCGAGTAGTTTCCCCGAGGTCGTAGCAGACCTCGGCAAACAAACGGTTCTACTAGCTCGAGGTAGTGCGCACAAGAGACATTCAGGAGTGATAATAAGCCAGGGTATTCCGTGCCGTAGGGGCTCGAGTGCCGGTACCCGAGTACTAGTAATTGGGCAAAAACACGACCGCCCTCCCAGAAAAAAACATATTTTTTTTCTTGACTTTGCTGGGGGGAAGCCTAACCACATGGCCCACGGTCTAGCCACCGGTATTCAAGTTTTTGCGGTGCAACGGTTTTGTTGGGACGAGTGATCTATCATGGACCACATTTGTGTGGCAAGCTCTGAGGGGGTACGGAAGGGTGCACTATTTGGTCGGGGGTACGATAGAGGATGGATTGGTTGCGGGTGGTAGGCATGAAGCGTCTAAACACGAATCAAAAATCTACATACAGTAGCAGGTAGCCTGAGCACATCTGAGCACCCTTCCAGGATTCAGACGAGAAAAGATTTAAGATAATCCTCCACCCCTATCGATGGTATGCCAAACGTATACCCCTGCAATCGATGGTATTTTAAACCCTTTTTCGATTCGGACCCAGGTGTTCGGATGGCCCATACGGTATGGTATGATACTGGGTACTTGTGGCTTCTTTGAGACCGACGAACGGGGAGCGTGTACTCGAGTACTGTACCTGGATGGGTAAGCAAAGGTTACTTTCGCCTCTCCCAAATACTCGAGTACAGTAACCTGAATGTCTCAGTTTTATTTTCCGCAACGCTGTCCTAACCTAGTACTATAAAGCTCAGCATACTGGGTGTGCGGGTAGTCACCAGGTTCACGATGGAGGGATAGTCCGAATACCTCGTTGTTTCATATGGATCTCTCGGAATTCCGAATTTACCGACACCAATCCCTGACATGGTGTCCCGGATCACTCGCTTGACTCGAGAGAGTCTTCGGATTTTGGCCACCCGGAGTGGCGGGGTGAGACTGCGCTTATCCTATGGGTCTGCCCTCGCTTGTGGGCAGGGCAACCCGTGAGGATGATCCCGTCCACCCTTTTGCCCCTCCTTCTGTTTTCCGGAAAGATTGGCGTTTAGGGTGTCGTACGAGGGGGTATTTTAGATCATACTGGCAACTGCTTGTTCCGGGAAAGAAGTACGGTACTGGGAAACAAACCCCCAGACACAGAGAGGGCAAGCTTCCTGAAGCACAGAACATCTGTCTGTTGTTGTTATGATAATATTATCATACTATCCCCCCCAGGGTTTTTTCCTATGATGTAATACCTCAAAAAGTGAAAACCAAAAGAAAGCAAGCGAAAATCACCTCTTGTTCCACCCTGGGCCGGGTAAGCTCACAAACAACTGCCAAGCCGTTGATCAACCATCCTGCCCCTCAAGCTTATCATACTCGAGTACGATACACGCTACAGAATTCCTCATCTTTAGCTAAACAAGCTCCGCCCTGAACTACCGTACCATTCAGTTTGTCTGAACACCAACAACCTTATAGAGGAAAAAAGGAGAAAATATGCTAATCAAGCTAGGCGAATTCAATCCCTTACAGTACCCAAACCCGGGGGTACTCGTCCCAGGAAAGAAGTATCCGAAAATACGAGTCGTGGTTTTGTATTACGCACGGATCTTTTGCCATACGTTTTAAGAATCCCTGTTTTCGGATACTTCTTGCCTGGGACAAGTACTAGTACTCGAGTACTCGAGTAGAGTCGGCAGATCTTATCGTGTCAGGAGAACGCTGATCCTTCTTAGGAGCTTTTGTCTCTAAATCCGGAGATCACAGAGATAGTGGACCCCACGAGCTTTTACAGTACCATTACTTGACGTTTTTTAGAAACGAAAAAGTAAAAGAGAACTCCCGGGTTCGCCGTACCCTACCGCTCAACTTCAAGCAACTAGGAAGCCTGGGCTACCATACCAGGAATCACAGGGCGATCATTTGTTGACAACACCACCACAATCTACCCCAGCGAGAAAAAAAGGACGACCACCACACTACCAGACAACCGGCGTGGAAGGGGCATGGCGTGGGTTTCCGCCCCGAAGATTTTGCTGTTTTGGAGGGAGCTTGGCATGTGGAAAGTTTTCACATAATAAGCACTGCTCCATCTTCAGAGATCATCATCGCGCAATGACAACACAAACACCGCGGGATGATGAGCAGATAGACGCTGTTTCCTTCCTATCTCTATTGGGCTTAGTTTATTCTCTTTTTCTTCTTATTTCACGGTCACTTTTCCAGGCCAATTTTCCACAGCTTATCCCCCGGTGCACCGGGAGAACACAAACCAAGTATCGTACTCGAATGTAAGTCCACAATTATAGCCCAGCCAAAACACCATCCACAGAAAGGAAGTCAAGAAAAACCTTCCACGCCGGCAGTGCCTGTCCCGTACCCGAGTATAGGGAAAGTGCCAAAACAGAGGTCAAGGTACAGCCCTGATACCAAGGCAAACTCTTTTAGGCGGACTCTAATTTCTTCTTCTAGGGCATAGAGACGGCAGCAGCCATAGCAGCGGTTGCACCTCTCGACTGCAGCCTGCAGTAAAAGAAGTCGGAGAATGTGGAAATGAATTGTCAGGAACACGGTTGCTCAATTGGCTCGAGTACACCCGGGCACTTCAATCGAACCCCCGGGACTTTTTCGCCATTTTCCAATTTTTTTGCCGCAGGCCGCATAAATAACTAAACCTTTCCCTCCTCTTCCCTTCCCGCCCCCCACACTGCTTCTCGCCTGCCCCAAGCCCCCCACAACGCGCGTCTACAAGCACTAGGGCTCCTGTCTGCGTTCAACAAGGTTTGCCCCCCTATCTTACAAAATCGTCTCAATTGTTACTTGGTCTAATATGAAGACAATAGGCAGGAACGACAAATTTGGGCAATCTTTACTGTGTGATTTTGGCCAACCTGAACCACTGGCTCTTAACTCCCGGGCGAAACTCCGGGAGAGAAGGTGCAACCTTCTTGAAACAGATGGGGAAAGGTTTCTCACGGGCACGAAAGCGTGCTTATGTGGAGTATGAGGAGGAACAGCTAAGAGGTAGTAGGACTGACTGTCCATCAGGACTACTAACTTCTGAGCCGGGGTCCTCCGATGATTCTCCACTAAGAATTTGCACCGACGGCAAATGGGCAAAATATCTGACTGAAAATGGATTAATCGATGCATCCGATTTGGGAAGGTTGCCCAGCCCTTTTCGATTGGGTAGTCAACGTTTACGCGAGTATCGCAAGTCTATGGCAAAGCTTGTAATGGATTTCAAGATTGAAGTTATAACCGATTTTGATCTGGATGCTGTCTGTCGTGCCTCAGCGAAACGGCAGCCTGCGGAAAAAAAAGAAAAATTATATGAGGAGAAAAATGAGCCGACATTGCGTGTTCTTGATTCTCGAAATACTATTATCCGTGATGGTACTGCAAAGGGGTAGGTGAAGAGTATATTCTGATTATGGGTGAAGAATTTACTAATATTCATAATAGCCTTGATGGGCTAGGTGAAGTCCTGGCAGTTAAGCTACAAACTACCGGTATCCCAGGATGCGAAAGACCTATCTTACCTGGCAGGTTGAGGCAAAGTGTCGAGCAGGGCTTATTTCGATACCTTGCAAGCAATCCTGCTTGTACGGCAGACAACAACCGGCATAAGAATAGCAACGCGCCAGGAGACCGCAGCCGCAGCGGCGGCCCACCCGCCCCAGTCCCGCACGGGGGAAGCAGCAAGTGCCACCACTTACACCTATATACCGCCGCACAATACGATGCTAAAATTTCTGGCATTAAGCTGGCAAGAGGTCCCCGGACAACCTGGAACACAACTCGCGATACTGGCAAAGCACTCCATCAGTTCCTTGATACAATGAAGCCGCTGTCAGGGCTCGTAGAGGCCATGTTTCGTGCCGTTGTCCCTGAGATATGGGATATTTACCATAAAGTATACCGCGCACTGCCAGTCCATAAGACAACCACCGCCTATAAGGAGTCTTTTGGTATTTGGACTTCACGGGCAATTGTGCTTAATACTTTAACCGATGTCCATGTGGATCTCAAAGACGTTTGCCGTGGCTTTTGTGCTATTGTGCCGTTCGGTAAATTCACTGGTGGAAACGTTTGTCTTCCAACATTAGGTATCTCGATACCTCTTGCTGCTGGTAAGTTTAAAAAGTGCCTGATATGGCATTTTTTCTCTTTTCCTAACTAACATATTTTTTTTCTTTAATTAGGAGAAGTATTATACCTCCGTTCACACCTCGTTCCGCACTATGTTGGATACTGGGAAGGATTTCGGTTTAGTATTGTGCATTTTACACACCAGGTAGTTTTTGACTACGTGCAGGAGAAAGGTGGATTAGACTGCTTGTTTCCTATTGAGAATATGCCTCAATGGTATCGCGTGCGATATAAAAGTTGTTAATCAAGTTTTAGCCTACCACTGCAGTATTCCACAGCAAAGCGAGCCTACAGTATAGCGAGAATGCCGATACAAATAATCTCTGTTCTATAAGAATTCTAATAGCGTTCTCGCATTACTGTGTTCTCGCTAGGCCGTGGGTTAATGTACATTTTATTCTTAAGTTCCCCCTGCTGCCCTGTCCCCCCCACTTTTTGTAGTATTAAGCTGTCAGGGGTGTGGATGGACTCGTTATTGAATATGTGGATGTTAGTAATCGTGTTGTGCTAGTTCCTGTTTGGCAACGATGTGACCGTTCCGCTCTGTGATCGTTTCCCATGTAAAAACTGTCATCTTTCCTTTTTTATACGGTCATTTTGTATGGGCAACGGAGCGGAACTGTTGTACCCGAACAGGCCCTTAGCCATCAAAGCCGCTATTACTAAGAACGATTGCTCCAGGACCTGCGGGCCGGAGCCATTGGTGCGGTTCCGTTCACCTGGGGTACGGTGCAAAGCGTCTAAAGACGGGTCCTCCGATGAAACATGACAACCCACCCGTTGAAGCCGATCGGAGTAGAGCCAAGAAATGCCAAGAGCTGGGCTATGAGTAAAGTGTGGCGATAAAGGATTAGGGTAGGTTTGAATTAACTGTAATTGACATGAATCTATTTTACAAGTTAAATATCAAAGAACTGGTTAATAACTTGTGATTACTTGGACAATCTCCCCAGACTCCAATCTCATAACTGTCTTCCCTTATGGCTAAGATGTACCATTGGATCCGAATATATGAATAAGTATTCAAGTTTGTAAAAACTTGTTCAATTATGTACAGTACAGTACTTCTAACGCTTTTGTTGGTGTTCATTTAAGCTTGTCTTACCTATTCTACTCTACAGTATTTTTTCAGCATGGCACTGAGTAGATTGTATCACTTGTTTCACTCTCACCAAAAATTTCACTTTTTCTCACTTAATTCCTCTGCTAAGGCCTGGCTTCATCTCAGTGGTTTTTATATTTTTTATTTCATTGTTGTCATCTACTAATTAGCCCTCGGAGTTTGATTGTTTCGAGGACCCAGTTTTAGACACTTTGCACTATACCCAGCACGGTGCCGTTTCCACGACTTTTCTGTGGATTGGGGGACCCCTATGCTTGTGGTGCTCGAAATATGCAAGAAGTGAGCACTACCCAAGAACCGTGAATGGGTTTTCTCTCCAGGTTTTCAGGTTTGTTCTGGGTTCCCCCTCCAGGTTTTTTTTTTCAGAGAGGAGATAAGGGATAAACGACCAGTAGCACCTGATTGGGAATTCGCCATTTCCGACCAAGAGGCCCCGCCGGCCCGGTAGGAGGGTGAGAAATACAATACAATACAATACGTTCTCCTCGAAAACTTGATGCAATTCCTATGACCCTCCGGGGGTGAACCTAGACTATCATCATGGAATATCACTCGTGTGGGGTTTGCAGTTTGTCTCCTGGTGGTGGTTGTGCGGCCGTTATAATGTGCTAGTGGTATATTGTTCTTTGTGGAAAGAACACGTACTTTACAGCTACGTGTATCACGGTACCATGCCTGTTTTTTTTTAATCCTTTTCTTTTCTTCAGTTTAACCTCTCAAACGGCACTTACACTAGTCCTCGTTTCTCCCGGGACCCAGTCTCTCGTTTTCCATGCTCGACCTCCACTCTTTTGCCGGAATTGTACTGCCCCTGGTGTTTCGTTCTACCTCCGGTCCCTATAAGGTTATTTTTCTTTTCTTTTCCCCTTCTCGGTCACCTTGCTGAGTTGTCCCGGTGGCTACTTTGCGAGGAAATAATGGAAATTCCAAGTTAGCCCCGCCCCCTTCCTCGCCCTTATCGCTTGACCAAGATATCACTAGATACTGGTTCTGGTACGGCAACCTGGGTTAGCGTATTGGACGGCTTGGAGAAATGTAGTATATAGCGGAATTTTCGGATTGATTAACGCAGTTAAAGCTAGTTAGGTTCTTGTGCCTGAGGGTCAGAAAAAAAGGGAAAAAAAGGGGAAAAAAAAAACCAATGGCAGTCTAAGTCTGTAACGCTTGTTAGGCAAGAGGTTAAAAGAAATTGTTATTTGTGCCACACCTTGCCTTCCTCAACCTGAAAAATTCGAAGAAAAAAAAAAAAGAAAGAAAAAGTAATAACGATAAAAGGTAATGAGAACACAAGCAATTGTGGAGGGAACGACGAATAGTAGATATGAGTCTGTAAAACTTCCCATTTTCTGAAAGAGTGGGCAAGACATTTTTTAAAGGCGCACCAATACCAGCAATATAAATTTGCCCACAATAAAATCTTCCTCAAAGCGCAAGCACCTTCTGGTTCATATGGGAGTGACCAACGTTGGATCTGGTTACCCAAAAGGCTTGTGTGTTAACATCTTATATTTTGTATTAATTGTTGGTTCAGACTCACCATCGGGTTTTGAGGAGTTATAAGAGCTGTTTATTGGCTCGAGCTGCCGGTAGATTCTGCGGAGGTTTCGTGATCAAGTGTTGGTTTGAGTGTTGGTTTGAGCTCAGGCTGGCTTGTAGACGGTATGGAATTGTTGCCATTGGTTGTTTCTTCTGGCTTGCCGGTAGACAGTTCATCGTCTTCTGTATTTGTTAGCTTGAGCTGCTTAGTATATGGATTGGAATTCTCAGAACTATTTGCTTTATCTGCTTCGTGACCTCGATCACCTAGCTGGTTCTTCAACCGGTTGGAGAGTAGCTCGATAGAATTTCTACATTCTTCCAAGTGTTTGCGAAATTCATTAGAAGCGCCTTTGCGTTTTAATCCAACGGCTCCAGATTTGGCGTCTTCCCTATCACGGGTGATTGGAGGGTTGTGAGGGTTAATTGATCGATCGATAATTTGGCTCAAGATGTCGATGTCAAGGGGTAGGACCGTCAAAGCAATCTCATCTAGATGGGCACCAATATGGCTTTGAACTGAAGGCTTTGTCTCTTCAATCTCGTCTTGACAAAAGAGACAGATTACCCTGTTGAGTATTACTTTTTTCTTGCATTCATCCACCAGTTCCTTAACCCCCTCCATGGAAAAAGCCTTCCCGAGATGGTTTTCAACAACGTGACCTAGCATCTCACTTCTTTCCTTGAACATATGATTGCAAGGCTTTCGGCAAACAAACCTGTCTACTTGTTTGCCACGGTGGTGCGCAAATTCATGGGAAATCCAGGAATCCGTGGAATCAAAAGTAATATTTGACTCCTGACAGCTGCTAAATGTGCAACTATATGGTTGTAGATCTTTCAACGCATGTTTCCTGAGAAATTAGCTAATTTCAGGTAGGATATATTGATAGGAGGACAAACTTCCACATTTCTCCCGATTGAATGCCTTCTAACTGCGCATAGCATATCGGGCAATTGAAGGAAGTTTCTGGGGACTGATATTCAGCTGACAGGTCACCAATGGCCGATCCGCGATCGACGGCCCCAAATGTTGTAGAGACAGAAGGTGTGGGTGTGGGGGGTGTAGAAAGAGGAGGTGGAGAAAGAGGGTGTGTAGAAAGAGGGAACCCGGAAATAGAAAGAGTAGCATTGTAGGTTCTGCTCTTATCACTTATTAGAACCTCTTTGATCTGAGTTAATGGTGCTTGCCCTGAGTGTTTTTCTATCAGTGAAGAGTCGACAGAAGCGTTTAGTTTTGTCATACCTCCGGGGTTGGTTGGTCTTAGGAGCTCTGAGCACTGTGACTTTAGATGATGAATTTTGAGTAGACGTTCCCAATTCAGCTCAGCCAGATGAACTACAAGGTCCTCGGCAATGCCTGGGAATTTCTTGCGAATGCTCATTTGAAAGAGGCTCATGCCTGTGGGAGGTTTCCGTTGTTTTGCGTTGCTGGGTGTGCTTAGGAATCGGACGCTGGGTACCCCCCACTGCAACGGATAGTGGGGTCGAAGCGATTCTTCTATATTTGGAAGAATCCTGAATAAGGTATCAACATTAAACTGAGCAGACTGAGCCATGCCCTGGGCCGATTCTCCTATGTCGCCACTATAGGATTCATACGAAACCTCAAGGTCTTCTTTTAGCTCAGACATCACAGTAGGTATTATGTTTCCCAAAACATCTTTACCGGACCACGGAGGTTCAATAAGTTTCACAGCTTATAAATGTTAGCAGAATGTATCCTGGAGATTTCATAGATTAGGAGAAGGGACCTACAAAGAGACAGTGTAATACCAAGCATACAAAGTATATCGCAAGTAAGTTCCCAATAATTCTGTGCATCAGGAGTTTTAATGAACATCTGGTCAAGCTTGCCCTCCATGACAAATGACATATTTCCCCATAGTCTCAGTGTTTCTCTGACATTTCGCCATTCCCGAGTCATGGTATCTGAGTCTTTGATATCATGTTTAGAGAGTACAGCAGTGATCGCATCTTGGGAAAAGTTGTAGAGGTTGAGAATAATATAGTCCTCAGAAGGCAGCAGAGCCGCATGCTTTTCTTCATTTGAGGCTGAAGGTGCTCTAAGTGCTCTCAGGCCTTGATCCATTTTCGATTCCATAGATTTTGTTGGATTGGGTGTTACTGTAGAGGCTGATACTCGGGGGAGAGGAGAGGGAACAAGTATGTGAGGGTTGGCTTTTCCTACTAGCATATGGTGCGTCCCTTACGTAGTTTCTGCCCACACGAAAGCAGTACTGTACACTAGCACTACATGCACCAGCTCTTTTACCCGTCCAAAAGCGGTACGTCACGTGCACCAGTTCTCCCGCCTACTCAAAACTCGGCACAGTGCAGCACCTCCCACAAACCCTAACTACCACAGGCGAGCACAGCTGCAACCTCCGTCACCCTCCCCCCCTCTTCCAGAGATCCGAGTCCCCTTATCTTAAATACTCAATTTCCAACCGGCGACTTCGATCCTTAACTCTCTTAGATTTTTTACTCTTACATAGTTCTCTTATTTCAGAAATCAATTCTGAAACCAACCAACCAGTCCTATCAATAAAAACTGAAATTTTACGGGGAAAAGAGAAGTCATTTTCATGGATGTTTCTGGTTTGATTGTTGGAGTGGTTGGGCTAGCAAGTATCCACTAAACATGAACTCTGTTGGCACGTGTGTATGCTGACTGCTATAGGTGGGTGGAGGATATCACCGCTTCAAAAGGTGTAAGCAACTCATATTAGATAGCAAATACTATGCCAGAGAGCTTCGTGAGTGCAGAACTATACTTGGAGTGGAAAAAGACTTGTATAGGGATACCTGTACTCAGGCATTGTCACTTGTTGGCGTGGAGCAAAATATTGCTGTTCTTATACTCGACGATGAAAACCATCCACAGTGGAAAGATACTGTTTTCCTAGAACGGTTGAGAGAGGTTCTTAGTGAATACTTTGAACATTGCCTCCAGATAACAAACAGAATTCTGGATGAAATAGCGGAAATATTGTCTAAGGTAGATGAGAATGAAGAGGACTCAGAGGAAACCAAGCCGGATTCCTCGAGCAGATCACAGGTATGTATACAAACTGGCATGACTATTGTGACCTTACACATTTCCAATTGCTTGTAAGCTAATTATGTTGAACCTTGCAGGCTCCTGAAGGTACGAGGCGAAAGAAGCTTCGCTGGGGTCTCCAGTGGAAAGAGGATCTTGAAACTCTGATGAACGATCTTCGAAACCAGAACCTTGTTCTAAAAAAGCTTGTTGATGCTAGAGCAGCAAATCTAGCATTTGAAAAGCGGGGAAGTTGTCAAAAGCTGATGCCCATTAATTTACTTGCTATCAGGGAGCAGTCTAGAATCCTCTGTGACAGCTTTGCTGAAATGCCCTCTTGTGACTGCCATCACATTAGCCTCCAACTGCAAATTGGCAACGGTAGGTTAATTAAGCAACCTTTGGACCCAAAATCGGCACCAGCACCAGCATCAGCATCGGCATCGGCATCGGCATCGGCATCAGCATCGACATCGGCATCAGCATCAGCATTGGCATTGGCATCAGCATCGGCATCGGCATCGGCACTAATTGGTGACGATATTCCTGCTATTTTGCGAACACTTACATTTTCCTTAATCATTACTAATGGGAATGAAGATGATTTTACACCCCCGGCAACAGGAAGCTGTGCAGGAGTGTGTCTTTTTGTTACCTCCAAACTCAGTTGTGATGAGAATAATACGGTAGTAAAACAATGGAAGAAACTGATAGCGGTTGAGTTACAACCTGAGGGCAGAAGACAGAAGAGAATTTGGTTTGCTGACAAAGTTATTGATACCTCATCATCTTGGGCTGTTGTTACACTTTCAGATGATGTAGGTTCAATTGACACCCAGGTGCTTAACTTGGAGTCTAGCACAGAGGAATGGAAGTTGGAGGAAAAAGGCATTTCTGGAGAGGAGGGAGAGGGCCCTTTCAGGGGGGCGGGAGAGGGCTCTTCTAGGCAAGCAAGTCCCTATAGGAGGGTAGGTGCCTCCAGCAGAATAGGCCCTACTGGGCCAGCAGCTCCCAGTGGAGAAGCAACCCCTTCCGGAGAAGAAATTCTTTCTGGAGAAGCAGAATCTCCATTAGCGTCACCAGACCTCCATAGAGAGGCTCTAGCACACTCACCAGTTGCTCCTGATATTGACAATTTATGCTCGCTAATGCAAACTCTCGCTCAAGGATGCCCAGCAGATAACTGTCTTGGTCAGGTTAAAAGCCATGACAACATGCGCTCCCACCTAATATATTTTAATCCACCTGGTATTTTACATACTAATCGCACATCATTAGAAGATATTCTTGAAAGTCCTACACTCTTCCAGGATGACCGCCTGCGCATTAGCTCCATTCTTGCAACGTCACTACTTCAGCTTGGATCTTATTCACCCTCCTTCTTTCCAGAGAACTGGCGAAGTTGCGATATCTTTTTTTCCCTCAAACTCCACCATCCCGACGCTTTCCATAAACCCTACATTTTTACTCCAAAGTTTGCCAAAGCAGAGTTCAGAACATTCCGAGAGTCTCCAGTAAAATGCCCACAAATATTCAGTCTGGCAATTGTCCTCCTTGAAATTGGGCTCAGAAAGCCTCTTTGGAAGATTGTGGGTGATTCATATGAGTTCCAGACGAAGGAAGCTTTAGCAGCGAATAAAGGCTTTATTGGCGAGAAGATGCATGTAGAAAGCATCTTGAAGTCAAAAGTGTTAGAAAGAGAGATGGGTTTCGAGTTTGCCTGTATTGTGGAAAGATGTTTTTCTGTTGATTTCGGAATCTCTGAGTATGATTTCTCCAAGAGAGAGTTACAGGAGATGTTTTATCAGAAGGTGGTAGTTCCCCTAGACCTTTGTTTGAAGAGACATTTAGGTCTCCAGGAGATTTTCCCCTAAGGTGAGACTTGAAAAGTTTCCATTGCTTACTATATGTCATACTACCGCAAAGGAAAGCTTACACTTGTCTTAAATCTATTCTTAACTCTAGGATTTCCTTAGACCTCGGCGGTAGGTGCTTTCCATTTGTGGTCAGATTGGGACTCATCTTTGTACGGCATGCGATTGTGGTTTTATTTTCCTTCCTCTCACCCGGTCTGTTGGATATAGAATTTTTTTTCTTTCCTTCAGAACTGGTAATATCGTTTTTTCACATTATTTCTACTTTTTGAGAAAGGTGGAAATTTTTTCCTTTACTGAATCCTCTTCTTTAAAGGAACTTTTTTTTTCTTTTTCACTCCGGAATAGCATTAGCAGCATAGGTAGGTATCCGAGTAATTTCTTCTTTTACCTATCCATTCAAAAATATGGGAGTAGAATACATTTCTCTCCCGGACTGTTTCTTTTTTTCTTTTCTCTCCACTAATCTGTTGACTCGAAGTGCAGAATTCTCCTCTCTGTTAGAATTTTTTTCTTCAGTTGTGGTGGTATTGTTTCTTTCTATTTCCATCTTTCTCTTGCTTCACTGATTAGGTGGTAGATTATTTTCTTAGCTGGACTCTTTTTCTTGCTCGCTAAGAGTGGTATCGTCCTTTTATCTTCTTCCCACTATATAATGTAGCTGAATTCTATTCTTTTCATTACCAGACTTTTTCTTCCTCCCAGTGTCTTACTGTGGTGATGACATTTCTTCTCGGGGGGGTTTCTTTCTTTCTTCTTTTTTTCCGCCATCTAAGATGGGTATTGTAAACTGAGCTAGTACTATAATGCCTATAAAAAAAAAAAAATCGCTGGACAAAAGGTTGCTACTCTTTTTTCATTTCATTTCTTTTCTTGAGATCTCTATTTAACTAGCACTTATCAAGTTAATGAACATGAGAATTACCGATTCTTCCGAGTGAAATTTTCTCACCGCTGCCCCTGGCGGATGTTATTAGGCGTCACTTTCAAAAAAAACCGACCCCCAGACCTAGTAATGGACACGGTCAGACCACGATCAATGGATCGAGTTTTTACTAGCCTAGAGTGTGCTCAATCATCTCAATCGTAGAGGGCCCTTTGATCAAGGTACTGCTAGATTGTGATAGACTAAATTCAAGTATACGTGGGGTTTTCAAAAGTATTCAAATGCCTTGGAACCAAGATATCCTCGTTTACACTGAAATTCTCTAAAAACTTAAAGAATTGGACAAAGTATGCTATGTATGGTAGTCCAAAATTCCCTTCCCTCGAAGGGCAGGTGGGGAGAGGGGGAACACAGCAAAAAAAACAAAAAAAAACACCCCCCTTTTGCTCCTTCCTAGACAAAAATAAAAATAAAAATTTGTTGACTTTACTGAGAGGGGACAGCACAGCGATATAGCACTCTGAATTGTTCAAAAAAAATTTTCATTTTTTTTTTCACCGCATGTGAATCTTGGCGCCAAAGCATGCGGATAACTTTTGGGAAACAGCAAAGTATCATTAACCCCGTGTTGGCGCGATCATGAACGATCACTCGGCTCCATTCATAAACCTTATAATTTAAAAATAATTAGAAAATTTCCTATGTCATTGCAATTTCCCTCCCCTGGTAAGGAAGATCTGGAGTATTTTTTTTTTGTTTTTTCATGTCTTTCAAGAGAGCTACTGAGCAGTTCTTTTTTTTTTTTTTGCCGTTGCTTCTTCACCCCCATTCCAAAGTAGGACCATATAATATTATATAACACATCGTTCAGTTATTTGAGATTCTACGGTATATCCTAGTAATCCCGTGATGTAATATATTAGTTAAAACCCCTCTGTTACCATTTACACCGCACACTATATATGATAACAGATCTCCAAAGCGACCCTCCATTGATAATTTTTTAAACCCCCTCCTCCCCCCCGGGGGGGGGGGAAAAAAAACAGCTAACATAAGATGCAAACGCTACTTGATTGACTTGCAGTAGGGGGGGGGGGGGTGCAAATAGGCATCGCACACATACAAATACTCAGAGCAATAGCCACTCAGACTCACTGACAAAAATAAGTAGTTGCCCGTATCCTATAACCTTTAACACCTTTTCAGTAGTGTCATATTTTGAATTCAAGTTTCAGTATTAGGTGCACTCTACAATAGTTTTCCCGTAAAGCTTGGCAGGTTATTTTTTTTATTTTTTACGTGGTGATCTACCGGTACTCGTACAGTGTTATCGTTGTTGGGATAAACTCAGGGCGTATAAGTTAGGGTTTTCCTGGAAAAGCTTGGCACTGGTCGCTTACAAGCGTATTGCGTGATAATAATGATAATAATAATATTGTATCATAATCATAATTATAATATTATTATTATAGTTTTAATTGCAGACGTCGTCTATGATTTTTTTTTTTTTTTTTTTTTTTTTTTTTTTTTTTNGAAGGAAAGGGAGAAGAAGAAGAAAAAAAGAAAAACGGAAATCCCTATTAACACTCCCTGGTTTTCAGACCCCATTCCATTCCTAATGTTTCTGCACCTGGGGCACTGTAAAGCGGATAATATCATACTTGGGAAGTCAGGGCAATTACAGGATGATATAAAGGTATAACATAGAAATGGGTTCGGGACGGGTTTGGTCCCTCTTCTTTCCCCCCCCCCCCTCTCTCTCTCTCCATGGGGGCATTGTTGAGGATTTAGGTCAATTGTTTCGGTGCTTCTATTTACTTCTCTCTCCTTCTCTGCGCATTTTCAGTGCTAGTCTATCGTGGTTACCAAAAGTGGTTAGTTGTATAATGAAACATACTGCGAGGGTTTCTCTTATGCTTCCTCCAGACTTTCCATGACAATGCTCTTACTTTGACGAAGATGCCGGTTGTTTCTTTCTCACAATGAAGGTTTGGATTTGGATGTGCTTAATTAAATTATTTAGTCGCTTTTCAACAACAAGGTTTACAGACAGCGGTCTGGACACACAGTTGACTCATGTGGAAGGACAATTTCGAAGCATAAGGATTGTATTCAAATATCCAAAACTGGAGAAGTATTCTCGCAAAGACAAGTATGAAATGAACGAAAGACTGACGGATTCAAAAAACTGATAATAGAGGAATGAAGGATAACTTTTTCAGATGATCAAATGAAAACAATTGGCAAAGGGAAAACAGGCTGCCTTTTATCCTTTCAGGGTCATCCAGATCACTCCTAGCATATTTCCAGCATATGTTAAGTCCACCATCACATTCAGCTTTGCCAGCTACCAGTCTTCCATTCCTGCTGAGGGTAAGAGTATGGCCGAGGATATTCTGATTCATGGCATCTCCACATGCTAAGAGGACTGTCGGCAAAGAGATCTCGGAATGGCGGTTACAAGTTGTGTTTGAGGCGTTTGACCAGTTGTTAGTCAAACATGCAGAAGATGTTATATGTGTGCAGTAGGGTCAGGGTTTGAGAGTTCGGTTGAGAGGAGAACATGTGTGTGCAGCAGCCAAAAAATTCTCCGTCCAACAGTCGCCAGGAATTACGGCGCGCAGATGGATACAAGTATCCCAAGCCCATTGCCCCACTCTATGCAGAAAAACACTGCAAGTGATAACACATGATGTGGTCTTCCCTTGTGTCCTCCCTCCTCCAGCTTCTTCACACCCCACGCTCCATCGTCCAGATTTACCACCACCGTCAAGTTCCCAAGCACCAACACCTCCGCAATTCTCACCCCCACCCCACCCTCCCCGCCATGGATAACATCCTTGTCCTTTCACCCGCCCTGCATAACGAACTTGCACCTCCGCCCTGCCGGCGAGTTCTTCTCGTGGGCGTTTACTAGTTCCTTCCCGTCCACGAGCAGCTCCATGCTCGAGGTACGGTATGATACACATGAGGTCTCTGAACGTGTCTGAAAACTCTTTGGGGTATCTCTTGTTTGGTCTGCCCGCAATAATTTGTGGAGCTAGGGGTATTTTCCTCCGTCCCCGAAAAAAAAGTCATATTTATTAGCGTCACTAGGCACTTGGCCAAACACCATTACCAGGACAATTCCTGGATGGCCATTGTTCTAAAATAATAGAAAGCAATTCAATTGCCGCAGAATTCTACAGTATTGTGCCTACCCTCACCACCCACCATTGGCAACCCGGAACCAGTCCCACACCTACTCGCTCATTCAACCCCCTTCCCCTTAGACTACCCCCCACAATGCTGCTCAAGTGACAATTAGCAATTGGCATAACATAAACTAGAATATATCCGCTTCTTACCTTTGACACAGCTCTCCCGACCTCCGCCCCGCAGGCCACAAAGACTTTCAAGCTTTCCTGCATTAATAGGAACTTTTTTCATCGTCCATGGTCTCCAAGATAGGCCGTGCAGCGATGATCTGGGTCTGGTAGATGCCTTGAACAAGCCTTTGATCAATTTGGTCAATTTCCGCCTCTATGTTTTTTCCAAGTACACATTAGTTCCTTTTCAATTCTGTGCTGATGTTGGGCATATCAGACTGGTCCTCGTATCTGACCAAAACAAGAATCCTGTTCAAACAATTATTGCTCCAGCCACTGCATACTCACGAACAAGTTCTTTAATAAAATCCCTTTGTCAGCCTGTGATCAAATGAGAATCAAATACAGGAGTATGCTTACCACGGTAAGCTATTATTTCTGATGGATATAAAGGGTAAATCTCAGGAAGAAGAAAAATTGAAGGACAAATTGACGCTGCGGAAAATATAAGTGTTAGAAGGGCTCCCTCCAACACTGTTTTCTGCAAGCGTTCTTCCATACCACTCTAGATCCCAGGGTCGCAGTAGAAGAACTTGAGCAGAATCTATAGAAGTGTCTTCAAAGAAATTGGGGGAAGGGTTTCTCGGTAACATACCGTTCCAAAACAGGTTTCAATAATCCATCTCAGCCATAGCTGCCTCCTTCTTGGCTTGTCTCATCTCCTGCTTCAATTCTACCTTGATCTTTTTAATCTCCCTCTTGAGCTTGGTAAGCCCTCTGGTTATCAAATGCTCATAAACCACATTGAACATTCCTACACGCTGAGTATGGATTAGCTTGCCATCATTTGCACAGTAGTTGAGGACAAAGGTAACCCAATACCCTGAGCCAGTGATCCCAAGCTGCCATCTCAGCGGTGCCCAGGCAACCGCCTGGCCGAATCTTGCAGCAACCTAAGTCAAAGCCGCCAGGTGCACGAGCAAAGCCGTCAGGTTCCCAGGTTAGGCCAGGCTTTGGTTTTGAAAAGCCGCTCTCCCGCAGCCCAGCCATACACAAAGCCGGACGGACTGGCACCTTGGGCTCACTCGCTCCCCCGCTAGGCGACCGAGACACTTGACATGGATGCCGGGCTTGGCCTCATCACTTTCAGCACCTTTCTAGTTGGTATCCTAGTCGATTTCATGGTCGGATTCAGACGACTCTAGACAACGAAAGCCTTGGTTTGCACAATGGATCCGTAGCTGAAAGGTAGGAGTAGGACGATGCCAGTGGACCCATAACTGAGAGATGAGGGTACCGTAGGACAAAGGGCCCTGTTAATAGACGAAATATTTGAAGGGTGCGGTTTGGTGATTGTGGCAACTTCCTAGCACGTCAGTCTTCGATACTCTGGCCGTTTATAGGAATGGTATAAGATTAAGCGGACCCACGTTATCGCTCGTGTGCTGTCTTGGTTGGAGGGAGATTGCTTGCCGCCGGCAAGGGGTTGATCAAAGCGTGGGGTTACTCCCCTGCCTATTCGTAATTCCGTGACGCTACATAGTAACTTAAAACTATACTCGAGTACAGTAGTAGTGTCGGGTGGTATGTCACTTTGGCAGGCATGCCCGGAGGCTGGGTACGCACATGGTGTACGAGTACGCTCGAACGCCAAGAAATAGCTATCAACACCCACATGATTAGATCTTGGGAAAGGCATTCCCAATTACCGTAGACTACTCGAGTACTCTCTAAGGGTGCGTCACAAAAAAAATACTATTTGCACCCTGAGACTGTAGTATCATAGTTATTCCAAGTCACGCATACTTCCACCAGATATCGTTGTTCAAACTAAAAGTCTACAACCCGGATTAGTACCATGCTAAATTATGTTTTATTCCAAAGAAAGAATGGACCTTACCAGATTATGTCCCAAACCGCCGAGACATTCAGCCCAGTTTAGACTACCTACTGAGCTCTAACCTATCATAGGTATTTGAGTGATTGGGAGCAAATCTTCACAGACAATCTCATTTCCATCATGACCGTGCCGAGCAGTACTGATTTTGCTCTTGTATTCTTGACGCTGCTGGTATGATACTGTACTGTACACCGCTTCTCAAGCGCAAAGGTTTTCCACATCATGATTGCTCAAATAGGCCAGTGTTCAACATTTTCAATACACCTACCGTACCTGTACGGTATATAATAGGGGGGGCCGTATCATTGCATAAATAATAATATATTTCTCACTTTGCCTGCACATATAATAACCACCACCACCAAACCTTGGAATGCTACCAGAGAATGAAACCTCTTCTTACTTGAGTACATTACGGTACCGGTATCCTCTTCTCCTTGGTTTCGCCCCCCCCCGTTCCGATGGTTAAACGTGCCTTCATTCTTTCCACAGGTCCAAACATCCGCACTCTTCGTTCGCGCCTCTGATCGATGTGAACTGAACTAATGTACAGTACAGTACCGTAGCAATTGTCAGTCGGTTATCCTTCTAGAAGGAGACACCCCGTCATCCCCCCCCCCCCACACACACACATACCCTAACTCTTACCTGACTCGAAGGAAGGGAAGTACTGTACTTGTACTTAGAGTACGTATGATGCATAATAGAGTTCGGCGCGGCGACCGCCCATCCCATCCTTGGAAAACATCACTGATATCATACGAACTACGGGTGCAAGTGATTGGTAATTCCATACTCTATTTCTAGAGTAGACGCACACACACACACACACACACGGCGACGGGTGTAGGTGCATCTTTTTTTTTAGATGAATGTGGTATTTACAGGAAAGCGGAATTGGAATTTGCCTTATCATACATGGAAGGAACTGCATTGGCGTAGACTAACCTTAGACTATGACGGGGCGTTGCAGTGATGACTATGATACTGTTAACTTCTTAAGAACTACCATACCGGTACCGTACCCCCTCTCCACTTTCGGAACCAAATACCAGTACCGGTACTGTACTGTACCGGCAGTTCATATTATACAACCTATCATACCATATCTCCGAGACCGGCAAGAAAATATCCTTTTCGACATGATACGGTACTGTAGGCATTAAGTTACCGCCTATCAGTCAGTCAGCAGTGCAAAACCTCTTTGACAACTTTTTTTTCACTTTTTCTGCGAGCTAGGAATGCACAAGGTGCTTTTTGCCTGTGCTTGTTCTGACTACGGTAGCTAGAGCGGGATGGGGGGGCCGCCGGCATCTCTACTCGCATGAAACACAAAGTAGCCCCCCTGATCCACGACGGACACGATATTAATAAATTTATGTTTCTGCGATGGGATGCGATAACGGTACTAGTACGAGTACTGTTACTCGGGCATGCCAGTAGGGACGTATCATAAGTGATATGAACCCCCCCCACCCGTGCCACAACGTGATATCAGACCCGCGCCGCGAAACAACACTACTACAAGTACGAGTACAGTACGGTACTTTTTTTTTTACATGTGAAGAATTAAACCCGGGATTCTGATATAGTAGTCTTTAGAGGTGGGTCCATCCAACATGGTAGGAAAACGGTATTTTTCGATAAAAGGCAGGGAAAGGGAGAATGAAATTGCTGGTAGACTATCGGTATCGTACCTGGCTTGTGGGGAAGGGGGGCCATCGCAAGTGCCGGTATGACAACACTGGGGGGCGGAGGGCAAGGGCCTGGACACGGTAGCTCGCGTGGGAACGCAATGGACATGATATAAAGTAAAGACAAGACCTCGCTTTTCTTGCGAATTCGTTATTATTTTTTTATTTTTTTGATAAATATCCATCACTTTAGCAAACGGGCGTGACAGTATTATCCTTGTTTGTTTTTGGTTAACGGGCTTCCCTATCATACCTAGGGGAGATGTTTTCGTGCAGGATAGGGATCACTTTGCAGGGTAACCTTTTCTGTTCACTAGTCTACCTTTCTGATTGGCACTTGTTTCGCTGCTATCGTACTACATAAGCAACCAACTGGCCGGCTACTGTGTGGTGTAGACTAAAATACACGCAAAAGGGGTTATCAGATGGGTAGAAAGGTGAGAGGAATGGGGGTGAACAAGATGAAAGTATATAAAGAATGCCAGAGTCCAAGTAAATCCTCCTCCCCTTCCCACTGTGAGTTTCTTTCTTATTTGCTCAATAGAGTGTGCAAGCCAAGCTACTCGGTCTTAGGGTTGTGAAAGTGAGGTCAAGAAAATTAATTTTTTTTTCTGATGAAAACCGGATTGATAGAGTGGTAGAATGAGAGAGAGGAGAAAAACAAACTCCGAAGCCCATTGAATTGAAAAAATAAAACTGTGTACAGGGGAATCAAACAAAACAGAAACGCAGCAGATGGCTAACTAAATGCGTGCATGAATGCTTTAAATGCGCGATCGGGACTTTTGAGAGTTGTGTTGGAACATAGTTTTGAAACCCTGATCGGTTTTTTGTTAGAGCCTTGGCGCTATAGGGGAGGGAGGAGGATGTAGGTAAAGCTTACGTTGCAGAGTGTCATGACATCTGGGAATGGGGTGTCCCTGAGTTGGAAGGCGTGGGGGATGATTTTGACGGGCTATTGGAAAGGTTAGTGAGTGTGAAGTACTACTACAGCCAGGAGAGATCTTACCCAGCTTCCTATGCGGGCATTGGCGCCGGCCTTGTAGAGCAAGTGAAAGTAGCCTGGGCGCTGGGTGTCAAAGCAAAAGCCATACATTGACCTCTTCGGGTTGGCTTCGCAGTACTTTTCTAACCATTTTTCTGCGCGATATGAGTGTGTGTGTGTAAATGTGGTTGTAATAAAGGGATACTTACCGGCTTCTGCTTTTGTTCCCTGAATAAACTTCGAATGATGACTCAGTTCGTCCACTTTTTTGGCCATAGCCTTGACGTGCGTAACGATCAATTCGTCCAAGTCACTATACGAGAACTTGCCGGACACCTTCAGCGTTTTACCAACAGTAAATTCATTGTCTTTATCCAGTTCGAGCACGTCTATATGCTGGTAGATGCCATCGGATACCTTCCAGGTAACTGCGATATGGTCCGGACCATTGGAAGAGGGTCGAATGATAGCATCGCCACGGGATTGGCCAGATAAGAATTCCTGCGCTTGTCTGCTGTTGTACGGTTTAAAAAGGGGATGTTTTATAACCCTGGCTGTGCGTGTCTGCTCCTGGTTGACCACTGACAATCTTGCCTTGTCTCGCTCCTCCCGTACATCATCCCATTCGTCAGGTAAGAACTCGATCCGCTTGACCAATGGGTTCCTAATCTTGTCTTCGCGGAAGGAGAGTTCTGAGGAAAAGGTTTCCTCATTAAGATTTTCAATCCTCGCCTGTACCGTCTGTCCAACATGGTAGACATTGGTTGCGAGAAAATGGGAAGAGCCATCGTGCATCTCATCCAACGAGACATTTCCATCTATTCCACAGGCGAGCCGAACAGCACAATACCTATCTGTAACTCGCCTAATGGCAACTGGAACGACCATGCCAGCGGCCAATGTCTCTTTTGTCTCGCCAGTTAGCATAGTGAATATTTCGTCGGTGCTGAGCTTCTGGTACTTGTTCCGAAGCTCCTCGTAAGCATGTTGTAATTCCGCTCTGATGGTCTCGAGAGTGGCACGTTTCTTCTGATTGAAGTTGCGTTCGAGTTCTTCAGCATAATCCTCAAGACTCAGCTCGTTCACCTTCTCATCCTGCCCGTTGATGAGCTCGTTGATAACAGCGCCGGCACCACCTTCTGCTACCATGGTTGCAACATCCTCCTCGTCGATATCGAGAGCATCTGCAGCCATTTTACGCCCCAAGTCGTAATCTTCAGGATGTACTCTGGTGTTGTCGAGGTAGTCAGAATTTCGGTCTGCTGGATCGTGGGGTATAATAAGGAAACTAGCACAGTTGATAAAGACCGTAGGACCGACAACTGCCAGAAAACCCCTGTCGCGATCTCCGAGCAATTCGAGACGACTTGATACTCGTCCGCCCTGTTCACTAAATTAGTGACTGAATAGCTGGGTATTGAAATTGTGACTTACGTTTGCTTGGACAACCTTCATGACGCTAACTGCCTTTCGGGGACCGAAGCCACAGACGTACTGAAGCAGGTTTGCAACATATGGCTTGCTGGCAGCTTCGTTGAGATCCACACCAACCAGATTCACCATATCCACCATAGCAGTTTCAAGAGCTTTCTGGAGCTTGTGCTCGGGCAAAAGCTGTTGTGCAGGGTGGAAGGCGATCGAGACAATATTCTTACCCAATGCAGCATATTCCAAGAGTGGATTCTGGACATATTTAGCGAGGGCCACACAATATCGTGAAAGTGGTGGAAGTTCCGGATGGTCTATAGCAGCACGGTCGCTATTCTGGTATAGACGAGCTACCTCATCATTCACCAACATCACCTCTGTCAGGGATCTATCGTCCACTTCGTCACCGACAACATTGATGTCCTCCTCCTCGACGATACCACGAATCTCTTCAACAAGCTTATGGGTTTGTACACTGAAACCTGCCACGGCGATAACATCAGGTTTACGGCGGTTGAGAACTTCAATAAAGTTAGTTCGAGACGTGTCATCCTTGAGATCAGTAAACTTGACAGTCTCGAGAAGCCGTCCATCTTCGTCCCTGAAGACACCGACAATAGCGTCCCGGCCTCTCTCTCCGTATCCATTCGAGAAGGCAAAGACTCGCGGGATTTCACCAAGTTTCAATGCCTTCGGCTTGTAAGGCGCTTGGTCGAGTTTCTACAAGAATAATTAACTCATCGTTTTCCAGAGATTGAATGGGGAAATAATACCTTAAGATAGGATCTACGGCAATCGGCCGCAATAGAATCCTCGCAGGCAGTTCGTAATTCGTCCTTGATAGCTTTTTGAAACATTAACTTGAACTTTCCCATCGCCATATCAACGACCTCCTTTCGTTCCTTGTTCCAAGATTCTGCGATATCGCTGACGTTTTCAGATGTCATGTACTCGTATAATCGCCGAGTGACCATGTCCTCACTCTCTAGATTGACATCTACGTTGACATAGCCTTCTTGCTCAGCTTTCATCATACGCAGGTACATTTCAGGGTGTACTGCAATCGACTGGATAGTTTGGTTCCTGAGATATTTGAATTCCTGTAGAAAATTAGCATCTTAAGAGAAATCTGCGGAGAGGGTGTCTACATAGTATTGATGCTGCTCATCAATCTGGCGGACGCCCTTCTCCGTCACGTTAACGTGAATTAAGCCTCTCATGAACCATTTGTCCCTCATTGACCTCCTTAAAGTCGGATTTGTGAAAAGTTCTTCAGCGAGCATGAGCTTGGCTGCCTGCAATACCGACTCCCCAGTTGGGAACTCGGGATCGTCGGTGTACTGGTCTGAGATTACATGGGGATATTCGTGAGGATCCTCGGCGTATTCACGCTTTTGATCGAAGCGTACATTCATCGCAAACTGCGCTGCAGATAAACCGAACGCACGGACCATACCGTAAACCTTTCCATTACGGATACGCTCATAGATAGTCTTACTACTCCCAGGCCTTCTATAGCCGTTTCCGCGACCCTCACCGTTAATGACAGCAACGTCTTTCAGCTGGGAGTGATAGCGGAAATGAATGTAATCATGTAGATCCTGTATTTGCTCAATTGTCTCCGTGCGCTGGAGTCCAGTTTCTGCCTCGATATCATCCGAGGTATCCGTAATATTCTTGAGACTGGAATAAGTTTTCTCATATGCCCGACATTTATCAAGGAAGGCTCTGAACTTAAGGTCCAATTCAAGAATCTCCCAAAGATCGTCCTGCGTGAGGAGTTTGGTAGCTTCGATCTCGTATCCAGTTTCCCCATCGTTGTGACGACGCATAGGAACCCTCTCTGTATGGATCAGGTAATCCTTCCTATGCTGGTATATGAATGGAACTTCCATCTGTTCGACCACGATGAACTCCAACACACTCCTGATCGTTTTCATCAAGGGCTCCTCTTGGTGGGGGGGCAAGCTCTTTTTAGCTAGAACAAACTTGGAGATCCATTCAGTTTCCTCATCGAGTTGCCCTTCACCAATGTTGAGATGCGCAAACGGCTTCCTGGCCAACTGAAATCGCTCCGGCTCGTCGGTTTGGCGGATCACATTATCCTCGTCCGTAAGCATACGCTCCGCCAACTCGCTCGGTTCGAAAACATCCTTCAACTCCAACTCCTTTTCCCTACTCTCCTCCGCTTCTTCTGGATCGTCCTCTGTCACAAGCGCAAAATCGTATTCATCACCTCTTCCGAAGATATCGTGCATATCCGAGATAGCACCCTCACGCAACCCCAGGCGTTGGGGAGCATAGCTTCCTTGGTGCTGGTTGCTCTCCCTTCTCCGTCGTCTGACCATTTGCATGTCATCGTCGCTTCCACCTCCGCCGCGTTCGTCTTCGGACATCTCATCCTCTTCAATGAAGTCTTCAAACTCATTCTCACCACCGCGGCGATTGTCAAGGCCTTCATCGTCATCGTCGGGTTCACCAGGTGCATCTTCTTCGTCGGAAAAGATTTCTTCCAGGTCGCGAGAGTGCTGTCGGCGGCGCTTTTCAGCATCTTCTCTTCCACGCTTCAATCGTTTGAATTTACTCTTAAGAATCCAGTAAGTAAGTTTGGGGGCGCTATTGTAGTAGTGGCTGGGGGAATGATGAATTGGACAAGACGAACCTGGCTAGATCTATCAACCTCGTGACCGGTATTCTCCAAGACCAAGTCAAGATCGTCTTCGTCTAGGCCTTCCTCCTCCTCATCCTCGCGATTAGATCTTCTCCTCTTCTTCTTGCGCTTCTTGACCAGAACCATAGACCCGTCCGCCTGCTCTTCTTCCTCGTCTTCTTCCTCATCGTCAACGATAAAGCCTTCGCGAATCTATATCCCCGGTCAGCAATGCACTTCCTATGGCTCAACAAGGGGGCTGGGACAACCTTGGCCGCCTCCTCGTCGTCATCATCGTCCTCTTCCTCGCTGCTATCGTCAAAGTCTTTCGGTGGTTTGTTTGGCTTGTCGGCTTTTCTGCGCACTTCGCCAGTGTCCTCATCGAATTCTCCCCGATCCAGCTCATCGTCGTCGCCATCCATTTCCGCTTCGCGGTCAATGAATTTGTCGCGCATATCCATGAATTTTGCTCAGTTGTCCAGAGTTTCTTTTTTTCTCTTTGGCCACTTTTTTATGGGGCAGATTTCTCAGGACTTCGCGACCGGTTAATAATCGAGCTAACGGCCGGGCGATTGTAAATTGGAGGAAAGGAAGAGGGCACGGCGAAAGATGAATCAAGGGATAGGAGAAGGAGCTGGGGGAGAGCGAGTTTATATAGCTAGAAGGCAAAGGGGAATTTTAAGGCCGGGTAAGACGAATTTGAACACATTGAAAAAGCAACTTGCATACCAGTAAGCCTCATGACCCCTGTCCTCTTGTCCCATTGAGGTTGGTCGAAACAGTGTGCCCAAAAGTACGCATTTTGGGGGTATATATGATAGCACAGAATGGATGCAATAATATTATTTGGTTGTCAAGCTGACAACCAAAGTGTCTGTTGACCAATGTATCATAAACAAACGTGCAGTACCAGTACTGCAGACTGCAGTAGTGAGCTGTACACTCGAGGGGAGATAATACAAAAGCAGACACAAATCCTTCGTTCATTCATCATACTCAGTAACTTGTAGCTACCCAAACCATCTATCTATCTATCTATCTGTCTATCCACCTACCTATTTACAATTCAAGATCCTAGTATCCATATTGCTAGAATTATCATGTTCAAAACCCCAGCTCCTCGAAAGACGCCAGTGCCCGATACTAGGATAGTGTGGCCCAGCACTGCGAGTTCGAGGAACCTACAAGAAAATGGCTGGATATGTAAGTCCTACTGAGCTCCTGTCGATCTGTGATAAAAGCTTTTGCTTGCTGACACTGAAATCCCCTCCAGGCGACTGCAATCCTAGGTTCGCAAATACCATGAATCTTTCAGCATCAAGTTTATAAATTAAATGATTATCTAAACAAACACAATATCATGAACTAATATCATCAACCATGAGGGTGAAGGGTCCTAGCGCCAGTACGCACGGCAAATACGAGTCGAAATCGAGGCAAAAAATGTGGGTGTTGTCCAGAGCCTGAAAGTGATATGTTTTCTTTTCTAATGCCTGTAGCGGGGAGTCAGTCTACGCCTGCGCGAAAGGCAAGAGCGATTCGTCTTGCGATTTTTTCATCTGGGCAGAAGAGGCTCGGGTGGCAGAGATGGAAAAAGGTTACAGCTTTAACGAGAGCAAAGTGCGTGCACTCCGTGGGGCGGAAACAGCAGCAGCAGTAGCAGTAGCACCCACAATGACTCCAAAACGTCTGAAGCAATCATCACTATCGTGGCCTACCCCACCCTCAAGACATATGGTCTCCAGCAGAACTACTAGGTCCGGCACCTGTTACTCTATAATAACCACCACTCCTGTGCTTCTCCCCTCCAAAGCCCCAGTCCCAGTCCCAGCCCCATCACCTTCTCCCTCCCTAGCCAAGCGTCGGCGTGAGTCGTCGCCCTCTAATGAAGCATCAGAACAAAAGCCTAGCCCCTACAAACACCGTAGGCCAAACCGAGTGACGAAAAACCCCTATTCAACCAATCACCCCTCCAGGACCTCCACTCCCAAACTTCCTCCTTCTACCCCTTCCTCCAGAAAGGCCGCAGGAGTAACCACAGGAGCATGGGATCACCGCTCTATAGCCCCACCTCCCAGCGAGACGGATGCAGACGGATGTGGCAGTGATAACGCCACAGTCACACCTTCGCTCTCACCAAATCCGTTCCCCCGCCGGCGGCTCTTCACCTCGGGTAACGGACCAACCACCCCTCCAAGAATAGCCGCGAATATGAGAGCCGCTCCGCGGACGCCGGGGTCCCGGAAAACCCCGTTTTACGAAGGCGTCCTGAGCAGTCCAGGCCGCGGGGTCCAGTTCGACGTGCGAATAGCAGTGTCCGAGTTCGTTCGCGCTGAGGGGATCGACTTGAAAGGGGCCGGGGATAAACTTTGGGATATACTAGAAAGAGAGGTTAAGCAGAAGGAGGGCGTGTGTAAAGGGTATGGAATGATCTGTGATCACAGAGGTTTTTCGGCTAACTGGGGCATGCGAGGGGGTTCTCAGGAGGGAAATTGCTAGAACAGCACATCAGAGGGCCACTGCTGTGATCACGGGCTTGAATCGTCGGATTGCAGAGTTGGAGAAGGAGATGGATGACGTTAGGGCTACGAATGTGAGGTCTATGGTTGCAATCGAGGACTTGGAAGCCAGACTTAGTAAGTGATTAATCATAGGTTGTCCTCCCTGCGGGGGAGGCTGTATGCGATGATACTGACATTGTCTGTAGGCAATGCGGGTTTGGAATCTCAAGCCTCGGGTAATTGGTACTAGATTACTGTCTAGAGATCTGCATAGCAGTGTAGCATTGGAAAATTGGATCCTAGCATTGGCTACTGTGGGCCCTTATATAGCTTATATTTGGTGCTTGTTATCTTATGTTACTTTGAGGTCAATTAAGAATGAGATGTATGTTGCTTTGCCTGAGAAAGAAAAAAAGGTGCAGAGGGTTAGAATATTGCTGGAGATGTGAGAAGAGAATCAAGACATGCCTTGAAATGCTGCGCATCTGTTATTACTATGCTTGCCAGTCTGTGAGCGTAGAAGGTAAAAGAATCCCCTGCTTAGCTTATCTATTTGCCAAGGCCAATGATAGGAACCGTGGGTTACTGTTCCTCCCCTCTCCCGGGGGCACGTAGACGAGGTTTATTGAGATCTTCTTTTAGAGGGAGTAAATCTGGTCTCTTCGCAGGGAAATTGACCCTGCTCGACCTCTCCGTTTGATGATTTATTATGGCGGCTGTAATTTGAGATTAGCAGAAAGCCATCGGACATTCCAAGGCCAGAGGCCCAAGGGTGAGTGATATCAGGTGATGTAATGTTTGGCCAATAGCAGTGCCGTGGAATCTAATAATTGAACCATACGCTGTGTCGCTCGAGTTGCCTCTCCTAGCGAGGTCTGGTTCTTTCTCCTTATTTGTCCCGGAAAGTAGGTTTTTTGGTGTGTTTTTCACTCCTTCTCTAGCGGGGAAATTTTTGGGCTACGACACCTAGCATATGGTCCGTTTACTCGGATTCTCACGGTATGATATCTTTAGTTGCTGAATAGTTCGAGCCGCTGGCGATTCATTGAATACGTACTAAACCTATGATACTTCTGGCCGCTTCTTCTCATCCGACGCTTTTAATAAAGCCCTCAGCCTATCAAACTTACATCAGAGAATTGCAACATGAGCTCAACAAACTCGCGTCCCCTCCTATTATTCATGCACCTCCATCCCTATTCAACAGATGTAAAGACGCTGCAGCACTCCCATTAACCTATTGTAACACCCCCCCCTCAAGTGTCCTCAAACGCTAGTGTCCCCCACTCCGAATCTCATCAATACACTTCTTCCGATTATCGTTATCCGCAAACAGCGCTTTGACAAGGTCCACCAATTCCTCCGTTTCAAAACCCTCCAAATGCCCCTCTCTAAGCATGTACAAGATATCCGCGATCCTGCTATCTAGGATTTGCTGCAGGAACCGGAACTTGAGCCAGTTTTTGCAATGGAACCCGGTTGTGGAAACTCCTGCTCCACCAGGAGCAGAGGGGAATAGGCTTTCCAGCGTCGAAATTTCTTCAAAGAATGTGCATATCTTCTCGGAGTCGGCGGCCGGGATGTCGGGAATGTCCTCGATGTCGTTGATAAGTTTCGTAACAACAGTATTCAGAAGTAGGCCGACAGACTGAAAGAGTACCGATGGCGAAAGCACTTGGGACCAGCTAGTGTGGATTTCCTTTATCCGAGCGACTACTGATGAGATCGCTGTTTGGCAGTCTGCCGATTGGGGGAAGTTGGTGCAGCCCACGAAACCTTGCGCACCATCGAGAAAGTCGCATAGTATCGTTCGTTGAAGGCCTATCTCCTTGGAGTAATGGTGTTTGCCAAAGGATTGGATGAGATTGATGTCGGTATCCCAGTTATTGTTTGGATGAATTAGCTCTACCGTGACCTCTAAGCCTTGTAACTGCTGGGCTATCCGAACGCAGTCATTATAGACGTACATGTTAGATGATATATTAGTGGAATAGGAAGTCGGTGCTAGTGCCCGGTAGGCGGCGAGTACGAGAGAAGGGATTGACAACATCCCAGAAGCAGCTGGTGTGACGGCAGAAGGGGGCATAGTTGATAATCGCTTCACTTCATCGACTACTCGGACGATAATCTCCATGATTGCATCGGGTATCGAGGTAATTGTGTAGCTTTCCCTAAGTGTGATGTCCCTAGAGTGATAACTCGAAGGCATTATTGCTGACTTGGATTCTGTTGGTTTCTTCGCCGGAGCTGTGTCAGAAGCTGTCATAAGCTCTTGGGCTTCGATTCCTGGGTCGTCTTCTCCCCATTCCCCCCAATCAAGGTTATCCAAACCATCCTCCTCAGTTGGGGCATCTACTGGTTGGCTAGGTTTCTCATCTTCCTTTTGCTCTTCGTCTTCGATGTCGATATCCTCGTCTAAGCCCCAACCGCTGGCATCATCGTCATCAATGTCGATTTGCAGCGATTCCGCCGCGGCAGCAGTATCTACGGGCGTGTCCTCATCTCCCCACCCGCAATCGTCATTCCAGACATCCATTGGAGCACCTACCGACTTCCTTCTTTCGGTGGAGGAAGTGACCTTCATCTCTTGTGTCTCTGTTCTTTCTACGACCTTAACAGCACTAGTACCACGTGATAATATTTGCCTGGCTCTGTCTAGTGAAGTCTCTTTTCTCTTTGACAGCCATACTTTCGGTGCCCTCTCAGTCCATTCTCGCAATTCCGTCTCTTTCGTCCAAGATATCTGATGCAAAAAATTTTCAAATTCTCTCGTTTCTTTAAGAAGCGCTTCAAATTTTGGTAAATCGTCTAACGATGAAGGCACAGAGGATGATAAAGAAGACATTAATCGTGTGGTCAGGTTGGCTATAAAGATACGGGAGAACACCAGGGTAATTCCCGACGGAAGGTTTCTGTTGAAGAAGATGATCATTTGGCGTAGGTCGTTAAACATACGCGTTGCACTTAGGTCGTTGGTGTTCCCACCCATGCGTAAGATATTCCCTCCCACTGAGAATGTAGGAGCTGAGCCCTTTAGCGAATCAAATCGAGGAGCAACAAGTAATGTATCGATTTGGTGATGCAAGTGGTCTATTTTTCCGTTGAGAAGATCCAGTTTCTTCAGAGCTTCAATGACATTTTCGACCGGTGGACCGGAGCCTTATATCTAATATTAGTTATTTAGAATTAAAGGTCTGGATAGTTTTCTTACCTGCCGCATCTCTGTCGATCGAAATCTCGCCCTTTCCGGGATTGATTTTCAAAAGATATTTCCAGCAGTCCTCTATTTTGTTAGTTAACATGGATCTCAAGCCCTTCGCCTTCTCTTTCATTAAGCTGATAACGATCGTTTCCCCGGAAACGGGTAGCTTTTCTAGAGCAACTTCGACATTATCGAGGGTCTCAATGGCCTGGCACAATTCCCCAGTATTCAATAAATGCTTGACTTGGTATAAGGTGAGGTCAATTAACTGCAGCCTTGATAATATCTCTGTTAAAGCCTCGTTGAAATTGATCTCGGATATTAGTAATCGGGCCTGCATAATGGAATCTTCGAGTTCTAGATTGAGCCGTTTCTCCTGTTCCGCTAGTTGTATTATTTCGTCTGCCTTCGTTTTGGACGATTCGATATCCTTGTGGAGTCTTCGGGCTTGGGATATCCATGAATCAATTTCAGGTCCGCTTTCTCGGCTGACTGTTCGCACTTCATCCTGGTAACATTTAGCATAGATTGTTATGAGCACAAGTTGAGGGGAAATCCTACATAGAGGCTTTCTCGAGCCTTTTGTAGGGAGGTGATAATTTCCGGGAGTGCTGAGGCTTCGAGGACAGCTCCTGCGACGTCATCAGAATCCGGATATGAACCGTCAAGGACTGAGCTAAGAACTGCATCCGCTAACTGGGAGGGTTTTATTTTGGAGGGCGCCATGCGAAAGGCTATTTTCTCGCGATGGAGGGTGAGGTAGCGGCTTGCAGCGATAGAGGAAGCAGTCCGCCCCAGGAGAGACCGACCTCAAGAAAAGATCATTGTTAATACAGTACAGTAATTGCTTGGGCAATGAGTGTGCTGGATGTGGTACCCCTAACCCTTAGTAATCTTAGAATCTGATAAGACAATATATGGACATCATACAATCCCCTACAGTCCTAACTTTTTTCCACTACTAATAGATACGGCGAAGGAGGAAGAGGGAATAAAGGTACGATATCATACTAATTTACTGCCCATTCATGTCATCATTGGGAGTGAATGAGGTTTAAGGGCTTCAACTGGTTACAGATGTCCGGCTCTTGGGTTCGCGGCTCAGCTTTTGGCATGATAAGGGTTAGGGTTCAGGCTGGGCAAACCTTCTTACTTTCTGGGCTACAATATCACACAAGTCCGAGGTAGGACTCGCATAGCACAGGCGGCTTGTCTGTATCATAGTAGGCTACAAATAACCGATCTTTATTGCGATACCACCAGGTTACTTTACTCCCGGCGCCCAAAGGAATCACTCTTGAGCTTCATCCTTTATGCACTTAACGTCACACGCCCAGAATATCCCTGGCCCGTGTTCTAGTGAACCCTTGAGAGGATAGGATGGGTCAAAATTATTCCGCCCTCCCAGATCGAAATGTCGGCGGTGCTGGTATCGATATTGCTGAGCTGTCCGACGTCAGTTACGAGAAATCCTTAGGGACTAGCCGTTTCCTAAAAACAATCAAGGCGAAACATGCGGATGGCGGCCTTGTTGTTATCAAGATCTTTCTGAAACCAACACCCAGCTTCCCGCTAGAAGAGTATCGCATAGAACTTGAACGTATCACTCCCTTTCTCTCTTGAACACTCCGCTTTAAGGTTCTGACAAGGTTATAGGTGAGCAAGAGGCCCTAGCCGATATACCGAATGCCTTGTCCCATCAACGAATCATAGAAACCGAAAGAGCAGGTTACCTGGTTCGTCAATACTTGTACAGCAGTCTCTATGACAGAATTAGTACTCGGCCCTTCTTGGAGGAGATTGAGAAACGCTGGATTGCCTTCCAACTTCTTTGCGGCCTTCGTGATTGTCATGCTAGGGGTGTTCATCATGGGGATATAAAAACTGAGAATGTTCTCGTCACATCTTGGAATTGGATCTATCTCTCCGATTTCGCCAAATTCAAACCAACGCAGCTTCCGCAGGACAATCCTGCAGACTTCTCTTACTTTTTTGACACCTCCGGACGGAGAATATGTTACGTCGCCCCAGAAAGATTTCTTGATGCTGGGGAAATAAGTGGAGATGCAAGTGTCACAGATGAGATGGACATATTTAGCTTGGGATGTGTTATTGCGGAGCTATTTTTGGAGGGCACTCCTTTGTTTAACCTGTCACAACTCTTCAAACACCGAAGGGGTGAGTATGACCCCTCTCAAACCTACCTCGGGAAGATCGAAGACCCAGAAATCCGCAGCCTAGTTGAACACATGATCAACCTTGATCCTACTAAGCGGTACTCTGCGGAGCAGTATCTGAACCTATGGCGCCGGAAAGCGTTTCCGGAGTATTTCTATAGCTTCCTTCATCAATATATTGGGTTTATTACGGATCCGAACCCTGGGCGTGTATCTGCATCTCCGGATGACCAGGGAACAAGGACACAGGCAGACGATAGGATCAATAGGATCTATCACGATTTTGACAAGATTTCTTTTTTCCTTGGATTCCATACATCAGAAGAGGCTGCAGTTCCTGAAAAAAGAGCTGCCTCTAAAAATGGCATAATACCTGTTCGCTTAGATATCCCAAACTATCAACGCCAGTCATACGCTGTCCGGAGGCGACCAGTGAGCACTGATGATGGTACCCTTATATTTTTGAGTCTTATTGCATCGTCAATAAGAAATACTTCAAGAGCAACAGCAAGAGTGCGAGCATGTGATATATTTCTCGCATTTGCAGAAAGAATTACCGATGAAGCAAAACTCGACAGATGTTTACCTTACCTTGTTGCTTTACTTAACGATAATTCGGTTATCGTCCGAGTGGCTGCTGTGAGGACAGTTACCCAGCTGGTATGGCTCCTGGTTTTCTACAGGAATCTCACATACCTTACTTTATTAATCGTTTGAATATAGATGGAGCTTGTTGAAGTCGTTACCCCTGTTAATGCGCACGTATTTCCCGACTACATTTTACCAAAGCTCCAAAATTTCGCCTCTCATGGTAATCCTCTCATAAGAGCAACATACGCCTCTTGTTTATCTTCTCTCGCCGATAGTGCTTCGAGATTCCTCGACATGGCTCAAGCTCTCCGCGCTGATGGGTCTTTACCTACAGCAGACCCGGAGGCCGAGGATGGATCTGCCATAGGGTCAACATTTCAGGCCCTTTTTGACCTGTCTAGGAACGACCTGGTTGTTTATTTCCAGGAGCACTCAAAGCTACTACTCACAGACATTGATTCTGGGGTCCGAAGGTCGTTTCTCAGATCTGTATCTAGGCTCTGTGTTTTCTTCGGAACTAGCAAAGCCAACGATGTCATTCTAAGTCACCTGAACACTTATTTGAACGACAAAGACTGGCAGCTTAGGAATGCATTTTTTGAGACTATTACTGGTGTAGCAACATATGTTGGGGTTACTGCTTTGGAGGAGTACATCATGCCGCTAATGGTACAGAGCCTCACAGACCCAGAGGAGTATGTTGTGGAGAAGGTCCTTCGTTCCCTTGCCAATATGGCGGAGCTTGGACTGTTCCAAAGGAGTAAGATATGGGAACTTATTAACGTGGTCGGTCGCTTCATGATGCACCCTAATATATGGATTCGCCAAGGTAGATTCTCCGGTCAAACATACCCTAGACAGGGTAGAGCGAGTATGATATCAGTACTGACGTTCCTGTCAAGGCGCCGTAGCGTTTATCGCTACCGCGAGTAAATGGCTGTCGCCGGCCGACATACATTGCATTGTGAACCCAACTGTGAGGCCGTTTCTGAGGGCTGATGTCATTAACATCTCTACATTGACTATGCTTGAGCATCTCCAAAAACCAGTATGTTGTATCCCAAACCAACTATCTGATATCAGATTGTTTACTTGAGCAGGTATCTAGGCATGTATTTGATATGGCGGTCACCTGGGCTACACAATCGAAGAAAGGGTTATTCTGGCAGGGCGCACAGGAGCAGAGAACCTTTTCCTTTGGAGCAATAGGTGATTCACTGCCAAGGGTTCCGGTCTATGATCTCCAACCAGGTGGTTTTGCAAAGGTCTCGAAGAATGAGGAAGATATCAACTGGATTGAGAAACTAAGAAATTTAGGCATGGGCCCAGATGATGAATGGAAGGTCATTTCTCTGAGGGAGTACATATGGAGAATGGCTTTATCAAAGCCGCGATTGCTCTCCAATGAAAATCCACCACTGGCGAAGAACACAATCTCACTCCAAGACCTTGGCATCACACCACACACAGTATTTTTTGATGAAAACCAATCATTCTTCAATCTGAATATGCAAACGACGGATGCTGTTACTGGGAATCCCCGTCCAGCCACCATAGCCGATGCTCTCTTGGACGCCTCCAGGACTATCGATAATTCTGCTCGAAGAACACCCTCTCGATTACAATCGAAGCGCTCTACGGGCGTAGATATTATGGACATAATGCGGTCCCGCCTTAACTCGGAGGCTGGGATCAACCATTCAGGTTCTGGATCTCCAACTACTTCCAACCCAGCTGGTTTTGACACTGAGAGTGCTCCAGTATCAGGGTCATCTACGCCATTAGCTGTGCCGCCTGTGACTATTACTGGAAGCAGTGAGTCGTCTACTGCAGCGAGTTCAGTGGAAAATGGAAACCCCCTTCGCCGTAGACCGAGCACATTAAGTCTTTTGGCAAGAAATGCAGAGGCCTCTAAAGCTGCCCCGGAAACTAGCACCGTTTCCGCGACAGCGTTCGGTAGAGTGGAGCATCCGTTCGCGAAGGGCGGTGACCTAAACCTACCCAAAGCTGCCGAGGTTGTCCCCGAGCCTGAAGAATTAACTTTTAGGGCAGCCCATTCCTATGGTAAGATAGACCCTGGACGTGGGTTTTATATCTGGCGAAGCTGACAAGAAAAGTAGAGGGAAATGACCCACATATTTTGAAGCTGTTAGACTCTATGTATCTTCAGAATTACCCCAGTGACATACTCGAGTTCGGCCCGACAATAGTTCCAGTTCAAAGGAGACAGCCGATCAAGAAGAGCAGCGGTCGCCAGGCGGGAGGAGGAATATGGAAACCAGAAGGGGTTATGGTAGCCCAGTACGGCGAACACGCCGCTGCTATCAATAGAGTTATCGTCGCACCTGATCATAACTTCTTCTTGACTGCTTCAGACGATGGCACGGTCAAAATATGGGATTCAAGCAGATTGGAGAAGAATGTGACGTTTAAGGCTCGGCAAACTTATAAACATGGCACCACGGGAACTGTTCAGGTAAAAGCGCTATGTTTTGTAGAGAACACGAGATGCTTTGTTAGCGGCGCGAGCGATGGTACAATTCACGTCATCAAGGTCGACTTTCAAATGACAACGACCGCAGTTAAGTACGGCAAGTTGAGGCTCATGAGAAATTGGCAGCTACCGGAAAAAGGAGAGTCTGCTGTCTGGATGGAACATTTCAAGGCGGGTAGGTTATATGATCGCAATTGCGTGGAGATCGGCGGTTAACATATATGCAGAAAATCACTCGATTCTACTCATCGCAACCAACTTATCAAATGTGCATGCATTGGACCTTAGGACAATGCGGATCTTGTATACTTTGAAAAATCCTGTGTTCCATGGAACTCCTACTGCCTTCTGTATCGACAGGCGACACAACTGGCTAGTGCTTGGGACATCCCATGGTATACTTGACATGTGGGACCTGAGGTTTCAACTTCGCTTGAAGGCGTGGGGGTTACCTGGATCCACGCCAATTCACAGAATAGCAATACATCCCTCGAAAGGTCGCGGAAAATGGATCGTAGTGGCTGGGGGCACTGGCCATGGAGAGCTTTCCGTTTGGGATTGCGAGAAAACCCAATGCAGAGAGGTCTATCGTGCTGGAGGTGGTAAGGACGGCGGGAGAGGATACGAGCCTTGGAATGTTGATGACGAGAACCCGGAGCAAATGTTGAGCCGTTTTGCGACCGCTCTTAACCACCTTGAACCTGGAGGATCTGGGGGCGTCGATAGAGGAGTTCGTGCTTTTGCAGTTGGCCTGGATGCATATGAGGAAACGCATGAGACGAGGGCGCCTCCTGGGTTTATTGTAAGCGCCGGCGCCGACAGGAAAATCAGGTTCTGGAATTGTAGTAAGGTA
Organism: Tuber brumale; assembly: GCA_014065205.1. Taxonomy (NCBI): domain Eukaryota; kingdom Fungi; phylum Ascomycota; class Pezizomycetes; order Pezizales; family Tuberaceae; genus Tuber; species Tuber brumale. The sequence goes on from JACCEG010000185.1 coordinate 284,989, forward strand.
GAAGCTTCGATGGTTGTTAGTGGGCTTGATATGGAAGAGCCCAAACCCACATTCACGTCATCTCATCCCACAGCAACTCTAACACTTAATACCGAGAGGCCGCCACAACCTCCATCTGGGGCGGACGCTACCGGGGCAAGGGGTGACCCTTCGTCTGCGTCTGGATCGTCGAAGAAGAATAAAGCCTCCGTAAAAACACCAAGGTCAACAGTTATCAGCTTGCAACAACAGCAGTTGTTGAAGGCACATCTTGATTCAATATTAGATGTAAGTTCATACAATGTCCTCATTCGTCTCAGGAAAAAAAGCAAGAAAAGGGAAAAAAATACTGAGAGCTGAACTACAACCACAGGTTGCATTTCTGGAGGTTCCGTACGGGATGATAGTTAGTGCTGACAGGAGCGGTGTTATTTTTATATATCAGTAGAAGGGGGGTGAGGACTCGGTGGAATCTACGGGTAGAGAAACCTGGCGTTTGGTGGGAAATTTAACTTTGATTTCTTGCTTTTGTTTCGAATTATTTTGTGGGGGGCTATTCGGCAAGGATAGATGGGTGCATGGTGAAATGTAAACATTATAATATTCCATTATAAAGAGCAATAGCCAAAAACAGAGTATCATACCCCGTCGCTTAGTCGACAGCTTCAACATTTTGTCATACCGGTACTTGTATCTGAGTGTTGTGTCACGTTTCCTCACTCGTTAGCCAAAAGCATGAAGGAATGATTGTCACAGGGATGGCCATGACAAGGCCCAAGTTGCAGGTTTTTTTTTTTTTTGTTAAATCCGCGGTTTATTCGCACCTAAGTACAGGAAAATCCATGGCATCGACCCTAAGGTATGGCCTAAAAACCCATTGAACAAAAGAAATCCACCCCTGTCCAATGTACTTCAATCCTACCATCCTCCCCAAAAACTTAGAAAAGGCAAGCAGAAAAGAAAACACCACTAGTAGACACCAAAATAACAACTTCTTTCACACCATTTTCATGTTCCAGTCAAAGGAGAACAGAGAAGACCTTTTTCTTGTTTTAAGGACCCAAGAAACCTTTTTTGTTTGTTGTCCTGACCAGCCTGGAAGTACTGGCTCAGGGAGTGTTTTCTTTTAATCCCAGAGGATGCCATTCCAGCACACTTATGAAGCTCCAAGTTCAGTGGCCAGGCAGGATCATGAGATTGTGTTTGTGGTGTTGAACCCCACTTTTCACCCTCCTAAATAGGAAGGTGAAAAGCAGGGTGCGGAAAATCGTGGTGACGGAGCTTGCCCAAGTTGCAGGTTAACTTTAGAGTACTAGTACAAGTACACCTTAGTTGGTTACCCAGCCAAGCTTCTCGCCCTCGATTTTCCCCCCTCCTCAACTTTTGCCTTCCCTTTTGAGAAGGTGGAGTTGGGTCTCAACACCATCACCAGTCTCATGATCCCCCTCACTTAACTTTGAACTTCATGGGCTGGGGTATTTTTCTCATTGGGACTTTAAAAAGAACATAGCTGGCATCTAACTGCCAAAAGCCTTACCTCCTCCTCTTGGTGGCATCCTCGCCTTCATAGCCAAGTTGGAGTTCCTACCTACCCTCTGCCGGTCGCTCTCCCATGATTGGATTACGCCATCCCTACCCAGCTGGTTCAACTGGCGACTCTCAGTCGGTATTGCACTGTCTCAGGCTGGTAACTGTCTGGCCAGCTGGGCCTCACGATTTTCAATAGGAGCTGGTTTGCCTGGGCTGGCACTCCTCTAACGACTATGATCACCTTGCAGCTACATACTTGGAACCTTGGGTTGCTGGTGACCCCACTCTGCCCTCTTGTAGGCCAGGACTTAGTAAAAACCAGTACAATCATTACCATCAAGGAGGTTTCTTTGGTTTAGGTTTCTTTTGTTTTAGAAGTTTTCTGCGGGCTGCTGTTAGGCGGACGCCAAACTCAAGTATATAACTGAGGGATGTAGGCCCGAAATCTTTGATTGGAGAATCTATCGAGGAAGGCTCGTCTCGATAATAGTAAGGTAAGGTAAAGATTTTTAAAGCGTAAACAATATTATATTGATAAGATCTCTTCTCCGTTGCTTGATGATGTCTGTAAAGCTCGGGAGGCACTTCGATATTTATATCCCGCGTCTGAGTGTTCGCGGACTACTTCTATCTATTATGCCTCCGAAGTACTACTCTGGTTTTAATACGCAAACGTCTAGAATCTTATAAGTGCGAACACCGTTTGACCCTGAAACTTGTCACACCCTTTCGCGGACTTGGAATAGTATTCCTCCGTTGAGATGACTGCGCCATTTGTTATACCAAACAGCCGCCTCCAACTTAGATGTCCGCATAGACTTTTCATATGACTTTAGTCTTGCTGACTATCGTCCAGTCATCTCCTCTGTCATGAAGTGATCAGGTTCATGCCGGACCACCTAGTGCCAATCGCAAGTCCGAGCCCGACGTGTCAGCGTCTTAAGGGTCTCCGACTTATCTAGGTCTTCCTTTCTGAGCGTGCTTCCCCTTGGTCCGCCGGCCTCCGTAGAGGGGTCCTATTACTAGGACCAACCAACCTACAGCTGATCTCCGAAGGGTATGGGTAGATTCGGTATACCCTTAATAGCTTCTACTACTGGGATATCCTCTTAGAGTATTTCGCCGAAAACGTCCCGTCACTTTCGGCCCGTAGTTAGGAAGCCTAACTTTGAAGCCTACTATCTCAATGCGCCTCCAACGGATTTCCTCCGTTCCACTTCCCAGATGTCGCCAAAGGTCCCCTCTCATATATCCTGCGAACAGCATGCGGTCGGACGGACGGCGGCGACGTATATGGTGTTATGAAGTGGGCTTCATTGATGTGACATTTTAGTTATGGGACGCAACTCTCGAAATCTCGCTAATGACGTGCGGGCCCCATAAGGGGGCC
>JACCEG010000186.1:1994-13450 GCA_014065205.1 Tuber brumale
CTCGAAACCAAACATAAAACATATAGAGTATCAAACCGATACTCGAAACCAAACATAAAACATATAGAGTATCAAACCCTATACTATCAGGCTAGAGGCGCACCTCGTTTCCTGAAACAAATTCAAAACTCAAACAGTATCACCTGATACATGAAAATCCTAAACCAGTAACCAGTACCGGTTACATTACTGGTTTAGGATTTTCAAGTATCGGTTTGATACTCTATATGTTTTATGTTTTGTTTCAGGAAATGAGGTGTGCCTCTAGCCTGAGAATATAGGGTTTGATACTCTATATGTTTTATGTTTGGTTTCCAGTATCGGTTTGATACTCTATATGTTTTATGTTTGGTTTCAAGGCTACCGTTTTGGAGTCTTATATGTTATGAGAAACAAGGCTCGTGGTAGCCTAAAGAAGTGTATTTAAGAACTGCTATTCTTCACGTTAGAAGAGCAGACTTCAACAGACAGAGTTTTCAATATACTTGATTGAACAGTTACTTTCTTCAGTTCGCTTCGAGAATCTTTAGTTTGAGATCCACCAAACATCTCTGAAAAACTTCAGTAGTCGCGATATAGTGAGAAGTCTTTTCAACAACCTCAGTTAAAAGCCTCGGGACTTTGCTTCGCTAGTTACCAATTTCGGTAAAGAACAAAGCCCGTTAACCCTACGTTTACTGCATCTCCCGAGAAGCGGTTATAAATACCCTCTTTCCTCCTACTCTCACTACCATAATTGGCGGCCAAGAAAATCCAAGCTTCATTCCAGATGACGATGATATCCCTTCATCATTTCCTCCAACTAAGCAGAAGAAATGCAAGCCACATAGATGAGCTGTTGACTGGTCAGCCAAAATGACTACTGTGCTTTTACGTGAGTTGGTACAAGCTGTTAGACAAGGAAAGAGATCAGATAATGGATTCAAGATGGAAGTATGGAATCCTGTATCAGATGCTGTTTGTGCAGTTGGAGGAAGAGATGTTCTATTGACTGGTGAGAAGTGTCAAGCAAAGGTGGACAAAGGTGGAGGGGTTGAAGAGAAAGTGGAAGGTGTGGATAAGATTAAAGAATATGAGCGGATTTGGGTTCGATTCTATGACAGAGACTATTACCGCCCCGGACGAGGTTAGGGAGATGGAGATCGATCGGCAGCCTACTATTCGAGAGTTCAGGAATAGGCCTTCAGCAAATCTGTCTGAGTTGGATGAACTCTTTGTAGGTGTTCAAGCTACTGGTCATTATGCGATATATCCAGGGTTGAAAAATGCTCAATCCAACAATATCGCTTCTCAACCACCTAATACACCATCTGGAGACTCTGACGATACTGAATTCACTCCCACTGAGCCCTCTTGTAAACGCACCAGGAGTGACGAGGACCTGCCATCTACACCACTTGGCCGTGTCCATCCATGTTTAGAGACACCTGCAGTCCGCATTATTAATGCTGTTGAGAAAATGATTGCGGCACCCATTTCTCTTCCTCCTGTCACATCTGTTATCCAATAGGCAGTGGCCAAACTGCAGGCAAACTATAGGGGGAAAGTTGGCTGGTCTACACAGGATATTCTATAAGGGTATAAACTATTTGAGAATAATGTTAAAGTAGACATATTTGTTGCACTAGACGGTGGGGAGGATGAGGAAATGTGGCTGAGAGATCAATTACAAACTATGTAGTTTGAGATATATACAGTGGCATGCTCTATCCTATATTAGCTTGATAGTGTACATAGTCCCTCCACATTTGTTTTGCTCATTTATCCCTTTCAGCTACCATCTCATTCATATCTTCTCCCTCTGGACTTCCTCCTATATTCCCATTTTCGTCACCATTGTTAGTCAAGTGGTTGCTAATGTTTTTATCTCCATAAGCCTCAGTCACTTTATAAAATTCATCATCCTCTCCATTCGCACGATGTCGAATAAAATTGTGCAATGCACATACTACAAGCACCAATTGTGCTAGAGTATCCAAACTATATTCTGGAGTAGAATTGAGAATATGGAACCGGCGGCGTAAAACTCCGAAGCAGCGCTCAATAACATTGCGTAATTGAGTATGACGAAGGTTGAATAACTCCTCTTTCATTTAAAAGCGTAGGTGGGCAAGTCCCTGCTCACGAGGATGATATCGAACAGTGCGATAGGGTGTTAAGAAAACTTTGCGGAGCCCATATCTGCCATTGGCGAGATAAATTGCATTCTCCTCCCGTGGAAAATCATTCAGCTCAGCATTTTCCAATATACGTGCATCGTTTGCAGAACCTTCCCATTCTAGGCAGACATAGAAAAAGTGTAACCGCCTCTCGGGAGATGTGGTAATCGTAGGGTTAACGGGCTTTGTTCTGTACCGTGGCGGTAGCTAGCGAATCAAAGTCCGAAGGCTTTAGCAAAGGTTGTTGAATAGACTTCTTACTGTATCGCAACTACTAAAGTCTCCGAGATGTTTGGTAGGTCTCAAACTAAAGATTGTTGAAGCGAACTGAAGAGAGTAACTGTTCAACTAAGTATATTGAAAACTCTGTCTGCCGAAGTCTGCTCCTTCTAACGAGAAGAATAGCAGTTCTTAAATACACTTCCTAGGCTACCGAGAGCCTTGTTCTCATAACATAATAAACTCCAAAACGATAACCTTAAAACCAACATAAAACATATAGAGTATCAAACCGATACTCGAAACCAAACATAAAACATATAGAGTATCAAACCGATACTCGAAACCAAACATAAAACATATAGAGTATCAAACCCTATACTATCAGGCTAGAGGCGCACCTCGTTTCCTGAAACAAATTCAAAACTCAAACAGTATCACCTGATACATGAAAATCCTAAACCAGTAACCAGTACCGGTTACAAAAAGTACATGTCAAAACTACACCCAGCCAAGACATTCTGGCATATTTCTCCCTTACGATTTCGATAGGTGGCTTGCTGTTCTCGAGGTACATGGGCTAATATATGTGTGCCATCAATGGCTCTGCGGACATCACCAAATTGTGACATTTTACCCCAGTTGTTACGAATTCATGCTGGTATATTATTCGGTGGAGGTCGTACAAATGTGGTATAGAGTTCCAGAAGTGCTTTTAGAACCTGATGAAAGTGACTTATTCAATACACATTATTAGAGTTGCATACCGATTAGAATTATACAATATGGATAACTTATCGTGAAACTGTATCCCCACCATGCTGAAATAGCTCCTGAGCTTCTCTATTTGTCACCCCATGGCCAATAATCCACAAAAACATCATCAATTGTTCCTCAATTGATACATAACGTGTTGATCTTAACAAACCATGGTCAAAAACCAAGCCTCGACGATCTAACAAAGTTGTGATCGGCGTTCGAATAACTTCTAGAACACGTTTTGGATGGACACGTAGGATCTCTTGTGTAAATCGATGTCCTGAACAGCTCGAGTTGTGTACTTGCTGATTTGGAAGAAAGAAATGTAGGTATATTGCTGCATTAATGGCCACTTGGATTCGTCGCTGAATGATGGCAGTATTAATTGCACTCATATCAGTATTGCTGGCCATTCGATCAATTGGAAAATATACTGACGGTTGATATTGTTCACAATATAATTTACATCTTACAAGAAATTATTCTACACGGCAAATGTTTACTTTGTTTATTTGGAAAATCCCAATGCAAGATTTCTCCATAGCAACCATGTTGTTGCTACCACTTTGAAACGGAAGGGCCATGCCGAACGGCCATTTAGCACCAACCATTTTGAAAAGGAAGAGAATGGTCGTTTGTATGGGCCAATGAAACGGAACCACTTCATCCGAACAGGGCCTTAGACAGCTATGACTTTCCAGAGCAGCCAAGTCCCACAACACCGCGCCCACAGAAGATCACCTGACTGAAACGAAACGCCAAGGCGACCAAGCAACGATCAAAAAGTGCGGTAAGAAAATTTGCTCTCTTTGCATTCACAAACTCTCTCCCAACAACTCGCAATTCTCAACTCACTTTCTAACTAGCAGGAAAAAACAGGAGTGTTAATAATCGATTCAACTCATATCACGCTATCCTCCCAGGCCTCGCCACAAACATCACCCCTCTTCCACAGACATCCCCGTAAGTCTCCTATTTCCCGTGCGCACGCCGTTGCTGACAAAAGAAAGCCGAAAGCTTCACCCAGACCCCTACGGCCGTACCACTCCTATTGCCATACAGCTTCTATTCCCGTTCCCGTTTCCATGCCCGTGTGGCTCTAGCACCTGCCTCCAATAGATACGATACCGTGAACGAGGAAACAAACAAACGGAAGAACGAATGAACGAAAGGGCAGCTGAACCAACGGGTGGCCTAACAAGCTGGTGGACCAACAAACTCGTGGGCGAACGGATGGTGGGAGAACGGTGGATAAGCGACGAATGGGTAAACGGATGCACAAACAAAGGAGCGGGTGGGCGGATGCAGTGTGTTAAGCATTGCCGAGCATGCTGGGTAGATTGTGAGCATGCCGAGCAGCATTTGTGGTTTCCAGCCAGTTCAGACCAACGTCCCCTAAAGCCGTAACCAACTAAGAAAAGCGCTTTACAGAGTATTTGGCCATCAAACCACCGGTACCTCAATAGAGTCCTCCAGCGGTGTCACCCCCATCCTTGAGCTTGCATGCAGGGTCACACAATTGCTAACTCGGCTCGTTTTATTCGCCTTCTTGGCCCAGCAATGGCTATTTGTACGGTACTAGTGTTAGTTCATTCACTATTCCCATTTCCTTGGGCTTAACAGGTGTTTGCTAGTTTTCAATGCAGGGGATTTTAGATCACCATCTTATACTCCACCAATGTGGCTGAGAAAGTTGCGAGATTATAATAGCACTTGGGTAGTATTTGTAGGAGAACCACCCAACCTGGTCGGTGTAGTATTGACCGTTTTAAACAGTGAAACAGCGAAACAGCGACGAATATTAAGGCATTACAAATGATTCAGATTGCCAGCGCACGACTTTAGATTAAAGGGGGAAGTTCGCTTGTTCTCATTCAACCCTCTCGCTCAACCAACTAACTCAATGGTAAAGACAGGAGTATATTATATATAAATCACAAAAAAACCACCCTCCTAAGGTTCGATCGATGGCCACACATATCAACTCTTGTCCACATAGGTTTCACTTTCCTCCGGTTCCTCCCCTGCTAGCAAAAGAATGACAGGTCTCACAAAGACCCCTACTGTTCATAGCCTCTAGGCTATCACCGCTCTATTCCTTTCAATTCCCGTCCTACTTCGGCTCCGCGCAGTCCATTTGACAGACCCGTACTGCTCCCGACCGATACATCCTTTCGCATCGCGCATGGGTTAATCCAAAGCCCATCACCCAAACCACCCCCCGAACAAGTGAGAAAATAACCTGAGAATCAGAGAGTGCTGGGCAGGGTCCACGATTTCCAGCAAACCGGTTGACCGCCTGGCAGCCCGCTAGAATTGCCTGTTTCCAACTAGGGAAAATCTGATAGACCATACTTGAGTACTATCTTCCACTGGGTAAAACCATGCCCAGTCTGATCCCAATAACGTAGACTATTCCACGGCTGGTCCGGGCATTTGGGTAAAGCATTACCTTCCCTAAAAGTTACTGTAAAGGTCTTGGTCATTTACAACTGGCATTCCTCCTTCCGGCTTAATATTCCCTTGCTTGGTGGTCAACCCTGACTCACTTTTTTTCCAAAAAAAAAAAAAACCTTTCTCACTTTGGTTCCTATTTGGCATGCCATAAAACTTATAGTTAGTTTCTGGGGAATTTAATACCGAATACTTTGTTGCTCTTCGTGCATTCCCCCAAAATGAAACACCACAAAATTACATTTCTCTCTTTTTTTTTTTTTGGTCACAACCTAACAAAAGGCCTCCGACTAGACTTTTATTTTTGTCACAATTACCAGAGGCCCAGCTGCTATTTGCATATAGCTGTTTTTGTACCCTTTGGTCAAAGGAACTATCATAGAGTTTTACTGAAATGGAATCTGCAAGAAAAATAACATTAAAATTTTGGTGTATTATCGTATTCCCAACAAAGTCTGAATTTGCAAGGAAAGGTGTGGGGGAGGGGTTGACCGTAGTACTCGAGTGTATTTCTGTTATTACTGCTCGCCCGGGGGCTAAAATATTTTCATCGCTTGGCGTGGGCCGGGCCTACTCACGCCTAGCCTGAGCAAACGTACTGCACGAATATGGCTAATCTCTCATGATTCCAAGCGCCCAGTCCGGACCATTGATCGGGAGTCCAGTCGATATCATTCACAGCAGCCAAAGCATGGCTATCCCCGGGCAACCACCTGGCTCATTGTATCTTGCAGCGACCTAAGTCAAAAAGCGCCAGATGTCCAAGCAAAGTTGTCAGATGTCCGCTCCGGACCGGGCTTCGGTTTTGGAATAGCCGCTTTCCCGTAGTCCAGCTGGGAGGTCCGCCAGAAATAGATAGCCTAGATGGTTCTCATCTAGATAATTTAGTAATGATACTAGTGATAGACAAGATTAGATCGTAATCGAGGAGAACCCTCCAAAACTGCTCAATTTCCTCAATCGGGATATAGCTCGATGATTCTCGGGTTTGCGCAAATCATCATGGATTACTCCATCTATATATATTTCTCTCGCAGTGATCGTTTGATATCACCAACCAGCCAAACAAGCCCTCCGAGTACACTACATATCTAATTCTCAACAAGACTCTCTACTCTTAATTTTCTCAACACGCTTTACTTCAAAGGCAACTTTATCAAAATGTCATTGATGAATAAATGATTTGATTTGATTTGATTTTAGCATCCCGGTAGAGATCCGGCCGCGGGTTACCTGGGCACCGCCGGGGTTTGCCGGCCGCTGATAACTTTCCACCTGACTAACATAGATTTTTCAAAAACTATCGCCGGGCTGGCCGCTTCAGGTCGTCACCCCCGCGTCCCACGAGAAGTGGTAGAAGCAGCATGAGACTCTGGAAGCAAGCTCAATAACAATAATGACTACGGCTTAGTCATAGACTTCCCTGATTCTTTTAGCTGACGGTGGGGTATGAGCAATCCATGTCACCCATCACAGTAGATGAAATTGAGGACTGCCTTGATTTTAGTAGACAGTGGGGGTCCGCCTCAGGGAAGAAGGGAAGGGGAGTGAAGTAATATTGTGTTGTTGGTATAGGGTGGCAACCTCACATGATGATATTATCATTCAAAGTTCATGCCTGATATTTCGTTTGGAGAACGGTCCATGTTCGCAAGCGACCAGGGACGTGGCCTGCATACAGATAGCCTAGCGATGTACAGCGCGGCTAGGCCAAATAAAAGTGAGACCTGCCTGCGCTTTATAGGCCCCGTTTCGCCAAAGCCCGCAAGCTTTATGAATACCTGCCACACCCGGCAGGCTTTCAGTGTTTGTCGTGTGGTTGGTATATATCTTGTAAATGGTTGACAAACATCTAAAGATGCCACCCTCAAATATCCAAATATACCGGTATGGACGGAAGGTCTTGGTAGATATCTGTAAACACTTGAAAATCACTGCCGGTATCTTCAAATCCTTACCTTAAGTTATTTGCGAACACCCACCAATACGATGCAATATCTAAAGATATCCTCCCCCACCGCCCCCCCCAGGCCCGGGACAAGTTGAGAGAAATCAAACACACCCTGGTACATCCAAAGCACCGAGAATAGTGGGGATGGTAGGAAATATCCTATCGCTCGATATGTTTCTAGAGTGTGGATAAATTCCTCTCAGGTAGCAAATATTATTTGGTTATCAAGCTATTTTCTTTCACCCCCTTTGTATCATTAAGAACCACAAATCCCTAACGCTATTCCTTATCACTGCTTCTCCACCAAATCCTTTTCCAAGGGCTTTTTATCTCCCTGGTTTCGCACGGCAAACTTATTCTCAGTTGCCTGATCCCAAATACTAGGTTGGATACAACTATCCACACGAGAAATAAATGCTCACCCCGGGTCTCCGCCAGGTTCCACCCTAAGGGGTCATTTAACCCGCGGGGTTATGAGCAATGATGGTGAATATAACATACCAGGCTAACATATCCATGTAGGCACAGACGCTGTTTGAACATACCCCCGCGTTGGGTTTAGTATATATCAATATAAACACTAGTCCTAAAAACGCCCCAAAGTCCCCGTATTCATATCCGGTCACCTAGAAGCTAGCAGATACCTGCAGTTCGGCCTCACCTGGCCAGATGAACCCCAGATAATGTGGGGACCTCGCCGGATAATTTTCCACAATGTCTTCTACCCAGCGAGAAATATTTATTAGTTTTATTGTTTGTCCTTCCGATGATGCCAAGCGGCAGGCCCGGTATAGTTTCGAAAAGCCAGGGCCAATATGGTCGAAGTTGTTCACAGTTGCTTTAACGCAGCACGGTTAGGCCGTCCCTGAAACAACTTGGGTCAGTCCTGCGGTACCAAAAGCCGGACGGACCTGCTGGGGCCCCATTGGACTCTTTTAGTTTTTCATTTCTTCTGCATGTTCAGTGCAGCCTTCGCGGTAACTGTGCTACGGTATATTATTCTCGCAGCGCCGCCAACGGCCAGGGGGGGGCTGCAGGAGGGCTCCTAATAGTCCCAGATGGGACCAGAATTCGACTTTCAGAATGTACAAGGCAGGGATAACCCATCACTGCCTTCATTGGCTCGGATGAGGGGCTAATAGGTGGGACCATGGCTATGGGGGGCAGGAGTAAGAGGGGGATTGCAGGCGATGGCAAGTGACGGCCAAGGAGGGTGTAAGGAGTTGGCCCCATAGGCTACACTAGGGATGTCACATGATTTCCGAACCGTATATATATCGATTCTTAAAACGCAAGAAGCAAGTAGGATCAACTAATCGAGTAGCAACCTTGAAGTTAGAATTTGTGAATATACCTTCAGCTCGGGAGTAAATTATTAGGTCCTCATCTTCCGACCTTTCCCGGACAACAACAACATCGGAACTGGACGAGCCACGGCGGCCTAACGGCAGCAGTAGCCATATTACCAACTCGGTAGGACAGTGAAGGTATAGATTTGGAGGAACATGACATGGGGAGTCCAAACGAAGTGGACTTTCATTCAGAACCTGCATTCCGACTCATGGATCAACGAAGCGGCGGGCCACCGCAAATGGTATTTCAGCCGGGCAATATCAGGGGTACCGAAAGGATAGTGAAAGAATGAGAATAACTGCCGTAGATTACTGAATCGCTCAGGGTGCCGTCGGCTATAGTCCGTCCGGCGCTTTGCCTATCGGGCATAGGGCATCCGGGCATCCGGGCATCCAAAAAAGTAGTCTACCATTCATACAGCGAGTAGTCCATCCAGCTCTTCCTCCAAGACAGATGGACGGGACCGTTGCTTCTCATATTACTCAACATGCAGGCACTACCAAATCTCGGAGCACGCCTGCAATACCAGATTAAGCTCAAAATCAGATCCCAATACTACTTCGTGTTAAACCTCGGTAAAACCAGTAAAAACCAATTCGGGATATGATATGCGTGAAAGGATCTCAATGTGTAAAAGGAATAACTAGGAAAACAGATAAAAAGCCAATTCATATCTAGAAGGCATATATTGTAGCTACTATTTGGGAAGTTGAAGGGGCGTCATGTATAACTCAAATCAGGAGATACGGAAGATTTGCTAGAAACAAAGACCGAAAATGTTTCATAACACAAATTAAGATCCAAATGAAGAAGAAATTTGAGGCTACAAGGTCACAATGCGGGCTCAAAATTGAAACCGGATGTTGAGCAAAATACGACTTAGAGCTATCGGGCTGGCGCCGGGTCACTGAAATGGGAAAGGCTGTGATCTTAGATAGCCTTAGCAGGAGCCTTAGCAGGAGCCTTAGCAGGAGCCTTAGCAGGAGCCTTAGCAGGAGCCTTAGCAGGAGCCTTAGCAGGAGCCTTAGCAGGAGCCTTAGCATGATTGTGCTTCCTTTTTCTCATAGAATAGGGGATAGGGCAGAAGGGAGAAGTACAGCAGAACCCAGTAGATTTCTTAGTCACGTTTCGTCCCTGCCGAATAATACAGTACTATAAACAATAAGAGAAAAAAACAGAAACACATAAACAACCGACAGCCGACCCCCACAAATCCCTACATCCAAAGGCAGATAACACACCCCTGAGGGAAGCAAGTTTCGAGAACAGAAAGCAGGACAGGTGGGCAAAGAAGCGGCATGGCTGCGAACCAGCAAACCGATGACCCCTTTCAGATATTTAATCTATTACACCGTGAGCTAGGCATTTAAGCATTGATTGGAAGAACAGGGCATCATGCTCACCACTCTTGGGACCGTCATTTGAGCGAGAGGAGGTCGTGGCCAGGTCGGACAATTCCTCGGGATCCGGTGTATCGGGGATGCAAAACTGCGGTAGGGTGAATAATAATCTGAAAGAGGGGGCAATGATAGTAGGTAAAAACGACTGACATCCTATTAAAATTGTTAACAGATATTTAATGCCGGCTAGGTCAGCGATAATAAAATTACAATACTCACTTTCTATGTTGCCCAAATGATTGTAAAGTGCGCTATGGGTTAATAGGGGAGGCAGGGAGAGGGAAGAAGACATATACTAACGAGCTGTAACAAATGCTAAATATTAGTGATAGCAAGGAGAGGAGGGTGAAAAAAGCTGTGCATACAAACTGAGATGGGCAAGCAGTAATTGGTTAGCGTCCTGGAGATGTAGGAGTTGGAAATTTTCAATACTTACATCCTGTTGTGGAAAGCAAGCGTGATGTTAGTGTGAATGTGGTAGCATGCACGGGGACTTTGAGAGTGGCCGGTTACATACTTTCTGTAACAACGGGAGAGATAGATTAGTAAAGGGATAAAGGAACAAAAGTGAGAGGCGTGCTAGTCCTCGTACAGCCTAAGGAAAGCACGAAGCTAGGTATTAGCAATTGCTCCGTCCTACAACCGTCATTGATCGAGTTTACTTACTAACTAAAGTACGGGGACAAAAGGGATCGTCCGGCACAGCAACGGCAACCCCACAACAACTATAAATTTACTATCTATATAAAAACAACTACTTAAAATAAACTAAAAATTTGAATAGACATCCATTAAATATAACAAAACTCCTATGTGAAATTGTAAAGAAAAAAATTCAATACTTTGTATACCATCCCTTTGCATCTAAAACAGCAGCCACTCTCCTAGGCATTGACTCCCATAGCTTTTCCAAGAAATCTCCTTCAATATCCTGGGTCCAAACTATATCAAGAGCTTCTGCTAGATGTCTTCTAATAGTATCTGGACCCCCCTTAGTCTTGTGAATGTTAGGAAAGTGCTGGTGCAGCTTTTCCTTTACCCTTTTCCAACAGTGCTCAATAGGATTGAGGTCTGGGGAATTGGGTGGCCATTCCATAACCTGTATATGGTTTTCTGCAAACCAAGCCATAGTATCTCTTGCAGTATGTATCCTTGCACCAT
>JACCEG010000186.1:14139-96469 GCA_014065205.1 Tuber brumale
GAGGTAACCTGTCTTTTGTGAAGGCATGGTTGTTGAGGGGTGGTTGATTGAGGGGGTGGGGTTTTTTGAGGTGTTGCTTGGTAACCACTGATCGGACGATCCCTTTTGTCCTAGTACTTTACAACACAAAGAGAGAAAGAGGTCAGCAATTGCCTCGTCCTCGAACCGTTGTTGATCCTGTTTACTTACTAACTACAAAACGAAGCGAGACAGAGGTCAGCAATTGCGTCGTCCAGAACCGTTGTTGATCCTGCTTACTTACATCCTACAACAGGAAGCGAGCCAGAGGTCAGCAATTGTGTTGTCCATGAACGGTTATTGATCCTGTTTACCCACATACTACAACACGAGGCGAACCAGAGATCAGCAATTGTGTTGTCCCCGAACCATTGTTGATCTAGTTTACTTACATACTACAACACGAAGCGAGCTCAGCAATTGCCATGTCCCAGAAACATTGTTGATCCTGTTTACTTACTCCCTACAACACGAAGCGAGAAAGAGGTCAGCAATTGCCTCGTCCCAGAACCGTTGTTTATCCTTTGTACTTACTCCCTACAATGCGAAGCGAGCCAGAGGTCAGCAATTGCCTCGTCCCAGAGCCGGTGTTCATCCTGTTTACTTACATCCTACAACACGAAGCGAGCCAGAGGTCAGCAATTGCCTCGCCCCAGAACCGTTGTTGATCCTGTTTACTTACTGCCTACAACACGAAGCGAGCCAGAGGTCAGCAATTGTCTCGTCCCGGAACCGTTGTTGATCCTATTTACTTACTGCCTACAACAAGAAACGAGCCAGAGGTCAGCAATTGCGTCGTCCCAGAACCGTTGTTGATCCCGTTTACTTACAAACTACAACACCAAGCGAGGCTGAGGTCAGCAATCGCCATATCCCAGAACCGTTGTTGATCTTGTTCACTTACTGC
The DNA here is from genome assembly GCA_014065205.1 of Tuber brumale. Taxonomy (NCBI): domain Eukaryota; kingdom Fungi; phylum Ascomycota; class Pezizomycetes; order Pezizales; family Tuberaceae; genus Tuber; species Tuber brumale. The sequence continues at coordinate 15,065 of JACCEG010000186.1, forward strand.
CTACACCAGAAATCAAGCCAGATGTCAGCAGTTGCCCCACCCGACCCGTAGCTGATCTTCTTAACCTACCTCCTTCAACCGCCAGTGAGCCAGAGGTTAGTATTTGCCTTGTAGCCTCAATCGACTTGATCCAGCGACGTACAAGCTATAGCGCCCCCAGCTTCGCAATTAGTTCTCCTCTTTGTCATCTACGTTCTTGACTAGTGATGGCCAGGATCGCGCATAATTTTGTCCATCTCTATGGTTGAAGGAGTTCCTTACCTCCTATATTTCAATAAATACCGGGAAACCTTATTCTCATATCCGCTAATATTGAAAATGCGAACTTACACTCTATGCTCGGGGTCAATTGAGTTAGCCCTGTTAGTTCCCCAACATCCCTAATGCACATCACTCACTTTCTATCGTTTTCACGCCCTCGTTGTCATCAACATAATAATCTATAAGAGAAATCACCCGGAGCTGCTACTTGCCTTCTGTAACGCAAAAGCAGTTCTAGATCAGCTCTAAGACGCTCGGATTGCTACAAATTGACATACCGTCTGTAAAGCAATGTTAACTCATTGTTAGTTATGCACTAGTCACCTCAAATCAAGAGGTCTTGTCACCTCCAAGATGTTATACTCCTTCCCCCAGAGGTAGGCCTTGACGTTCTTCCGCAGCAGCTTTCCAGTCACACCTCTGTCCTCCTGGACGGCTGCTATGTTCAACGCGGTGCCATATATATCTGCCCGAGCATTGATATCCCCCTCCTCCCTCTCCAATAATTGATCTACCATCGCCTCCTGCCCAAGGAACGATGCTATCATCAAATATGTCAAATCAGGGGGGAAGCAATCCTGCGGCCGGGTATTGAACCAGTATATCTGAAACCATGCCAGACAGCGTTTAGATCCAGGTTCGCAAATCAGGCGCGCAAATTCAAATAACTCCATCCCCCGATCCGGCGCATCGCGCACATGATTTGCCCAGTGTCGAACTGAGTAATCTAGAAATGCGTATTTCTCGAGATACTCATTAACTGCCTCCTCAGAAACTGTTCCCCGTGCGCCTAATGCTAATGGGCTGCCCGCAAACTCCTCTCGTGAAATGTAGGAGATACAAATGTCGGCAATTAGAAAGTTAGAATCCTTGAGACACATTGTGTGCTGCCAGTTTCCTTTTCCCGGCAAAGATCCTTTGATGAGGAACTCCCTTGAGGTCTGGTGAACGAGATAGATCTTGGAATCAATAATTCGTACGAAGAGCCCGCAGAAATTCTTCATTGTCTTTTCAAACGCATCGCAGAGATGGCCTGGCAGGTCTCTTACTGAATTATGATCCCTCGTGATTCGGAATGCAACATACATTTCTGCGACCGTAAGGGGCCTGGCCGCTCCTACCACTATTTGCAGGATCCGCCGGGCTTTGTCGGCGTCTGAGCTTTTATCAAGAACCTTAGTGTAAAATTCTTCTAGATCGCGCGGAGCTATCGAGATAATGTTAGTAAACTCCTCAGCCGTGCCATCTTGACTATCTCTCAAAATCTCGAGAACAAGAGAAACCCAGAGGAATGTCCGGTCGGCGGATGAAAGGAGGAGATTGCGCAAATCCTTCAGCCCTCCAGGGTTTCTCCAGACTAACTCGAGCTCCGCTATCCCATTATCTATAACACGAGTCACGTCGGTGGTAATAGCGCCCACTTCCTCTTCCCCTCTCAGCCGGATCGTTGTTGCCCGTGAGCCAAGTTCTTTCTCGATGTTATGATACGGGCGGCTCGTAACAAGGAATTTCAAAGGTATGTTGGACGTTTGTTGTCCCGGGAGGCGCTTTATGTGATGGATCAGGGGAGCTAAAGTCACATTCTCGCACTCGTCCAAGGCGTCCACCACACAAATCACATCGCCGCACCCCCCCTCCGCCACCGCCTTGACCAAAATATCCCACAATGTATCCACATCCTCTACGAACCTTTTGCCTTCGGACTTTAAAGCTACCTCGGCATATCTACAGAGGAAGACCCTCCGCGAGAACAGTTGGTGAAGTATGGCGCAGAGGGCAAATGTTGCATTCTTCTCTTCCTCATTGTCGTCCTTGAAAAAGAAGTAGCAAACGGTGGCACTGGTTTGACTTTTCAGATGATCCACGAGGAATGAAGCCATGACTGATTTCCCGCAACCCGGATCCGCCGAGAGCCAGAGAAGACCCGCCCCTTCTTTCCCTATCCACTCCCTATACATTGGATGCTCCGTAACCCATCTACATGTTCCTTCAACTGGCTCGCGAACCCGACGCTGCTGCGACTTGTAGGCAGCCTTGAATAAGCATTGCAAAATTTCTGCCTCCTTATCGGACGGGTTGATGCCGCCGTAGTAATTGTTGGTGGTGGTGGCGTTATTGGAGTTGTATTGATTACCAGAACCTGTGTTCCTGCTAAAGTGACTGCTAATATTGCTGTTCGCGGCGAGAGCCAGAACCATAGCAACCAGTATTAGTGAACAGAAGCGCGAATAACCATAAGCGACTCTCCAGTAGCCTACCATTGCGTTGAGGATTGGTCCTCAGGTGGATTGCTTGATAGCCGATTACTCATCTTGTTGATTGATTGTTGAAGTGCGAGGAGTTCTGTTTTGCCGACTTAAGAACCGAATGTGCTCTTTGATACTCGTATCGATAATTTTCAACCGGGGAAGAAGTGAAGAACCAGAGGGGTTGGGGATCCTGAACAACAACCTTTCCTTGACAACGCAAAACTGCACGCGCGAAATCCCGGAGATCAGAAGAGCCTTCGCACGACCTCCTAATATTTATGACCTACCATATCTGCAGCTCGCTGGTGGTAACATTTCGCCTAATCAGTGGATACCGCATATCCCCCTCCGAATAAACTCGGCCACCCTATCACACCCCACCCTCAATCGCCCTCTCGGAAATAGTTTTCAAATTCTCGCGTAGTTAAATCCGGCTGCAGTTGCTTTCTGGCCGCAAGGGTTACATATACGGCGATACCGTTGTGGGCTGACGATTGCAAACACGACTGCAATTGCATACAGCCACGTTTTTGCCTGCCTGTTCAGCTGTGTGTTCTGTGGATGTGGTGTTCAAAAAGCGTCGTTCTATCACGGGTGGGTATTGCCTCGCGTCACGGGGTACGCTGTATGCAGTGTGGAAGCCGGTGGAAACAGCCTCTGCTCTGCTCTTGTGTGTCAAGAGGCATTTTTTCATCGGCACTTGTAATTTAATGAACTACTGCGAGCTACGATGCCAGGAGAACATGATCACCAGAAGATTGTTTCCTGCCCGTAACTCTAAAGGCCGAACATTTCACCAACTTCCTTGTTCACCGTTTCCTCGATTCTCCTACTCCACTACCCTCGATCTACTCACAACTCTGATACAATTGGGCCGAACCATTGTTTAATCTCTTGCCTGTTATGCACTGTCCTCCAAAAAAAAAAAAAAAGTACTGTTTGCCCTCGCGATCATCGGATAAAGTCATCGCATGCTTCCCACAGCCGACAAGTAACATTACGCTCTACTTCTCATCATACCTGCCCTTGCGTGCACCCCGGCCCTCCCTCAAAAACTCGGCAAGACCAGCAAGGCGGATGAATCCGCCCAGCAAAGCTAAGTCTGCATAAGGGGCACCCGAATAGGCAAAAACACTACGGTGAGCTCTTTAAGAGACTGCCTCACCCAGCGCTCACATTCGAGTTCTCGAGTAGGGCCTCGCTAGTAGAGAACAGCCTCGTACCGTTCAGTTCATACCGGCTTATTTGGTTCTTATAAAACCTTCTAGAGCCCTTGACCATGTTTTGGGCATAGCCCCGAAAGTCATTCGTTATTCATACAAAGAAAATCTCCAGCTCGCAGTACTTGACTGCTCATCCGCTATGCATACAGCAGATAACCCTGACCCTGTCCCACAAGAAGAGCTATCCCGGGACCCTTAGACATGGCATTTTAATATCTTGATAATGGCTAAATAACCGAACATTTGTCATCGCAGCGTTCCATCGCCGGTCATTGCTACCCCTACCCCCGAACCCCAGAACCTCATCATGCCTTTACTACAACATAAAACCATTATTGAGGCGGATGGACGGTATGCACGATATTGGTTAGCATTATGTATTTATTGTTTTTAAATACTTTTTCAGCCGTGGTTTTGGTAGTCATTCGTTGAGAAGTCGGGCTTTGAGAAAGTGCACAACTTGCATCGCGATATGCGGTTAATTCTGCTGACATACCCAAGCCGCCGGATTGGAGTCAGGAGGCGCTACGCTACAGCATCGTTCGCGGAGCCATCTTCTGAGTCCATTTCGGCCACTTGACTACAGGTACTGGACGGGGACCAAAAGATTCGTCCGACACAGGGTTTTACACCGGTGATCGACAATTTTTAAACGCACAATTCTGAACGCTGCTTATATAAAGAGAATTCAAATATTTCGATTAGCTAGGGAATGACTATCTACCCCAACCTCTGCAAGTAAAAGTGTACCGTAAGGGGTCTAAGCAGTCTTCATTGATCATGATCGCATCAAGCAGTGTGAAAGTGACCTAAATATTGGTATGGGACTCCAAGCAAAAAAAAGTACTGGCAATCAATACCGAATACTTAAACAGCCTTTCCTCCATTGCTTTATAATATTTAAGAATTATGTAATATTCTTCATGTTAATTACAGGGTTGCTAATGCATGGACAACTTTGCCCAGATTCTTATAGAGATTACACAAGAAGAGTGTGAAGATGGCGAATTTAGTCTAAAAAAGGCATCGGGCGAATCTTTTTGTCCCAGTACTTTAAAGTACAATTCCTTTTAGCCAATTATTATCCAATCTTGTTCTCTGTTTAGCCATCCATGGTATCAGTATTCCCCCCCCATATCATGCTTCGGGAAGGATGGTGGACTACGAGTACAGTACTCGAATATTTCATATTGGGAGATCACCTGACCAGAGAGAAATGCACAAGCCTGAGCACAATAATGCCGGAAAGGAGGAAAATTACATGTCACTATCAAGGAAATAGATGTGATACAAAGGCAGTTTTTTTTTTACCATCATGTAATGCCATCTTAGTGTCCACCTAGGGTGGGAATATTATCATGGCTAAAATATATTTTTTTTCTTATCTTTTCACTACATGCTTGCCGGGGGGGGGGGGGGTTCCTTTTCCTTTTATAAACCAATTTTAGTGCATAATAGCTCTTACTTGGCCCCACTCCGAAAGCCATCACGGCAACCCGAATCCGAATCCGATAATTCTCCAGTTTATCGTACAAGGGTTAGGGGTTGCCGCATACAGTATTAGGCTCCATTCAAGTACTGTAGGATATTCATAAGGTTCGGCCATTCTCTTCAACGGTACCGTTCGTGAAGAAGGTTTCATGTTCGCTTAACAAGCTTTTATGCGCCAAAACAGGGGGTGAAGGGTCAAAAGTGAAAATGACACAACCACGAGGTCCCCCCATCTGCTGCGGCCCCGGCACCCACACAATCGTGCTGAATGGACGCCCGAACGGGATAGCTTACAAAGGTGGGGACAAGAGCTTGAACAACCATAAACTCCCGTGGCCGCGAAAACCCTTTCGTACCATATGCAATTGCCCATGCCCAACTCCCCGCACCGGCACCCGCGCACTTACAGTGGCTTCGGCCCTCACTCTTCACCCTGGACATGCTTTCCCCTCTACCACAGCTTTTTTCCCCACTAACACGTAGAGCGCACTAGGTATACATTGTCTAACATATTCCGTAGCCTTGATGTTTGAACCCCCGCCCGCAAAAAAATACCCATTCTCTAAGCCAACCCTTCTCCTCCAAGAAATGCCACAACTCTGCCTGGGTTCGAGCACCCGTAGAAACATGGAAGAAAAGCAGAGGTTTTTCGGAGCACTCATTAGTGCTGCTGTGTTTCAAAAGCGAAATGTGGAAGTAACAAATAAGACCACTAACCGAGTCAATCCGGACACCCAACCCCGCAGCCCTGCCCACTTCCAGAAAAATTGCTGCTAATACGCCGTTGGGAATCGTAGATGCTGCGCGGGATGCCCGGATGCTCCGGACGGGGTTTCCGTGGTTAGGATAAAGGGTTTAGAGATGTGCTTTTGATTATCGCCTTCCGGCGAAAAGATTATGTATCCGCCCGAAGAAATCATGGATCGGTCGGAAGCATTCCTGGAGCCCCAAAGAGACTCGGAAAAGCAGAGGCAGAGGCTACTAACAGCAGGAGTCTGTCAGGAGCATGGCTATATTTTTTTTTGTTAGCGCGGGAGTATCTAGTGGAAAGGGAGAATTGCGTGCACAAGATCGGATATGTGTGGTGATTGACGGAAAGATTGAATCGTGTCCTCATTGCGATTCACATATATACCACTACCCCCACCGTTTGGTTAATTGAGTGGAGCGATAGCGACGTGAGAGAGAATGTGTGTTTAATGGGAATGAGCAAATGTACCTGAGGCCGCCCTGTGGGTGCTGTGGGAGTTGTATCTTTGTTTCATTGTTAATCATTGCCGTTTAAGATGCTATACCAATCCCAGAAGGATGAGAAAGCGGAAAGGAACCCAAGCGAATTCAGCACCTAGGGGACTCATGTGCACACCCAGCGTAATAATAACTGGGCGATTCAAGGCTTCTTTACCGCAGAGCTGCTGGGAGGCGAATTTTCACTGCTCAAGCACATTTTCATGTTTCCCAGAATTGACAATAATTGATGGGGTATTATTCGGCAGGGAATCCCTGTGGGGAGGGCGGAATACGGTTCAGAAACAGTAGCTTGCCGATAGGTAACACTTTTAGACAGCTGTGACTTTCCGAAGCAGCCATGTCCCACAACACCGCTATCACAGACTATCCCTCTACCGAAACGAAACGCCAAGGCGACCAAGCAACGATCAAAAAGTGGGGTGCGAAAATTTTTCTTTCTTTGCATTCAGATTCTCTCTCCACAACTGGCTTGGTTCGCAACTCGCAACTCAGTTTCTAATTAACCGGAAAACAAAGGAGTATAAATAATCGATCCAACTCATATCACGCTCTCCTCCCAGGCCTTCCCACACATACCACCTCACTTCCACAGACATCCCGTAAGTCCTCTATTTCCCCTGTGTACTGTACTCCCTTGCCAACAAACGAAAGACAAAAGCTTCACCGAGACCCCTACAGCCATACCGCTCCCAGTGCCGCACCGCTTCCGTTCCTATTCCCGTTTCTATGCCTATGTGGCTCTAGCGCTTTGCTTCCATGGATACGATACAACGAACGAGGAAACAAACAAACACACGAACGGATGGCCGAACAAACGGACGGACGGACAAACAAACGGACGGACGGACGGACGAACCGGTGGCCGAAGGAACGGGCGGCCTAACAAACTGGCGGAAGAGCGACCCGGTGGGTGACCGGACGGCGGGAGGGCGCCGGATAACCGGCAAATAAATAAACGAAGGGACAAACAAACAAACAGATCGACGGATGCAGTATGTTGAGCATTGCCGAGCACGTTCAGAGCATGTCGAGCATGTTCCAAACATGCCTGACAGGTTCTGAGCATGCTGGGTAGGTTATGAGCATGCCCAGCAGCATTTGTCGTATCCAGCCATTTCCAACAACCACGTCCCATCAAGCCGTAACTAAGAAAAGCGCTTTACCGAGTATCCAGCTATCGAACCACAAGTACCTTAACAGAGTTCTCCGGCAGTGTCACCGCCATCCTTGAGTTTGTATGGAGGGTCACCCACGAATGCTAACCCAGCTCGTTTTCGTCCCCTTGGCCCGCCAACGGCTAATTGTACGGTACAAGGGTTAGCTCATTCACCATTCCCGTTTCCTTAGGCTTAACAGATGTTTGCTAGTTTCCAATCCCGGGGATCTTAGACAACCATCTCGTACTGCATCAACATGGCGGAGAAAGGTGACAGATTATAATGGTACTCGAGTAGTATGCATAGGAGAACCAGCCAACCTAGCCGGCGTAGGATCGATCTTTTTAAACTGCGAAACAGCAGCGATTACTAAAGCAACTCAAAGGGTTCAGATTGCCAGCGCACGACATTAGGATAAGTGGCGCAGTTTCCTCATTCTCATTCAAATCTCTCACTCTCCCAACTGAAAGGTAAAGACAGGCATACATCATTTATAAATCGCAAACAACCTCCCCCTTATCTTTCGATCGATCACCACAGATATCAACTCTTGACCACGTAAGTCTCCATTTCCTCTCGATCCTCCCGTACGAACAAAAGGATGACATGCCTCATAAAGACTCCTACCTTTCGTAGCCTCTAGACAGTCACCGATACATTCCTTTCCACTTTCCCGTCCCGCTCCGGCTCCGCGCAGTCAATTTGACACACCCGCACAGGCTACGACAGATATATCCTTTCGCACCCTGGATTGGTTAAACCGCAGCGCATCTCCGAAACCAATACCTGAACGAGTGAGAAAACAACCGGAGGATCAGTGCATGCCGTGCAGGATCCACGATTTCCATCAAACCGGTTAACGGCCCGGCAGCCCTCTAAAATTGGCTCTATCCACCCGGGGAAAACCCGATACATCATACTTGAGTACTGCTTTCCACTGGGTAAACCAATGACCCCAATGACACCGACTATTCCTCGACTGGTCCAGAGATTCGGGTAAAGAACTACCGCCCCTAAAAGCCACTGTATATCGAACAGCCACGAGTTCCGGAGTCAAGAATATGCGATCACTGTCTATCACTCGGGTCAAAGGTAATGCCAAGACCAGGTAAAGAATAAAAAGTGGGGTAGGAAAAACTTTTTCACTCTCGCAGACACTTTCCTCTCAACAACTTACTCGCTCAACGACTATCTTTACTTCACCACTCTCGCTTGCACTTCTCAACTAACACCGGTGGAAAAAAACGGGAGTATAAATAAATGACAAAAGGAATCCTCCTATCCTTCACTACTTTCCATGCTCACCCACTACCATCCACGCAAGTCCCCATCCCTTTACACGCTTCCTTTCCTGGCAAAAGAGAAATATGAAAAACACACAAATACTCCAACTCTTATTTCCGCTCGCCCCCGTAAGTCCCTTCCCACCTCCGCACGTTTCCTTGCTAACAAAGGAAATATAACAAAGACTCCGACAGATGTTCCACTCCCGTCGCTGTATGGCTCTTTCGCCTGCGGCCGTATACATCCTCCCCACGCGGCCGGCTTCCCCACGTACGATACGATATGGTGAACGAGGGAAGAAATAAAGGAACCGGTGAACGAGAAGGTGGCCGGACAAATGGGACTGTGAACTAACGGGCGGCTGAATGGATGGGGACAGGTACGAGCGAACAATCCAGCGGACGGTTAAACCGACGACTGAGTTGTCGGGAACGCCAACAAGCAAACAATTGATTCGATGCGCGGACGGGTAAACGGGCGAATGAATAACTGGACGTGTGAAGGGCAAAGAATGTGTAAAGGATATCGCTGAGGTATCGCGCACATGCCGAGCATGCCCGGAACACGTCGCACATGTTCTAGACATGTCCGGCAGGTTCTAGGCATTGCTGGGTGGATTGTGAGCATGCTGAGCAGCCTCTCTGGCTGCTGGCCATTTCCAACATTGTGAAGGTCTTGGTCGCTTACAATTGGCATTCCTCCTGCCGGCTTAATGGTCTCTTACCCGGTCAACCCTGACTCACTTGTTCTTTTCTAAAAAAATTGCTTTCTTAATTCGGTCCCTATTTGGCATGCCATGAAAATCGTTAGTTACTGTGGAATTTAATATCAAATACCTTCTGGCTCTTAGCGCAACCCTGCGAAAAGAAATTCTCCAACATTACACTTTTCCTCGTCTTGGGTCATAGCCTGACAAAATACCTCCGACTAGACTTCTATTTTTGTCAAAATTACCAGTAGGCCAGTCGGTATTTGTATGCGGCTGTTTTTTGTACACTTTGGTCAAAGGGACTATCATAGGGTTTTAGTGAAATGTAATCCGCAAGCAAAATATCATTTTTTGTATTACCGTGTGCCAAATAAAGTCTTAATTTGCGAGGAAAGGTGTGTGTGGGGGGGGGGGGGGTTGACCATAATATATCATTTTTATTACTACTCACCAGAGGCCTAAATGTTTGTCATCGCTTGCCGTGGACAGGGCCCACTAAAGCCCAGCCCGGGAAAAAGTACTGCGTGGGTATGGCTAATCATCTCATGAACGCTCCTAAGCGTCCAGTCATGACCATGGGTCGTAGAGTCCGGTCGAAATAATTCGCAGCTGTCAAAGCCCGGCGGTGCCCGGGCAGCCACCTGGTCAATTGAATCTTGCAGCAACCTAAGTCAAAACTGCGAGATTTCCCAGAAAGGTTGTCAGAGAGCTACTCCAGACTGGGCTCCGGCTTTGAAATTGCCACTTTCCCGTAGTCCAACTAGGATGTCACCGAGACAGATAGTAATGATACCAGTGGTAGACATGATTAGATTGTAATCCAGCGGAACCCTCCTAAGCTGCTCGATTTGCTCGACCGGGTTATTGCTGGATAACTATCCGGTTTGCGCAATCACGATGGATCACTCCATCAATCTATTATATATATCTCTCTTGCGGTAATCTTGTTATATCGCCAACCAGCAAAAACGAATCCACCCAGCACACTACATATTCTATCCTTGACAAGACTCTCTACTCTTAATTTTCTCAACACACTTTTCTTCAAAGGAAACTTTAACAAAATGTCATCGATGAATAAATGATTTGATTTTGATTTGATTTTTTAGCAACCCCCCAGTCGGGATCCGCTCGGCGGGTTACCCGGGCACCTCCGGGTTTTGCCGGCCGCTGATAACTTTCCACTTGACGAACATTGATTTTTTAAAAACTATCGCCGGGCTCGCCCGCTAGAGGTCGTTATCCCCGCGTCCCAGGCAAAGTGGTAGAAGGAGCTTCAGACTCTGCAGGCAGTCGTAATAGCCATAATGACCCTGGCTTAATCGCAGACTTCCCCGATACTTTTTGGCGGACGGTGGGGTATGAGTAATCCATGTCACCCATCACAGTAGATGAAATTGAAGATTACTTTTTTTTTTTTTTTTAGTGCATAGTGGGAATCCGCTTCTGGGAAGAAGGGAAAGGGGGAGTAATGTTGTATTGTGTGCATCCGGCGGTGACCTGACAAAATGATACCATACAAAATTCATGCCAGAATTTTTCTTTTGGAGTATCGTCCGTCAGTGTTTCCAAGCCCACAGGGAGGTGGCGTGCCTACAGATATCCTAGAGATGCACAGTTTGGCAAGGCCCAAATAAAAGTGAGACTTGCCTATGCTTTGTGGGCCCAGTTTCGCCAAAGCCCGCAAGCTTTAAGAATACCCGCCACGGCTGGCAGGCTTTCAGTGTTTGTCGGGTGGTTAGTATATATCCTGTAAATGGTTAGCAAACATCTAGAAGTGCCACCCTCAAATATCAAAATATACCGGTGTGGACCTGAAGGTCCCAGCAGATATCTGTTAAATACCAGAAAATGACTGCAAAATATCTTCACATTCTTACCTTCCATTATTTGCGAACATCAAAAAATGCACTGAAATATCTAAGGATATCCTCCCTAGGCCCAGGGCCTAGGTCATTCTACGAGAAATCGAAAACATTCCGATAGTCTAAAAACTAGGAGAAGTGTCAGTGCTGGACAATATCCTACTTCGCGATATATTCCCAGAGGGTTGATAAATTCCTCGCAGGTAGCAAATATCATTTGGTTTATCAAGCTATTTTCTCTCATTTCTCTAGTATCATTATGAACCTCAAATGAATAAAAATATTCCTTATTGCCGCTTCTCCACCAAATCCTTTTTTCCCAGGACTCTTCCTCTTCCTGTTTCCGAAATCGCAAAAATATTCTCTGTTCCTTGATCTGAATTACTAGGTTGGATAGAGCTATCGGAGTGAGAAATAAATGTTCACTCTGGATCTCCACCAAGTTCCACACACCCAGGGGCTACCCAACACCCGGCATCACGAGCAACGACGGTGAAGATTACATATCTATCTAACATAGCCATGTAGGCCCAGAAACTGTTGGAGTATACCCCTGTGTTCTGTTTAGTCCATATCAATATAAACTAATTCCCTGAAAACACCCCAAAATCCCCGCATTCATATTCGATCATACAGAAACCAGCAGGTAACTGGATTCCGGCTTGCCCTAGCTCGATAAGCTCTATGGAATGTGGGGACCTCGCCTAATGTTTTCCCCAACATTTTCTACCCAGTATGAGATATTCATTGGTTCTATTTTTTGTCCTCCTGACGACCCCAAGCGGCATTTCCGGCCCAAATTATACATGGTCGCTTTTGGGCAGCTCGGCCAGGCTGTCCCTGAAATAGACTAGGTCAGTCCTGCTGTACCCAAAGGCGCGTGGACTGGCTGCTTGGGCACACTGGACTCTTTTTGTTTTTCATTTCTTGTGCATGGTCCGTACAGCCTTCAGGGTAACTGTACCTTGGTATATTATCCGCGCGGTGCCTCCAACGGTCCGGGGGCGTGCCGGACGACTCCCTAGCATGCTAGGCGCGATCTAACATCTACTGATAGTGTATGCAAGGCAGTGATAACCCAGGACAGTCTTTATTGACTTGAATGAGGGGCCGACAGGTGAGACTGTGGCTATCACGGGTAGGAGTATGAGCGGGATTGCAGGGGATGGCAATTGATGGCGTAGGCAGGTGTAGGATGTTGCTGTTGAAAATATCTGTGCTATTACGCACACACACCAGTGCGCATCATCAGATCGTTCTCGCGCCTTGAATGTTTTTTTCCCCTATTTTTCCCTTCTTGACTTCTTCCACCTTACTTCACGTGATTTAACCATTCCTTTTCCCCCTTTCATTAAACAATCAATACGAATTTCTCCTCTCCCAATTCTATCCTCTCTGACTAGAGTTCGATACGGGGCCTCCGGGGCGGGGCGGGGAGGGCCAACAAAATACCCCCCCCGCCCCGCCCCGCCCCGTAACGAACTCTATCTGTGGTCTCATCAAACCTCCATATCAATGATCTCTACTTGTCAACAGTTGCCCCCCATATGCTGCACGAGTGATGTATCATGATTTCGGCGCCGCGTATATCGATCGCTAAAACCGAACAAGCAAGTAGAATGAACTAACCAGGTAGGAACCTTGGAGTTCGGATTTGTGAATATGCCTTCTACTTTGGAGTAAATTATTAGATCCTTATCTACCAACTTCCCTTGGATAATGACAATATTGGAATTGAACCACCTAGGGTAGTCTAACTAGAGTAGTAACCATATTACTAACTCAGTAGGATAGTTACAGTAGCGAGTTGGAGGGGGCGTGACGTGAGGGTGGGGTGGAATTCAGAACGCGCATTTCGGGTCACGGATCAGCGCAGCGGGGGGGCCACAGTGAAAGGTATTTTACCCGGGTAATATAAACCGTACCGGAACGACAGGGAAAGGGGGAGGATGATTGTCGTAGATTACTGCATCATTCAGAGTGCGCTGGGCCATAAGTTAGTCCGTCCAGCCCTTCGCCCATCGGTCGCAGGGAATCCGGGTATCTCGGCACTGATAAATAGTCCACCGATTGTATGGCAGAGGGAACCAAACCGGGACCTCCGAACCACCAAAACCCGATGTCTAATTAGTAGATGGCAACAATGAATTTCGAAGAAAAAAAAACCTTGGAGAGGTAGATAATTCTGTGGAGAGTAATCAGGAGGTTTTTTTTTTTGGACTCAGGGTTTCTGTGGAACGAAATTAGAGGTCAAAGAGTGGATTTTTTGGTGTGGGTGGAACAAGGGACATGATGTACGGAGAGCCGTGCTGAAAACAACTGAGCAGGACGCCTGACAGTTTCATCTTTTACGTTCACAACCAGTGTTCTTGTTGTCAGGAGGTTTATCCTTACTCACCGTCCGTGGAGTATTGGCACAACTCCGATCGGTTGAAACAGAATTCTTGTTCCATCGGAGGACCCGCCTCTAGGCCCTTTGCACCGTACGGTGAACAGTTCATCCCGTCTTCCCTCCAAGACAGATGGAGTGGACTGTTACTGCTCACAATATTTAACATGCATGCAGTTGTGGATCTTGGAGCGCGCCTGCAATACCAGATTCAGCTCAAGGTCAGATCCCACTACTATTTAGGTTTAAACCTCTATAAAACCAGTAAACATTTGAAATGCCTAAAAAGCTATCAAAGTGTTGAAGGAATAACTGAGAGAGAATATATTGTCCGTTACCAAAATTAACCACACGGCAATGACCAGGAAAAACTTTGCCTCTGACAACACCACTGCCCCACCAACCCCACTATCATGGTAATAAGAAAAAAAATCTAAAAAATCTAAATACATAGGAGAAATTAATATTTGGTTTTGGTTCAGCTAGAGAAATGTCTTTAGGTGAGGTGGAGATGACGGGTGATGAGGAGGGTTGCGTTGCTGCCCAGCTTCAGGTGTGTGGTTAATTTTGGTACCGAACAATAAAACGCCAATTCATTGCAAGAATGCATATATTGTAACTACAATTTAGGAAGTTGAAGAGGTGCCATGCACAACTAAAACCATGAGACAAAGAATACCCACAGAAACAAATACCTAAAATCTTTGATAAGACAAATTGAGATTTAAATTAAAAAGAAGAAAGGAAGAGAGGAAGAAAGAGCATTTGAAGCTACAAGGCCACTATGTGGGCTCAAAATTGAAACCCAGTGGCGAGCTTTGTCGGACTTAGAGCTGTCCGGGTACAGTGGGTGTACACAGGATTCGCAAATGCTCGCATCTTAATTTGGTTTAGCAGGATCTTTGGCGTAATTGTGCTTCATTGTTAGCACGGAGGAGGGGATACGGGAGGAGGAAGAAGTGCAGCAGAACAGAGTGGATCTCTTAGCCCCATTTACTCTCCACCGTGTGATACAGTAGTACTGTCAGCAGCAAGAAAGAAAGACGAAAACACACAAACAATCGAGAGCTGACCCCCACAAATCCCGACATGCTAATGCAGATAACATGCGCCTTAGGGCAGCAAATCACGAGAACGGAGAGCAGACCAAGGTGTGCGAAAATGTGGCATAGCCGCGAACCAGCAAACCAACAACCCATTGGACATTTATTCTATTACACAGTTAGGAAGGCATTTAAGCATTCGTTGAAATAACAAGGTATCGAACTCACCGCGCTTTCGACTGTCGCTTGGGCACAAGAAGGTCGTGGCCAGGCTGGGCAAGGTTGATGGATCTGATGTATCTGGGATGCAAAACTGCCGCAGGGTGAATAATGATAATCTGAAAGAGGAGGTAATGGTAGTAGAGAAAAACGACTAACATCCTGTAAAAATGGTAAACACATATTCAATGCCGACCAGGTCGGTGATAATTAAATCACGATACTCACTTTCTATGTTGCCCAAATGATTGTAAGGTGCGCTATGGGTTAATGCGAGAAGCAGGGAGAGTGAAGAAGAGATGTACTAACGAGCTATAACAAACGCCAGATAAGAATCAGCGATGGCTAGGAGAGGAGGGGATAAAGGTTTGCATACAAACTAAGACGGGCAAGCAGTAATCGGTTAGCGTGGTGGAGAGGTAGAAGACAGAAATTTTCAGTGCTTACCTCCTGTTGTGGAAAGAAAGCACGAAGTTGGTGTGGAATCAGCAGCATGAACGGGGACTTCGATAGTTGTAGGTTACATACTTTCTGTAACAACGGGGGAGATAGATTAGTAAAGGGAGAAAGCAACAAAGGAGAGAGGCGCGCGAGTGCTCATACAGCCTGAGGAAAGCGTGAAGCCAGGTATTAGCAATTACCCGGTCCCAGAACAGTGGTTGATCCTGTCGACTTACTCGCTACAACACACAGCGAATCAGAAGTCAGCAATTGCCTCGTCCGACAAGCGTGGTTGATCCTGTTTACTTACAAACTAAAACACTCAGCGAGCCAGAGGTCAGCAATTGCCGAGTCCCAGAACCGTCATTGATTCTGTTTACTTACTGCCTACAACACGAAGCGAGCCAGTTGTCAGCAATTGCCGAGTCCCAAAACCGTTGTTGATCCTGTTTACTTACAAACTACCAGACAAAGCGAGCCAGAGGTCAGCAATGGCCGAGTCCCAGAACCGTGTTTGATGCTGTTTACTTACCGCCTACAACACGAAGCGAGCCAGAAGTCAGCGATTGCCAAGTACAAGAACCGTTGTTAATCCTGTTTACTTACGTCCTGCAACACTCAGCGAGCCAGAGGTCAGCAATTGCAGAGTCCCAGAACCGTTGTTGTTCCAGCTAACTTACGTCCTACAACAGGAAGCGAGCCAGGTGTCAGCAACCGCCCCGCCCCAGAACCGTTTTTGAACCTGTTTACTTACAAACTACAACACGAAGCGAGTCAGAAGTCAGCAATTGGCTCATCCGATAACAGTGGTTGGTCCTGGTTACTGACGTCCTACAACACGAAGCGAGCCCGAGGTCAGCAATCGCCGAGTCCCAAAACCGTTGATGATCCTGTTTACTTACAAACTACAATACGAAGAGAGCCAGAGGTTAGCAATTGCCGGGTCCAAGAACCGTGGTTACTCCTGTTTACTTACCAACTACAACACGAAGCGAGCCAGAGGTCAGCAATTGCGTCGTCCCAGAACCGTTGTTGATCCTGTTTACTTACAAACTACAACACGAAGCGAGCCAGAGGTCAGCAATTGCCGGATGCCAAAACCGTTGTTAATCCTGTTTGCTTACATCCTACAACGCGAAGCGAGCCAGAGGTCAGCAAATGCCGAGTCCCAAAGCCGTGGTTGGTCCTGTTTACTTACTGCCTACAACACGAAGGGAGCCGGAGGTCAGCAATTGCCTCGTCCTAGAACCGTGGTCGATCCTGTTTACTTACAAACTAGAACAGGAAGCGAGCCAGAGGTCAGCAATTGGCGAGTCCCTGAACCGTTGTTGATCCTATTTACTTACTCGCTACAACACTCAGCGAGCCAGGGGTCAGCAATTGCAGAGTCGCACAACCGTTGATGATCCTGTTTACTTACTGCCTACAGCACAAAGCGAGCCAGAGGTCAGCTATTGCCTCGTCCCAGAACAGTTGTTGATCCTGTTTACTTACAAACTACAACAGCCAGCGAGCCAGGGGTCAGCAATTGCCAAGTCCCAGAACCATTGTTGATCTTGTTTACTTACGTCCTACAACACGAAGTGAGCCAGAGGTCAGCAATTGCAGAGTCCCAGAACCGCTTTTGGGCCTGTGTACTTACAAACTACAACACGAAGCGAGCTAGAGGTTAGCAATTGCCGAGTCCCAGAACCGTTGTTGATCCTGTTTGCTTACGTCCTACAACACGAATCGAGACAGAGGTTAGCAATTGGCGAGTCCCTGAACCATTGTTGATCCTGTTTGCTTACGTCCTACAACACGAAGCGAGCTAGAGGTCAGCTATTGCCGCGTCTCAGAACCGTTGTTGATCCTGTTTACTTACAAACTACAACACGAAGAGAGCCAGAGGTCAGCAATTGCCGAGTCCCAGAACCGTGCTTGATCCTGTTTGCTTACAAACTACAACACGAAGCGAGCCCGAGGTCAGCAATTGCCGAGTCCCAGAAAAGTGGTCGATCCTCTCCACTTACTCGCTACAACCCGAACCGAACCACAGTCAGCAATTTCCGAACCCCTGAACTGTGGTTTATCCTGTTTACTTACGTCCTACAACACGAAGCGAGCCAGAGGTCACCAATTGCCGAGTCCTAGAACCTTTATTGATCCGATTTACTTACTGCCTACAACACAAATCGAGTGAGAAGTCAGCAGTTGCCTCGCGCTCGACCCGAGGCTGATCTTCTTTACCCACCTCCTGCAACCACCAGTGAGCTAGGGGTTAGTATTTGCCTCGTAGCATCAATTGACCTGATTCAGTGACGTACAAGCTATAGCACCCTCAGCTTCGCCATTAGCTCTCATCTTTGTCATCTACTTTCTTGACTAGGGATGGACACGATCAAGTATCATCTTGTCCATCTCTATTGTTGCAGGAATCCCTTACATCCTATATCTTTGTCAAAATCGGGAAACCTTATTCTCGTATCCGCTAGTATTCGAAATGCTAACTTACACTCTATGCTCAGGGATCAGTTGAGTTAGCCATTATAGTTGTTCAACATTCCTGATTCACATCACTCACCTTCTATCGTTTTCACGCCCCTGGTATTAGTAACACAACAACGTATAAGACAAATGACCCGGAGCTTCTACTTGCCTTCTGCAATGCAAAACAAGCTCTGGATCAGCCCTAAGACACTCTGATTGTTGCAAACTCACATACCGTCTGTAAAGTAACGTTAATTTATTGTTAGCTATGCACTAGTCACCTCAACCCAACGGGTCTTGTCACCTCCAAGATGTTATACTCCTTCCCCCAGAGGTAGGCCTTGACGTTCTTCCGCAGCAGCTTTCCAGTCACACCCCTGTCCTTCTGGACGGCTGCTATGTTCAACGCGGTGCCATATATATCTACCCGAGCATTGATATCCCCCTCCTCCTCCAACAATCGATCAACCATCGCCTCCAGCCCAAGGAACGATGTTATCATCAAATATGTAAAATCAGCTGGGAAGCAATCCCACCGCCGGGTATTGAACCAGTATATCTGGAACCATGCCAGACAGCGTTTAGATCCACGTTCACAAATCAGGCGCGCAAATTCGAATAACTCCGTCCCCCGATCCTGCGCATCCCGCACGTGATATGCCCAGTGTCGAGCTGCGTAATCGAGAAAGGCGAATTTCTCAAGATACTCATCAACTGCCTCTCCCAAAACACTTCCCCGAGTGTCCATCGCTAATGGGCTGCCCGCAAACTCCTCTCGTGAAAGGTAGGAAATACAAATCTCCGCAATTAAAAAGTTAGACTCTTTGAGACACACTGTGTTCTGCCAGTTTCCTTTGCCCGGCAAAGATCCCTTAATGAGGAACTCCCTCGCGGTCTGATGAACGAGATAGATCTTGGAATCAATAACTCGCACGAAGAGCCCGCAGAAATTTTTGATTGTCTTTTCAAATGCATCGCAGAGATGGCCTGGCAGGTCGCTCACTGACTTATGATCCGTTGTGATTCGGAATGCAACATACATTTCCGCCACCGTAAGGGGCCTGGCTGCTCCTACCACTATTTGTAGGATCCGCCGGGCTTTGTTGGGGTCTGAGCTTTTATCCAGAACCTTGGTGTAAAATTCTTCTAGATCGCGCGGAGCTGTCGACATAATGTTAGTAAACTCCTCAGCCGTGCCATCTTGACTATCTCTCAAAATCTCGAGAACAAGAGAAACCCAGAGGAATGTCCGGTCGGCGGATGAAAGGAGGAGATTGCGCAAATCCTTCAGCCCTCCAGGGTTTCTCCAGACTAACTCGAGCTCCGCTATCCCATTATCTATAACACGAGTCACGTCGGTGGTAATAGCGCCCACTTCCTCTTCCCCTCTCAGCCGGATCGTTGTTGCCCGTGAGCCAAGTTCTTTCTCGATGTTATGATACGGGCGGCTCGTAACAAGGAATTTCAAAGGTATGTTGGACGTTTGTTGTCCCGGGAGGCGCTTTATGTGATGGATCAGGGGAGCTAAAGTCACATTCTCGCACTCGTCCAAGGCGTCCACCACACAAATCACATCGCCGCACCCCCCCTCCGCCACCGCCTTGACCAAAATATCCCACAATGTATCCACATCCTCTACGAACCTTTTGCCTTTTGCCTTTAAAGCTTCCCCGGCATATCTCCAGAGGGAGGTCCTCTGCGAGAAAAGTTGGTGAAGTATGGCGCAAAGGGCAAATGTCCCCTTCTTCTGTTCTTCGCTGTCGTCCTTGAAAAAGAAGTAGCAAACGGCCGCGCTGGTTTGCTTTTTCAGATGATCCACGAGGAATGAAGCCATGACTGATTTCCCGCAACCCGGGTCGGCCGATAGCCAGAGGAGGCCCGTCGCTTCTTTCCCAATCCACTCCCTATACTTTGGATGCTCGGTAACCCATGTGCATGTTCCTTCCACTGGCTCGCGAACGCGACGCCGGTGCGACTGGTAGGAGGCCTTGAATAAGCATTGCAAAATTTTGGCCTCCGTATCGGACGGGTTCGTGCCGCCGTAGTAATTGTTGGTGGTGGTGGCGTTATTGGAGTTGAATTGATTACCAGAACCTCTGTTGCCGCTAAAGTGATCGCTAATATTGCTGTTCACGGAGAGAGTCAGAACCATAGCAACTGGTATCAGTGGACAAAAGCGCCAATAACCACAAGGGACTCTCCAGTAGCCTACCATTGCGTTGAGGATTGGTCCTCAGATGCATTGCTTGATTGCAAATTGCCCATCTTATCGATTGATTGTCGAATTGCGAGAAGTTTTGTTCTGACTGCTTAGGAACCGAATGTGATCCAGGATACACCTACAGTATCGATAGTTTTCAACCGGGGAAGAGGTGAAGAACCGGAGGGCTTGTGGATTCTGAACGCTACCCTTTTCTTGAGAGCGCAACACCATCCGCGCCAAACCCCGGAGTTCGGCAGAGCCTTCGCACACCCTCCGAATATTTATGACATACCATACCCGTATCAGCAGCCTACTCGTGGTCACATTTCGCCTACGAGTAATCAGTGGATACCGGTACCGCATGTCCCCCTCCGGATAAACTCGGCCACCCTATCACATCCCACCCTCAATCCCAATGTCCGAAACAATTTTCAAATTCGCGCACAGCTAGTTCCGGCTGCAGTTTCTTTCTGGCTGCAAGGGTTACACATACGGTGATACCCTAAGAGCTCGTGAAATCCACTATCGGATTATCAGCGGGAAATCAACCCCACTTCCCGCAATAGGTTTAGTTTGATAGGTTCAGAGAATTGCGGATACCAGTCAACGAGATCCGACACATCCAATGGGCCGATCTTACATTCTTTCAGGAAAACGCTAACCCTTCTCACGAGCATCTGACTCAGTATCAGGAGATTACGGGCCGGGCGGAGTCGTGGATTCCACGAGTTCTTACTGTAGTGGGGCTGACGATTGCGAACACTACTGCTACCGGTACCGGTATCAGGAGTCCTCAAAGTACTCGTACCGTAGAATGGCAACGGTGATTCCATGATTCAGCTGGGCTTGGGTCTGGCGAATTATGTCTAAAATTCCTGGTCCCGCTTTGAGTACCCCTTCAAAAGTAATCGAGCGATTCTCCGGGCCAAGGCAATAAAGATCAAGATGGTGGCTATCCTATAAGCGATCAAGACACTCGGGTCTGGTTTAACGTCTAAAACACTAGCCCATTTTGGCAACCGTGATAGGAAAAACCCTACTATTCGCAGGAGGTGAAGTGCTCACAATATTACAAAATCTATAGCCTAGCACGGCCGTGATGGAAACAAGCAACTCTCCGAAATCTATATTTACTCCCAATCATCCAAATAGGGTAGCGATAGTACCCCTTACCTCCCACATGGCGTTGTGATCATGATATCATAGTGCAAGGTGCCAACTACTCGAGTACAGTGAGTCTTTGCGGAGGAGGGGGCCAGTCTAGCGCCAGGAAACTGAGGTTGAGGAGTGGAAATAGTCGCCTCATCTTCCTCAGTCAACTTGGCAGCTCTTAGCCAATCATCTCCCAGCCCCAATTGAAAGACCACCGTTGCCCTGTTACTTTGAGGACCCCTATTGTATACAGCCAAGGGTTTGCCTTCCAGTCCAGACCTGGGTTCTACTCACTCGTCTTTGCCAAGAATATCTCCGCCACCCAATCTTTTGCTGTAGTCCTCACCAAATATCCGGCTCACGGAGCTATTCTTGGCAAAGACGCGCGAGTATGGATGTGGTTGCGTTCAAAAAAACTTCGTTCCATTACAGGTGGGTATTGCCTGGCGTCACCGGGCACGCTTTATCTCTTGTGGAAGCCGGTGGAAACAAACTCTGCTCTTCCCTTCTGTCAGGAGGCATCTTTTCATCGGTGCTCGCAATTTAATAAACTGCTGCCAGCTAAGATGCCAGGAGAGCGCGATCACCAGAACATGGTTTCCAGCTCGTTACTCTACGGAGGTACAACCGGTAAGTTTTGTATATTTTACCAGCAGGGGGTATTCGGCTAGCCGGGGGGGGGTGAGGGAGTGAATTGGGTATGGTTGCAGCTAATTGGGTATCGTCGCTACCTAATTCACCCATTCCCCTTGTGCTAGCACCACACCCCTGCTAGTAAAATATACAAAACTTACCGGCTGTACTAGTACGAGTACAAGTGCCCCCTAGAAAGTTATCGAATAGTTAATTTGGGTTAACCCGCAAAATAATCCTTGTCTTGTACGAAAACGTCACCCATGACACTTGTACCTTCGTAAAGTTCTAACACATTGCCAAGTTCCAGGTTCACCGCTTTCCCAATTTCCCTCCACCACTGTGAGGGGAATTCGAGGAAGATCTACTCTCAGCCCGGATAGAATTGGTCCGAACCATTATCTAATCTGTCCCCTATTATGCACTGTCCTCGAAAAAAAATATTTCTGTTTGCCCTCTGTATCATTTGATAAGGTCGCCGCACGCTTCCCACGACCGAAAAGCAATATTGCGCTTTATTTCTTATCATACAAGTGCCAGGGATAAAGTTTTAGCACACACCGAAGTGGCTTACCGGTGAAAGGTGCTGAGAAACCGGTGAGGTCACAAACTGGTGTGTGCTAAGACTTTATCCCTGACAACTTGTGCTCGGGTGTGTCCATAAAAATCGGAAAGACCAATATCCCTGTCATGCAAGGTTAGTGATCAGAGGACAACAAAATCTGGAAAACACGAAGAGGGATCTTCAGCCCAAGAACCCGTAGTATTTCATAGAAGTGAAGAGACTGTACGGGAGCCGAATCCAGTGGGATAGATTACGGAACTTTGATGTACTAGCACAAACCGTATCCCTCCCTTATTGCTTGTGCTTTCACCCCTAGTTGGCATTATCAATATCCTACTTGGCACCATCATCATATATCTCACTTGGTGCAACACAGTTTGTTAAAGATGCCCAGTTGCATGGTGAAACTTTCCAGGCAACTTTACCTCACGATCCCTCTGATCCCTGTTTTGCCACCTTTAGTTTTCCGATTTTTCAGGACACACCCGAGTACTTCCCTTGAGAGCACCTCGCCCTCCCTCAAAAACTCGGCAAGGCCATCAAGGCGGACGAATCCGGCCAGCAAAGCTAAGTTTGCATACCGGTACTGTAAGAGACACCCGAATAAGCAAAAGCACTACGGTGGGCTCCGGCAGAGCTTGCGTGACCAAGCGCCGACACTCGAGTTCTCGAGTACAATCTCGTACAGGAAATTACATGTTGCTATTGAGGAATTAAAGGCGTGATACAAAGGCATCTTACTAACATGTGATGCGACCATAAACTCCGCCGGGGGTGGGAATACTACCGTGGCTAAGTTATACTGTTTTTCTTATCTCTTTACCTTGTGGTTTAGGTCGGGGGTTTTTTCACTTCTTGCACCAATTTTAGAACTTAATAGTTTTTATTTGGCTCCAATTTGGCAGCTACCTCCGTAACCCGAATCTGATACTTCCTTAGTTTTCCGTACGATAGTGAGGCGCCGTAGCGTGTCTGGCTCCATTCAAGCACCGCATATATATTGATGGGGCTGAGGTGTTCTCTTCAACGATACTGTTAGTGAAGAAGGTTGCATGTTCACTAACCAATCTTCCCTTCGCCAAAACAGGGCGTGAAGGGTCCAAAGTGTAAGTGACCCCTTGAGGGTTCCCCATCTGCCTCAATCCCAACACCCACATAATCGTGCCGAACAGGCAGCTTGATTGGATAGCACTCAAAGGATGGGATAAGAGCCTAAACAACTATTCATATTGACTAAACAGTCGTTTCCGGAAGAGTGAATGAACTGTCCATTAATAATCGAACAAGGGCTACGATGGCGGTGGGTTAGGGTTATCTGCCATCCAGATCGCGAAAATGAATCAGTGGGTATCATACCTCTATGATAGAAGATAGAAGGCATTTCATTTATTATAGAGCAATAGTTGTAGAGATACCGTACTCGTCGTTGATGGTAGGATCGCTAATCCAATCCCAAAACCAATCGGCTCTCCTCTCCTCGTCATGTGATCATGCATCACACCTTACTAGTGCTCTCTACCACGCACACAAAACACCCCAATACCAACCCCGCTGTGATGGGACTCATCTCATACACAGAATAAGGCAAAAAAGAATACTGGGGATTTCAACACCAGGATTCTCACATGGTAGCCGGCTGTAATACTAACCAGGGGATATCATGCTTCTGTGCCGAAGCGTAAAGGGGGTGCGAAACTCTCATTGCTCCATGGCCGAACACAGCTTCATGTTCCCCGGAACAGACCATAGAGGAGGCTTGGGGATATGACGTATCCCTCAGCGGTGGATTTCTTAGAAGTGGAGAAGGGTACCAAGTAAACGATCGTGACCCAAGCGGTGTACAGTCGTGTCCGGAAAGTAATGATACCCCTGCGAAGCAACCGCACAACACAACCACCCCTGCTTTCTATCAACCACCATGGCCCCACCATATGCTAGAAGAGAAAACGAAGATTGGAATCAAGAAATATATGACCTGTATAAGCATACAGATATGGTGTATAATAAAATTTCAAAAGCTATGAAGGTCTCCAAAGCAACTGTTCACAAAGTTGGGAAAAGAGCCAGAGAAAGAGGTGGAGATACCCACTATGCTCCAAAGCCTGGCCACAAAACCAAGATTACCAATGCCAAAAGAAGAGTGGTGGAGGCTATTATTGATGCCAAGCCTCATTTAGTGTTATGCAAGATCACCCAAAAAGTGAATATTGGTCTTGGCAAGACCAGTATAGATAAGATCATATCAGAAGCTGGTTTTAAGCTTCTGATGCCAAGGAAAAAGCTTTTTTGGAGGAAACGACAAAAGGAGAAGAGAAAGGAGTTTGCTAGGAGAAGGAGGAATTGGAAAGGGGCATGGAATTGGATGGTCTTTGTGGATGAGACTACAATTATCTATGATCCAAATCCTGTAGGCAGGAAGGTCAGGATAAGATGTGGTGAAGAGTTGGAAGAAAAAAACTTAAAGCCTAGCTTTAAGTCAGGAAGAACTAGCATTGGGGTCTATGCTGCAATAGTGAAGGGTGGCAGGAAAGAGTTAATTCTTGTGAGAAAGAGGGGGGAGGAGAAAAGGACCAGTAAAAGAGACAGGCTTGGTCTCAACTCCCACCAATATGCTACTGAGATTCACCAGCCACACCTCATCCCTTTTATGGAAGGTCTAGATAGACCTTCTAACAACATCTACCTAGCTGCAGATAATGCCTCATGGCATGGTGGTGCAGAAAACCAGAAATTGCAGTCAGACTCTAGTTATCAGAAATTGCCTTGGCCACCCAACTTCTCAGATCTTAATCCAATTGAGAATTCCTGAGCACTTCTCAAAAGAGCCCTCAGGAAGCGATTCTACAAGTTGGAAAGAAGGCCCCATAGTAGTGCTGAATTATTTCAGGCAGCAAAGGAAGAGTGGGATTGAATTCCCCAGGAGACATTGGATGGGTGGATAATTAGAATACCAGAGAGAATTCAGGCTGTATTGGATGCAGAAGGAAGTCACACAAAGTGGTAGTAGGATTTTCTTAAAGCCTATTGTGTCTACTTTCAGCTCTCTATTAATTATGTTTCTATTTTTTTTTTTTATGATTGATTGCATCAATGGTGGTTGTTGTAGTTGCCGTGTAGGAGTATCATTACTTTTTTTTTTTTTTTAAAGACTTTTTGATTTTATGCTGACTAGCTAGGTTTTACTGGCAATAATAGCTCATTTACACTAGCATCATACCAGTCCTCCAGCCGACAGTGAACCCAACTTCCGGCACTCCTAAGACACCGGTACTTTAAATCCGAACCCCTGGCCTCACACTCACGAACAAAAAAAGTAAAAAAAACTTCAAAACCACTTCACGTCAGATACCCATATTGGTTCCGACACCACCAACCCATTCCTTGATGTCCATTCCTCCCTAATCCCTGCCAATCCCACACACCCCCACACACTACAAGTCCCCTACCCGAGTCTGATCCATACACCCTCCTCTCCTCCAGTACACTCCCTAACCCCCGAAACTCCTTCCTCTTTTCACAACCCAATGCCACTCCCGCATACAACCTAGGTCCTGTAGGAATACCCACTGGCATCGTCGGCACCACCCCCTCGCTACTTACCCTGTTAGGCATATGGAAATCCGAGACATGTGCACAGACCCACGGTAGGGTAACTGCGCACAGACCCTCGATTTACCGGAGTACCAACACCCTCCTCCTGCCCCCTTATGAGGCCCGCAAGTCATTAGCGAGATTTCGAGAGTTGCATCCCATAACTAAAATGTCACATCAATGAAGCCCATTTCATAACACCAGATACGTCGCTGCCCTCCGTCCAACCGCATGCTGTTCACAGGATATACGAGAGGGGACCTTTGGCGACATCTGGGAAGCGGAACGGAGGAAATCCGTCGGAGGCGCATTGAGATAGTATGCTTCAAAGCTAGGCTTCCTAAACTATGGGCCAAAAGTGACGGGACGTTTTCAGCAAAATACTCCAAGAGGATATCCCAATAGTAGAGGCTATTAGGAGGATACCGAATCCACCCATACTCTACTGAAATCAGCTGTAGGTTGGTTGGTCCTAGTAATAGGACCCCTCTACGGAGGCTGGCGGACCAAGGGGAAGCATGCTCCGAATGAAAGACCTAGATAAGTCAGAATCCCTTGAGACATTGACACGTCGGGCTCAGACCTGTGATTGGTACTAGGTGGCCCGGCATGAACTTGATCACTTCATGACAGAAGAGACTACTGGAATGATAGTCAACCAGACTAGAGTAATATAATAGTCTATGCAGATATCTAAGTTGGAGGCCGCTGTTTGGCATAACAAATAGTGCAGTCATCTCAACGGAGGAATACTATTGCGGGTCTGCGAAAGGGTGTGATAAGTTTCAGGGTCAACCGGTGTTAGCACTTATAAGATCCTGGATGTTTGCATATTAAAACCAAAGTGGTACCTTGGGACATAGTAGTTAGAAGTAGTCCGCGAAGACTCAGACGTGGGATATAAATATCGAAGTGCCTGCCGAGATTTACAGACATTATCAAGCAACGGAGAAGAGATCTTATCAATATTAAATTCTTTATCTGATAAATCTTTACATTACCTTTACCTTATCGAGATAAGCCTTCCTCGACAGATTCTCCGAACAAAGATTTTGGCCTATGTCCCTCAGTTACACTAGAGATTGGCGTCCGCCTAACATACCCTCTTCCCACACGACCAACTTGGACCCAGAGACCCACAGCCACTGTCACTTCCACACCATCCCCTCATACCCCTGGGCCCCAATGGTGCATCGGGAACCACCACCTTGGCAAGACGCAAAACATTCATCTGCTTCCTTACCGCATCCCTCTCCTCCTCTCACACCTTCCTCCTCCTATCCTCACTACTCACCCTCACCCTCCTCTTCACCACCGTCCAGTCCTCCTCCTGAGAACCGACGCTACCCTGAGCCTCCTCAGCCACCACAACCACCTCCTTTCCCTTTCCCACCACCTCTACCATGGCCACATCCTCCGCCACCTCAGCCCCAGCCACTGACTCCGCCACAGCCACCGGCCGCCTCACCACATATCTTTTCTCTGCCACTACCGCTACCGCTTCTTCTATTACTAGCGGCTCCACATCCTCACCGCCAGCAAACTCCACTTTCTCCAATCGCTTCTCCTCCTCCTCCACCCTCTCTACCCAATCTGCGCAATCTACCTGATTGTGGTTATCACTACAAGACGGGCAGAAAGCCGCCGTAATCTTGCTCTAGACTTTGAGCTCAGCTATCACTTCGTGAAGCCTGGGAGAAATGACCGAAACATGTTGTTGCAATTTAGAATTCTCCAACTCGAGAGCCAGAGACTTCTCCACCGATTTTTGTAAAACCCTAGCTGTTGTAAGCGGATCCTTCACTGAAGAATGAGATTTCTGAAAGCTCATGGTATCAAACTAAATAGTAGGTCCTTGGGATGATGGAAATATATAATATAGAGATGGAACAGATAAACTATCCCGTAAAGATGCTTTTAAGTCTGAGTAAAACCTGCTCAGAAATAAAGACTTGAAGCTATCACGCGGAAGGAATCAAGGACCCTGATTGGTCAAACCCGAAAATATGATAGATCACAAGAGGTGAAATTTCAATCGCTGGGATTGTAACTGACGTGGCGGATGGGCATTATTACTTTCTTTCCGATACGGTTTTACTTTGTCATGTTAACATCCTATGTGCTGTGTTCTTAGCACAGATCAAGGTGATAAGTGGGATAGTTCTTACCCCTTCTTCTTCCACCCTCAAACTAATATCCGTACTTCTAGAAGAGGGCGAAAGAGTTCGTAAGCTGATCCGTCCTTGCCAAACAAGATTTATACACTCCAACCACAGTTTTAGTGCAATACCAGAAGCGTGGAACCTATCCTATCATAATATTATCATACAATATAATAATTATATGGTAAACCAGGGTCACCACCCAACCCTATACCACAGCATTTCCAACAAGCCGCACATATCATATATCTACTTGATGACCCGAACCCCAAACCAAGTTCCAAATGGGTATTCTCCGCCCAAACCTAGTCTTGGCATACTCTTCTCTATCGACTATGGGAATATTATAAAGGCAAATGTCGGAATATCGATATAGTCAATTGTATTTGGGAGCAACACAGAGGCAGACAAAAAAGTGGGGAGAGAGAACACTCTTAAGCAAAGAAATCGTAAACACCTGGGTTTCCGGAGCTAGGATCACGACCTCGCCATCACCAGCTATCACTCGTGCCGGGTGCAACGCCAAGACTAGGCAGAGAAGCAAAAAGCGGGGTATGATATGAGAAAAAAACTTCACTCTTCGCTCTCACTCTCCAATGGAACACACTCTCGCTCACCAACTTCTTTCTTGCTCAAAAACTTAACTAACATGGGTGGAAAAAACAGGAGTATAAATAATCGATCTAAAGGAAAATTCACCGCTCGCTCCACCTCCACGCTCGTCCATCGCCTTCCATGCTTTCCTGTTTCTCCACGCAAATCTCCATTCCTTATGCTCGCTCCCTCGCTAACAAAAGAAATACAAGCCCTAGAAACACTCCCGCTGCCCAAAAGTGTCCCTTTGACACTCCCGTCCCTGCCCTCCCCGCCGCTCCCGCTCCCGCTCCAACCGCCGTGATCGTCCCCCCTTTCCAGCACCAACGACCGCAAACGAACCACGACCAAGCGACCGATAACGAGCGACGGACAAAAGCGAACGACAAACAATATACCGGCGAATGGCGAACAAAAAACCAGCAGCAAACGGTATCCGAGCGGCGAACAAACCAACGGCTAAGCGGACGGATACGGGAAATAACGGGCGGTGAACAGGGAAACAAACAATCGAATGGGCGGCAAGGCTGCGTTGTGGGTGCAAGCATGCCGAGCGTGTCCCGAGCATGTCTGGCATGTTCTGCACATGCCACACAGGTTCTGAGCACGTTGGGTTAGATGTGAGCATGCCGAGCAGCATATCCGGCTTTCCATGGTTTCCAACAAGAAAGGCATATAAATATGTGTATAATGAACAGAAACGAAAGTCAAACTACAAGTCCTTTATAGAGAGAAAGTCGGTGAAAGCTGATGCAGGTGTGCAAGGGGAAAAATACTAAAACATCATCGGAAGACAGAAATCCACCACACTTCCTAAACATCAAACAATGCTAACACAGATCAAGTATAGTTATCCAGTATCCGATCCTATCCTTTTCACCCCTAACCGAACTATGTTTACACTATTTAATTCATGCAGGATATTCATTTTCCAAAGAGTGAAGGTTATTAATAGGGTCACCAAAACGCTAGGTCCGGCCATAGTACGTTTCAACAATCTCCTTGACAATAAATAATACTCCTATCTCTCCCTCTTCTGTTTCTCACCATCTTCGTGCATGTGCAAGATCCGTAGCAGTGAAGATTGGTCTGAGCTCTGATCTTCGCTAGTCGAGGACTATGACTCCATTGACGTTCCTGGTCTACTCCGGTGGGTAGGGAACTTTTGGGGAATTACTGCAATACCTTTGATAATAGGCCCACGCCCCCCTCCTTTCTTCTGTTCTTCGCCAGGTCATTGTACTTGCTACTTATAGAACTTTGTGTTTTCTCTTTCATTTACTTTCCCCCCAATGTCTCTTGTCAACTCTTTGTTTACAACTTGGAGGTGCTTCGATGCTAGCAGGTTTATACTGCATTATAGCCTTTCTAGACTCTTGTGCACAAGGTACTTGGAGGGAATGCTCTAATGGCGGGAGTGCCTTGGGAAAGCATGGGTGGGTGAAGGATTGAGCTATCCGCTGATTTACTAGGGGTCCTTACACACGGGCATCCGCTACTATGTTGGCTATCCGATCATCAATGTATTCTTCCCACATACCGCTAGGGTAGTGTACTAATTGATATATCAGTAGTGTTACCCCTAAGTTACTACCCAGTCGAAATACGACCTTGGTTGTCACCAATCTCACTTACCGTATACTTCCCCAATTGCATCCCTAGCTAAGCATTTGATGGGGTAATCCTAATAGCAGGCATGGGAGGAGGCGGGTACTGGTACGGTTGTGGAAAGCCATTGTCAGGCGGCATGTGTGGCTATGCGGAAGCCTGGGCTCTCGTTCCTGGTTTTCACCCGTTCACGGTTATGGCTTTGCAAACCCTCTTGTACAATGTTAAGTCGTCGAATTCTACTCCTAGCACTAACAAATAGTGAGCGGAATGGCATACACTGTAACCACCCATACCATGCTACTTCACTCTTTCCATTCAATGCATTCTGGGGCTGTAAGGCATTTTAAAAGTTGATAGAATAATCCAAAATCCTTTTAGATATCTCCACAGGTGCTCACAGATTGTTAAAGAATCGCCGGCTACCTTGGCATGCAATATTTGAGGTGCATCCATCAATGTAAAAATAGGCGAGCAATTCTCTTTCTTCCCTGAATCAATACTGTTTCATATAATCCTTATAATATTATCATACGGTACTTTATCTCCAATCTCCGATTTATTGTTCGTAACCTCCGGGCTGGCTATGCCGATCACAGATGTATTCTTCCTAAGAGTTCTTATCCGCGAGGGTAATGCACATTTGATCTAATACTATAACTAAGCCATGGTTCAATCGCAATATGACCCCGGTCGTCGTCAACCTCACTCAACTAATCCCTTCTCGACTACATACTCAGGCATGTGATGAAGTAATCCCAATAGCCGGCATGCGTGAAAGCAGATATGGTTGTGCGGAGACATTGCGCGGCGGCACGTGTGGCTGTCCGGGAGCGTGGGCATTGGGAAGACGATTTAGGGTCCGTGGAAGAAAACGCAAAGGAAGATGGTCGATGGATATTCGTTAAAAAATAAGGGAACTAACAGAGAAAATAAAGCAAAATCAAATGATGGTTCTCGATAATTTGGAATAGCTCAGCCCTTTGGCTAATTCCCACTTCCCCAGTTGTAAGTTCCTTCGTATTCACGTTCAGTTCAGTTGAGTTCGATGAGGTGGATTTGATTCGGTTTTCTTTGACAAGGAAGGAAGATGGAGAAAATTATCCCTATGTATGATATCATACATACAGAAAAATCTTTCTCTCCCTCCTCCAAACAAACCCCACAACATCCACTTCAACTAAACCCCATCTAACTAATACTGCCTTCCAACTCAAGTATAGAACTAAGAGTACCTCAAAAATCTGCAAACCAGATTCCTGCTCCTCACAGTACTCCTGTAGTGTTTTTTTTGTTTTCTTGGAGTGGGAGGAGGATGTTCAAAGCAAGTAACATTCTCGCCAGTTTAAGACCATTATTAATCACTCGTGGGAATCAACAAAAAGAAGTGAGGCTTTGTGGCGTTTGCTCCCAGCTTGTACACAGGTCAAAGGGCCCACATACCTCTCTGCGCACAGAGGATAAAAGGTTACAGAAGGCAATTCATGCCGCCCTCAGTCTTTTCCTATCCAAAACTTCATCGGAGGGAATTTTTACCCCCACAAAACACAAACGTTAAAGCCCAATTCTCCTCCAAAGCTCTCCCTCAATACCACCGATCTTCAGCAATAAAAGACCAACCACAAAAAAAATCAATATGATATCAAAATCTTTTCTCGCCATCATCCTCCTCTCAACCATCATCCTCCACCACCCCAGTGGCTCTACCGCCAGCCCCCCCATCGACCCATCCCTTTTCCGTGACCCGCTCACGCACGACCCCACCGCCCCTCTACACACGCACCCGCACATTGTCCCTCGTGGCGGCCAACGCTGTGCACCACCACGGAAACATCTTTAACTCTCAGAGACATTTGCATCGCGGCCAACAAAATCCAAGAGAGCAAATCCCCATAGTGTATCCCGACCAAGAAACATTGTGCAACCTTCTTGACTCAACACAGTGTATTTCTGGCGGGCTGTGCCGGTCAAGGGTGGGCCGTCAAGTGTGCAGATTTGGCCTGGGCGGGGCAGATTGTTGCTTGGTGTTGAAAAGATCAAGGGAAGGCAGCTTGGAGACGGGCGCCCCTGGTGGCTGAAAGGGCAGAAGGTGGGAGGGTGGGGGTGACGGGTTTCGTGGGGTAGTATCTTAAGGGCGATTCGATTGATGGGGATCTCTTGGGAGGAGAAATATTAAGAGGAGGAGGGATTTATCCGGATTCTGATACATGACTAAAAGTTTTTGCTATCTTTGCTTTTTTATATATCCTAAGGTGCTGTACTGCTCTATTGCTGGCCCGGGAGGCAAAGCTCTCTATAAGCCTTCTGACCTGAAACTCACAAATGTCTATTGTCATTATGAAAGCGCACTGGCTGTGAGAGTCCACCGCCTCCTCTCAAAAACAGTCGTTAACAAACAACCCAGGATCACTCGCAATTCCCATCCTCTTTCCCATCTAAAGTTGAGCCCCCGAAGACAACCACCTGCGTGCCATCTTACCTCCAACCAGGTATGCCGTTATTGTACTGTACTGACCTATGCCAATTCCCTTCTTTGAGCACCAATATTTCCCTCTCCGCCCACTTAGAAACTGAATTTTGAAGACAAACTCTCCTGAGAATCACACTATGATTTCAAATCAAGATCCGTACAAGACCCCCCCCCCCTCCCGGTAGGGCAATTCCGTCCCGAACTTCATCGCCAAACCAGTATCGCAGCGTGCCAAATGCACCTATCTGTGCTTGGGGGTTGTCAAAATTTGTCCACCGTAAGGTGGACTTTTGTTTTAGTAGCTTTATCCCTCTACACAATCCTATTTACAAAAATCACTTGTTATCGCTACGTTAACGGGATTCCGGTATTCCAGGTTTACAGAATTAGGAACCATATATGCTGGGAGTGGAAAGGTGACTAAAAAAACATCCGTACTTCGTAAACAGCTGGCTTTTCCGGAGCTGAACTCACGACAAAGGCACCGCCGTCACAGGCGGGCACTCGGCGGAAACGAAACGCCAAGCAGGGATAAATGCGGGGTAAGAAAAAAGATTTCACTCTGCTTTCATGCTCTCCAAAAAGGCACACACACTCACTCGCCAACTTCTTTTCTCTTGCTCGCAACTTAACTCACATAGGTGGAAAAAACAGAAGTATAAATAATTGATCAAAAGAAATTCTACGCTTGCTCCACCGCCCTCCACACTTGTCTCTCGCCTTCCCTGTTCCTCCACGCAGGTCCCCGTTCCTTATGCCCGCTCCCTGCTGACGGAAAGGATACAAGTCCCACAAAGACTCCCGCTGCCAGCAGCATCCCTTCGACACTCATGTCGCTACCGTCCCCGTTACAGCTACCCCGATCGCTCCCTCCCCCGGGAGACCATCGAATTAACTGACTGAAACGAACGGCGAACGGCGAACGGCGAATGGCTAGGGAAGCAAGTGAACGGTAAGTTGTGTACCCGTGAATGGTGAATGGCTGATGGTAATAGGAGAACAACCGAAGGGCAAATGGCATCCCGGGGAACGGCTAACGGTTTATCGGCGAACGACCGAACGATGAACAACAAAGCGGCGAACAAAGCAAGGCGTGAACCGGCGGATACGGGAAAGAATGGGGGGGGTAACGGTGCAAAGGAAATGTAAGCACTCCGAGCATGTTCTACACATGCTAGACAGGTTCTCAGCGCATTGGGTTAGTTGTGAGCATGCCGAGAATCATCTCTAGTTCTCCACGGTTTCCAATAGTACTCTACGTCACAGTGATTTGATTTTTGCGAAACACGAGTAAGTCCCCAAGCGTTGGCAGTCTTGAGAGATTACTCCTTAACGTATTCCACGCCATAGCGAGCCCCCGGCATAGCGAGCCATCTGCAAGTTTGAGCGAGGTGATTGGTTGAGTTTCGGTTGGGGTTGAAATGGTGGCTAGTATTTGGGTGGATGGCTCTCTATGCCGGGCGCTCGCTATGGCGTGGAATACGTTATATCCCTTCCAACAACTCAGTACATAAAATTAGAATATGTGCCTTACGAACCAACAATTCCACAACCTCACTCTTAATTTATTGAGATCCCGGAGCTTAAAGACGCAGTAAACACTCCCTCCTCTAGCCTCTTAAATTATTCCCTTCGGCTTCACAAAATCTCACTCGACCATCAACTGTGGACACATCAGCTCCGGGTTGGGGAAGATCAATGGATTGATAACTTATGATCCGAACACGGCACGATACCGCCACCCAGCGCTACCCCATAAACATCCCACTATTGCACGATATCATCGGTGTTCCAGCCACCGTGACTAAGAATGCAGAATTACCAAGGGGATACCGAGACAACCCTACCAACCCAGTGCACTTTCCTTACGCCAGCCTGTGACAAAGGACCACACCCAAAGTCTATGGAACGGTCATAGGTTTCCTCCCAAAACTTTCCTCGGAACTGCTTAGCAAGTGCTGTATAGGGGCCATCGTTTACTGTATGGTGAGCTCGGCCTTGTATGCAAAGCGAGGCCGAAGTTGGGCGCTAACTCCATCACTCAGTTTACGTGTAGCGTAGCGCGGGGGCGACCTGCCGAGTGGGTAAAGCGGGAAAATCAAAATCTGTAAGGGTTCGACGGCCTCATTGGGATCTTTTGGAGATATCAGTCCAAGTTCGCATCTTAATGGAGTGCACGAAACTCAGGGACCAGCTGACTCTTCAATCCAGGAAATCAAGGAGTCACAACTTCTAGATCCCATCTTCTTTCGGTTCGGAATGCCAGACAGTGATAGTCTATACATAATAAGTTTCCCTATAACTATTATTATGTCCACCTATCCATCCATTGCCCACAGGGAAAACAAAAAGGGGTGAATTAAGAAAGAAAAATAAAAAAGTAAGAATAAGAAGAAACGAGGACCCTATGACAAGGAATCCATTTAAACAAGTAAATCGTGAACGCAATAAATGATGTGAATCAGCAAGGAAGGCCGCCTCCTCGTGTATTACGCAGAAACCTATGATAAAGCAGAAATCAGTACGCTTTCACGAAATAACGTGAACAGGAGACTTCCGCCGGGTGTATGGAAACGGGATTCATGGTGAAGCGGTAGAAGTGGCATTACCTTGGTCGTGCACAACCGGACATGAGAGATGGCCGCGCAGGTGATCAGTAGAGAGGCTGACTAAGGGCAGAACCGGAGGTATATAAGTCTCGCTGAATCGCAGGTCTCAAAGTTTCACTAACCACAAAGATTGAACAAAATGTCTAGACGCATCCCGGTAGTGATGGAGGCTCAGTGGGGCGCAGAGAAAGCGAAAGAAAAATCCACCATCATCACGGCTCAATCTATAACCGCTTTGATAACTCTTTTCTGAACTCAGTGTTATACGATGGACTATAGAACGGCAGATAATAAAAAACATAAACCAAATATCGGATTATGATACTAACGCCCAATAGCAACCGTTATAAAGGAAGAAAACTCGAGACCAATAACCTATACCGAACAAAATAGGATATGAAAAAAAAAAGAAAAAAGAAACCATAACCGCATCCCGCTGAACCACATACCCCAGAGCCATGGGCCCAGCATGTAATCCAACAGGGGTCATTACCAAATGCGGCTTTCCACAAGTTTATGAGCTTGTGTTAGCTTCACTACTCGTGCCAAGGTTGTGGCTAGCCGCCACAACCCTTGGTTGCTCACCTGCTCGCAACCATGGTCACTCCTCCAGAGTGCCCGACAGCTCAATGCAAATTTACAGCTCAATGCAAATTTGTGGCTTAGTGCAAATTTGTGGCTCAATGCAACTTTGTGCCTCAACAAATTTGTGGCAAGATGTAACTTTGTGGCACAGCACCATCTTGTAATTTAATACAGTCTTAGAGTTCAATATAGCATTCTTGTTCAATATAGCATCATGATTTACTTTATTATTGTGAATTTATCATAGCTGATTATCTCCATGTTTCACATATTCCTTACAAGAATCAATTATGCTACCAGTACTTTCTATTATACTTCCAAGTCAACATGATATTGTGAAATTATACATGGATATTGAAGTATGCAAACAGATTATGATTGCCTCTCTTTCCATCTTCTAAGTACACAATCTGAATATTGCAGCTATGACTTGCAAGTTTGAAATTCTGCATACTTTACTAACATGATGATAAGGTCATTAATGCAAACATGAGTAGTACAAGCAGTACTAACTAATGAAAAGAAAATATCCAGGCTCTTAACTGCAGGTATTAAATAAGATGTAAGGTTGGGTAAATTAAATAAAATGTGAATAATGCTTTTATACATTATACTTCAAATAATATTATTATGTCTTGAAACTACAATAATATTATTATCATACCTTGAATTACAAAGTTGTGCTGTGCTACAAACTTGCACTTTATATAGTTCCGGAAGGCTAAACTCTATAACAATTTTCCAATCAAAAATGTAACAATTTTGACTGCGACGGCAACCATAACACTTGTGAAATTTGTTGCCCTGTTTCTCCATTTACAGAACCCTAACTTTTAAAAAGTAATGGCCTATTATTTTTATAATACTATTATAAACTCTGTCAGATAATAATAGAGGAACTAATATTACTTTATTGTATACTAGAGAGTAAACTATTATACATCAACCTCAGATTCTGCAATTGGGCGATGTAATGAGTATCTAGTATACATTTGCCTCTTAAAATCCTCTATACCATATACTATGTTCAGTTGATAGGCATCCATCATCCAGAGTGTTTGCTGGTAATATTTCCAAATTAACTTATCTGGAATTTGTACAACTGCCTCCGGCACTGTCCTAACTAATGAAAGAAATGTGTATTCACAACGCATTCTTGTGTATACCTTAGCCCGTTAAAGAGTATTTGAAAATAGGAAGATAATTACAGGAATATTATAAAGTATGATTTTAACATATTATAATGATTTTTGAAATGTTAAGATTCTGTAAACTGGGAAACAGGGCGACAAATTTCAGTAGTGTTACGGTTGCCGTCGCAGTCAAAATTGTCACATTTTTGGTTGGAAAGTTGGTACAGAGTTTAGCCTTCCAGAACCATACATTGAATTTTTTGTGGCACAAAGTTGCATTGAGCCACAAATTTGCAGTGAGCCACAACCTTGGCACGAGTACTTGTTCGTCTGGCGACCCAGCAGCAGCACATCCCAATGGTGTCAGATCAACCCTATCTATCTGGTCAGGGATGACACCCTCCTGCTCCAGCAGTAGTTCCACCGCCCTTTCAACCCCCTTTCAAGCGATCTACAAGAGCGATGTGCTGTGCTGTCACCCCCCCGTCAGACCGGATATCTTCACCTTCCGACATTAGCATTACCATTATTCACGCCCCTCCACAACTGCACACCCGAGTGGTGTTCTGTCATTTACGCCAGGGCGATTAGGGCTGACATCTCCGCACCCAAGTAGCAGTTCCACCACTTCAGCAGCACACCAGAGTGGAATCGATTCTTGTTGTTAGGGGAATTGGGTCGACATCTTCACACTCCTGCAGAAACCTCACCACACCTGTGCGCCATTCGCCGGAGCATATTAGAGTAAAGTTTGATCCTCGTTATCTGAATAATTGGAGTCGATATCTCCGTGTTCCAGAAGTAGCATTGCCAATGCCTCGTTTCCAAACTCCCGCAGCGCATCTGAATGGAGTAACTCACTGCGAACACATTCCGATACCGGATATACGGTTTTCATACTGTCCCAAGAGCTCCAACACAATGGACATCGCGTGATCAGAGGACCCCGCCTCGTGTGAGCTACCCAATGTACCGAGGAATATCCGAGAAAGTAAATGTTCCGTCCCTCTGGAATGGGAATAGGCCGAGCTTCCTAAACCGCTTTGAGTTTAAATAGTTTAAGAAAGTTTCCTCCATTGCTGAGAGTGAAGTAATAAATAGTTAAAATAGGTATTGATGAGCGGAAGGGTACTCTTAGAGAGTCAAGTAAATCAGTCGCACAGTCGACGCTTCCTTATCCATCGTGACCAGGCCTGTTGGAAACCATGGAAAGCCAGAGATACTGCCCGGCATGCTCACACTACCGAACATCCTCAGAACCTGTCCAGCATGTATGGAACATGCTGGACATGTTCAGAACATGCTCGGCATGCTCAAATCCTTCCAGCATTCTGATCGCCTGTTCCGCTCCATAACCGTTCCCTCACCCGTTGCTTTATCTGCCGTTTACCGTTCACCATCCATTGCTGACCCGCCATTCGCCCCCACGGGGCGCCGCCCGCGGTTAGTCACCCACAGTACACCGCTCGCAGTCGGTCGGTCTTGGTTTGTTCCCGGTTGTTATTTTCCTTGGCAGAGGATATGCCAGAGATGGACGCGATCGCGACAATGGGAGCGGGAACGGTAGTAACCTGAGGGTTAAAGAAATGCTGCTCGGCAGCCGGAATCTTTTTGGGGCTTGTATTTCTTTTGTTAGCAGGGCAGCGGGCATAAGGGATGGGGACTTGCGTGGAGCAGCCGAGAAGGTGATGGATGAGTGTGGAGGAAGGTGGAGTGGGCAGAGGGTTTCTTTTGACCGATCATCCACACCCCTATTTTTTCCGCTTATGTTAGTTAGTTAGTTACGAAGAGTGCGAGCAAGTGGTGAAATAAAGACAGTCGTGTGACTTGTTGAGGGGAAAGAGTCCGCAAGAGTGAAATTTTTTCATACCCCGCTTTTTCATCTCTGCCTAGTCTTAGCATTTCATATGGCACGAGTGATAGCCGGTGATGGCGAAGTCGTGAGCCTAGCTCCGGAAACCCAGGTGTTTACGAAGGCCTTGACAGCAACTTTGCAACGTAGCTGTCGGAGGAGCGTTTTCAGAAAATAAACCCGCTGATTCCATCCTCACTACCAGGGCTTGGCAGAGTTCGCCCACCCGTAACGACTGTTCCTAATGACAGGCCCATCGCGAGTTTTGTCTCTTCCCCGTCCTGAGCCTTCGTCTGTTCCAATGTTGCATCATAATATGCGCCCTCCAGTCCTAACTCACCATTCATGGATTTTAGTCTTTTCCCCTCCGAGCAACTGTAGTTTCTCGCAAGATTCCATCAATATAGAGGGAAATCAGTAGGAATCTAAATTCAAATAGGGTACAAAGTACTTTCAGGTAGCTTTCCCACCCCCCCCACATGAGTTTTCAAGCTTGTTTCGGGAATGCTCTTCATAGTATTTACCTCCAACGCACCGCCCTTAATCTGTGGGGATGGTCATTCCCAAGCCTGTCCCGTAGATATCTGAGGACACCGTCTTCCATAGGCTCTATCTGTAAAAAATGTTGCTGCTCCACCAACTTTCCTCTCAATCTCATACCGGACATGGGGTCTTGCAGTCATAAATATGCGAGCATTTTGTGACCTCTGAAGAATCTGTCCTGGCGAATCAAGAAAACACCACCCTATGCTCTATCCTACATTTGTCGAGAGCATCGACACAAGCGTACGTATTGTTGTCGCGACGATTTGGACTATCTTCAAAATTCCAGAAATATGTAGTCTGCCCCCCGGTGGCTCTTTTATATATATTATTTTATATATCCAAACGCCCGAACCACCGCCTTTGGAATCAGTTCAAACCATATTAATCGGCGACTCCTCCTTCCGTAGAGAAACGCCGAGGTAAAAACAGACAACGGCAGAATATCCCCCCACGGCCTCGTTACACAACTCATGAATGGCTAGTGAACTAAGACAACTTGTCAGCAGTACCACCCTTCGCTCCCTTCTCAAAAGCAATTTGTCCTGCGCGATGTTGTTCTTCCCCATCCGGATTCCTGTCACAGAATAAATTCCGACAACCAGATTCACCTTTCTCACCACCACCATTCCAGCCTCCGGAACCCCCCGGCCCGCAGCGGCAAGCCACCCACACTATCCGCCGGCTGGGATCTGACGTCTGGATGCTGTACCCGGAGGACTAAGAGAAATAGCCATTCATGTATTTTAGGAGAACGGTACCGTTGATGCTTGTAGAGGCAAATAGAGGGAGTAATTGAAATTAAAGGAGTTAATTTTATCAATAGAAATCCGGGACAGCCTCTGTGTTTCGCTACTGCGATCTTGCGGGGATACTCGCGAAAAAAGAAAAAGGTGGAGGTTAATAAAATTCCGGTATAATACTCAAGTAGTCTACTGCTATGTACCGTACAGTATCATACCAGTACTCGTGCCAAGGTTGCAGCTAGGGCGCTACAACCTCCAAAAATTCGCCGGCTCAGTTTTTGGGGGCACTCATCCTGAGTGCCCTACAGCTCAACGTCAGTTTACAGCTGAACGTCAGTTTGCAGCACAACATAAGACTGGCTCAGCATAGAATCGTGGCTTAATGTAAATTTGTGGCTTGATATCTATCTGGCACCACATCATTGTGTGGCTCTTTTGAATATTCTGAATTCTGAATTGAG
This sequence comes from Tuber brumale, assembly GCA_014065205.1. Classification (NCBI taxonomy): domain Eukaryota; kingdom Fungi; phylum Ascomycota; class Pezizomycetes; order Pezizales; family Tuberaceae; genus Tuber; species Tuber brumale. Next base: position 56,023 of record JACCEG010000186.1, read on the forward strand.
GATTCTACTAGTCTACTACATATTTATTTTCCATACCCTTGCTTGTCTCTTGATCCCAGAAACTATCAGCTTAGATATTTTCTCATTATGCACATGAATATTGCACCTTCCATTCATGCAAGCCTTTATTTCATCAAGTAATAGCTTATGCTCAACCTTTTCAGCTCTATTTGCGGCATTTCTAGCTTTGTAACCAATACTGGTTATTTGGTTACTGATATAAGGATTTAAGGCATACAAATTGAGAAGGTTTATGAGGCCAGGCTTGCCAGGCTGGTGAGGGTTTGATGTTATGTTTTATGTTTGATTTAAGGCATTGATTGATGCCTAAGTCATTTGGTTTTTTTAGTCTACAGGATAGCCAGGAAAATATGTATTTGAGGACTGCTATTCTCCCAGAATTTAGGAGAAGCAGACTTCAACAGACACAGTTCTGAATACACACAGTTGAGCAGTTACTTCTTTTCAGTTCGCATTTGAATAAGCTATCAAGTCCAGAACTTGAGGATCTAGCAATATAGTACTAGATAGCTGTTCCGCAACCCTATTGAGATCTCCATTAGCTATAACTATATCCTACCGCTTTGGGGTCTGAGTATAGCTACCGATAACCTTATCAAAAGATGCTCTCATCTGGTGCCCTCAGCACACTCAGGGGAACGCATTACAAGCTTGCTGTAGTTGTTTTTCTGCTTTGTTAACCTGCAAATCCTCCTATCTTTTAACCATCTGTCTTGCTTCAGATGCATAAAGTACTCAACCCTTCTGAACCTGCCTACAGCTCTGAGTTCTATATCTTAAATTTTGAGCATGCTTCTCAACAGGTGTATATTCCACGTGCTCCATAGCTAAAGTACCAGATTGTGCTTGTGCTAATCTACCTTGAAGAACGAGCTTGAGCTAATAGTGAAAATGCGGTGGTAGATCTAATGTGTCATACTGCAGGTCTTCATGCTGACTGTAATATATTTTCTTGAATGTGCTCCAGGTGTCAGGTGAAAGCATCTTTATAATAAAATCCCTTGTTCTCCTACCACTGTAACTAGCTTGATATTAGTTTTGCATACTCAGGACTTACCTGGTAGCACTTATCTTTCCTACTTATTATACTACAACCCAGTTGGACATTTCCTTGCATTACGATTACTACTGAATTAGTATACTGTTAGCAATTACTAGTTTTACCTTGTTTGAATTTCATTACTTGTTTTGTTAGTTTGATCCTGTTTCTTTTAGTCTACTGCTTTAGGACTTCTCTTGCTTTACCTTTCACTACTATGATTGCTAGTGCTATGTTGTATTATTTCCTTGGATAGGATAGTATCAGTATATTTCCTAGCTACAATCTTTTGTATTTAAAGAGCCCACAATCTCTTATGGATTTAGTTTCTCAAGCCTCATAGAGACACTTTTCTGAATATGCTACAAGTTGAAAGGTTACTCTATCTTTCTCTCAGCTTTACAATTTTGAAGAACACATACCAACGCTTGTCCTTCTTGACAAGTAGTGTCTGGGAATCTGTCCGAGATCCTCGAGATACTTAGGAGTAGGTTGCAATCATTTAATAAGATTATTGGCAGCTATATGCGAACTCAGAGGAGGTGGAGTATAGACGTAGCTAATGGAGATTTTGATGAGATTGCTGAATGGCTATCTAGTACTGTATCACTAGCTTTTCAAGTCCCAAACTTGATAGCTACTCAGAAGGCAAACTGAAAGGAAGTAACTGCTCAACTGTGTGTATTCAGAACTGTGTCTATCAAAGTCTACTTCCACTTAGTTCTTGGAGGATGACAGTCCTTAAATACAGCTTATTCAGCTATCCTGTAGCCTAAAGAAAACCAAATAACTTAGGCATTAATCAATCTGTTAGGCATATGGAAATCTGAGACAAAATGCACAGACCTCACGGTAGGGTAACTGCGCACAGACCCTCGATTTTCCGGAGTGCCAACATCCCCCTCCGGCCACCTTATAGGGCCCACACGTCATTAGCGAGATTTCAAGAGTTGGGTCCCATAACTAAAATGTCACTGCAATGAAGCCTACTTCATAACACCATATACATCACCGCCATCCATGCGACCGCATTCTGTTCGCAGGGTATATGGTAGGGGACCTTTGGCAACATCGGAAAAGTGGATTGGAAGAAATCCATTGGAAGCGCATTGAGATAGTAGGCTTCAAGCTTAGGCTTCCTAAACTATAAGGCAAAGGTGACAGGACGTTTTTGGTGAAATACTCCAACAGGATGTCCTAGCAGCGGAGGCTATTAGGGGCATACCGAATCTACCTATACCCTTCTGAGATCAGCTGTAGGTTGGTGGGTCCTAGTAATAGGACTCCTCTATAGAAGCCGGCAGACCAAGGGGTAGCACGCTCAGACAGGAAGACCTAGATAAGTTGGAGACTGTTAGGCATATGGAAATCCGAGACATGTGCACAGACCCACGGTAGGGTAACTGCGCACAGACCCTCGATTTACCGGAGCCAACACCCCTCTATGGCCCGCTTATGGGGCCCGCACGTCATTAGCGAGATTTCGAGAGTTGCGTCCTATAACTAAAATGTCAAATCAATGAAGCCCACATCATAACACCAGAGACCTAGCCGCCGTCCGTCTGACCGCATGCTGTTCGCAGGATATACGAGAGGGGTACCTTGGCGACATGTGAGAAGTGGAACGGAAGAAATCCGTCGCAGGCGCATTGAGATAGTAGGCTTCAAAGTTAGGCTTCCTAAACTACGGGCCGAAGGTAACGGGATGATTACGGTGAAATACTGTCGGAGGATATCCCAGTGGCGGAAGATATTAGGGGTATACCGAATCCACCCATACCCTTCTGAGATCAGATGTAGGTTTGTTGGTCCTAGTAATAAGACCCCTCTACGGAGGCTGGCGGACCAAGGGGAAGAATGCTCAGAAAGGAAGACCTAGATAAGTCAGAGTCATTTAAGACGTTGACATGGCGGGCTTGGACTGGCGATTGGCACTAGGTGGCCTGGCATGAACTTGATCACTTCATGACCGAAGAGACTACTGGAACGATAGTCAATCAGACTAGAGTAATATAATAGTCTATGCGGACATCTAAGTTGGAGGCCGATGTTTGGCATAACAAATAGCGCAGTCATCTCAACGGAGGAATACTATTCCGGGTCCGCAAAAGGATGTGATAAGGTTCTGGGTCAAATGGTGTTCGCACTTATAAGATTCTGGAGGTTTGCACATTAAAACCAGAGTGGTACTTCGGAGGCATAGTAGTTAGAAGTAGTCCGTGAACACTCAGACGTGGGATATAAATATCGAAGTGCCTCCCGAGCTTTACCGACATCATCAAGCCAAGGAGAAGAAATCTTATTAATATATTCTTGTTTACCCTTTAAATCTTTACCTTACCTATTCTATCGAAACGAGCCTTCCTTGACAGATTCTCCAATGCAAGATTTTTGGCCTATGTCCCACAGTTATATACTTGAGTTTGGCGTCCGCCTAACAGAGACCCTTAAGATGTTTACACGTTAGGCTCAAACTTGCAATTGGCATTAGGTTGCCTGGTATAAACCTGACCACTTTATGACCAAAGGGACTAGTGGAACCATAGTCAACAAGACTAAAGTAATATAATAGTCTATGCGGACAACTAAGTTAGAGGCCCCTGTTTGGAATAAAACATAGTGCAGTCATCTCAATGAAGTAATACTATTCCGTAACCGTGAAAGGGTGTGATAAGTTTCAGGGTCCAATGGTGCTCACACTTACAAGTTTCTGGATGACTGCATATTAAAACTAGAGTGGTACTTCAGAGGCATAGTAGTTAGAAGTAGTCCGCGAATACTCAAACGTGTGATATAAATATTGAAGTTCCTCCCTGAGCTCTACAGACATCATCAAGCAATGGAGAAGACATTTTATTAATATAATATTGTTCGACACTTTTAATATTTATCTTACCTATTTTATTGAGATGAGCCTGCCTCGACAGATTCTCCAATCGAAGATTTGGCCTACATCTGTCCATTATATACTTCAGTTTGGAGTCCGCCTAACACAATCCCTGGGATCAAATATAAAGTATAACCTAAACACCTTACTAGTCCAACAAGCTGGATCTCAAGAGCCTTCTCTATTGTATGCTTTAAATCCTTATACCAGAAACTGAATAACCAGTATCAGTTATATCTCCAAAACAAAATAACAATTTTAATCCTCAAAAACAAAAAACAAAAGTCAATCCCCCTCAATCCTAAGAGCAAATCGGTTCTCTACCATCAAATACTCTCGAGTGATTAAAAATTCATTTTATATGCCGGTCTTAGAACCTCTTATTCAATAACAGTTTACAACATTACAGAACTGTCCGACCTTTGCCCTTGTTGGTCAAAATTCGATATGACTGAACCAAGTAATAAACCAAAATTTATTATCAGGACAGATTTCCACCCACTATCCCTGAATTATTTCTATTTTATTCAGTATCCCTTCAATTAGTTCCTCACTCCTTATAGAGATTAGATCAACCATTTATTTGATTAAGAACTGGTTGAACCTATCACATTGGCGATGGTCTAGAATCTGTTCAACTTCTTATTGCAGAATTTCTTCAATTCTTGTAGGTACTTAGCTTGTATAAGATTGTATATGGAATTTAGTATCATTGTTTTGTTTCAATTTCTTGACTACCAAGCAGTGGAACCTTGCTTCATTTTATCTGTAGATTTCAACATCTATCTTAACAGTATAGTTCTGTGTATAGATATCATATTCCAGTATTTCAAAAAGTCCTCCCTAGTGTGGCTCTAGCTTTATGCTTCTTCCAGATTCTGTAGCAAACTTGTTTCCAAAATCTATCAGTCTTCCTCCTACTGATATTGGCTTGTAACTCCTTTTCCTTCTAGCAGCCACCTTAGTACTTCTGACTCTTGCTGTACTAATTGCGTAATAAGTATTATTTCTTAGTTCCTGGTGTCAGTTGAAGTAATTGTCAGATGCAAGTACTTGGATATTCCTAACTCTGATTGTGGATAGCATAGGGTATTCTCATCTATAAACTACTTTGTAGGGATATATGTTGAGAATATTAGAAGGTTTAGCATTCTCATGTACTGGTAATGCCAGGATTCAGTTATTCTGTCTTTTGTTGACAACATTTTGAAGTCCTGTTTGAATTCTGCTATCTTTCTTTCTACTTGGCCATTTGTTTCATAATGGCCAAGAGTCACTTTGATGTATTCAATCTCCATAGATTTCATGGTTTAGGATTGGAACTGAGTGGTGAATTTGAGGTCAGCATTCTTAACCAGTTATGTAGATATGCTATAATGTGTAAAGATATAGTGGTAAAGTAGGATTAGAGTTTCCACTGCTGCAGTGTTGGAATGACTGAGAATAAACCAAGTAAATTCCACAGCTTTCTTGATAATCACCATAATCATATCATATTTATTTTTTCTAGATTTGTTGAATGGTATTATAAAGTCAATTGCACCCAAGGGATATATTTCAAAGAGTGCCAGCATTGGCTTGGCATCTCCTTCAGGTAGTGTATTTCACTTCTTATCTGTTTGGTATCGGTCATAGTGGTATATATAGTTCCAGATATTTCTTTACATTTCTGGCTAGCATAGGTATTGTGTTGTATAGTATATGTTTTTATCAGCACTGTGGTATTCTTTATCATAAATTTCTAACATAACCAGTTCTTGGATGGTCTGACTATTTACCCTATGGCATTGTGGGATATATAGACAATCTAGTCCATTACTAGTAGTTGCAAAGAGCATACCATTGGAAATCTCATAGTGAGGCTATTTCCCTCATCTTATATCTTCACAGAGTTTAAACAGCTCATATCTCTTATAAGAATCTATCATCTGTCTTCTCCATAGTCCACTCATATCTGCTACTACTAGTATAATATTTCTTTCACCCTTAGCCTAGTCCAGGTGTGGTACCTCAGGTTCAAAGTTGTCAATCTTGCCTTCATCTTCCATAATCTCTTAGATTCTTTGTATTTGTTGGCATATAAGAATAGCTGCTATGTGAAGGATTCATTTTGCAGGATATTGCTCTAAACAGTCTACTACTTTGTATTTACTATAGTCAGTAGCTAAATATCCTAATGCAATAGCTAGGCATTGTTTGATAGTTATGATATTGAGCCTTGGTTGTTGGGTCAAGGTTCCATCTTCTTCCAAAGTATAGATATTTGGTGAAATTTCCTACTATTCAGTTCATAAGTATATTTCTATTAAATAACTTGTATTTCTCTTCTTAGTTCTATTTTCTGGTTCACCTATAGATCATGAACATTACTACAGCTAGATTATATACAATCAGTATTTTGTTTATATTTCATGATAATGATGAGATAATTGGATATATATTTTCTTATTGAATATGCAGGATATTTCGGTTATATTTATTTATGTACTGCAACCATTTTAGAAGGTGCATTGAATATTGATTTTCTACTTAAAATCTCTCACACTATTATACTATATATATATTTCATTTGAGATTTTCTTGGCGGTTTTTGCGGGTCAAACTTGTTCGTACTTATGTTCTTACAAAGTGTTTCTATTCATCTTTTTTCTTCACTTAGGTATATGCACCTCTATAGAGAGCTAGTTACCGCTCGGAGTGTTAGAAAGAAATCAAGGACAAGAATTACTGCCAATCTGCATTTCTGCAACCACCCTCCTCACTCAAGTGTGCCCACAGTATATCTTTAATACTGTGCTGTATTCTTGTACTCAAGCTATTAAGATTGTGCTGCTGCATACAAATACAAATAGGTTATGAGCCCAGCGCATTCATAGTCATACGACATACACTTACATACTTCAACGGACTCTCTACCTCTCTACCTCTCACAAATGAAACTATCCCTTCCTCCATCTGAACGGTTTTATCACTTCCAAACTGCAGTCACAACCATCATGCTTAAAATGAAACTTGTACCTCCAACAACCCTAACCACACAGACCTAAACATTATCACTTCCTATAGTATGAAAAAGTACTCACTTGGCCAGGCCTATTGTGTAAATTTCAACACCAGTACCGATACTTAAGTGATATGGCCAGAGGATCCAGAACTGCTACTGTACCTCTCCCAACAACTCCTACTCCAAATCGCGGAAATATCGCCAACAATTCCAAAGGTTCTTGAGCACCCTCCTACAAATTGAGCTCAATTTCAAAGCTCGCTAAGTCCGACAACTGTAGAACATGACGACACATCTCAGAATATGTCCTGAGATTAGACAACTGCAGGAACATAGCAACAGAAAGAGGGATAATACTGGAAGTGTTTGAAGACAAAGATGGCGAAAACAACAACAAAAAAATAGATGAGTTTAGAGATCGATACTGATAGGCCTTGGCTTACTTTCATGAAACGATTGACCTCCAATAGCTAATCCTCCTGACAATACATAAAACACCAGTGGCGATAGGGAAAGTCTCACAAGATAAATTTGCTAGAAAAAATACTGCCTCCTTCTTTGATCAACTCAACATAGTTTTCGACATCAAATACTATATAGCCACCCCCATATCTGATTACATTAATGCATATGATACCCATTGGAATTGAATTGAATATCATTGCTCCTCCTCCTCTTCTGATGACCAATACACTTTGCTATTCATTATTAAATTGGTCCTTGAGTCACCAGAAGCAAAAGCAGTAGCTCTTTCACATTCCGTTCCCAAGTCAATAAGTAACATTGTTGAAAACCTCTAAACTAAGGAAGATTATACCTACAATTACATCAATAATAACCGGTGGGACCTGAGACCTTCAGTTAATTCTAAAGCCGAGAAACTATATAAAAGCTCTCATGTCAAAGGTAAATAGAAGGAAACAGTTCACAGGATACTAGCCAATACCAAGGAATGTACCTACTGGAAAAAGCATTACCCCACTGTGCAGTTAGAAGGAGATACATGGAATGAGTACAATAAACTCAAGACCAACAACCAAAAGAAGAAAGAAAGAAAACCTATTAATTCATCGAAGATTGAGAAGGAAGAGAGATTCCAACCAGTCAGTACATCCTGCTCCCTCCTATCTACACAAAGAAAGCTTCGCCCACACAACTGGGTAGTCGATACTGGTGCAAGCTCATACATAACAAGTAACCTAGCACTTCTTATAAACTTTGTACCTAGTATAGGTACCATTGTTAGGCATATGCAAATCCGAGACATGTGCACAGACCCATGGTAGGCTAACTGCGCACAGACCCTCGATTTACCCGAGTGCCAACACCTCCCTCCGGCCCACCTATAGGGCCCACACGTCATTAGCCAGATTTCAAGAGTTGCATCCCATAACCAAAATGTCACATCAATGAAGCGCACTTCATAACACCATATACATCACCGCCGTCTGTCCGACAACATGCTGTTTGCAGGATATATGAGAGGGAAGCAGTGGCGATGTCTGGGAAGTGGGAAAGAGGAAATCCGTGAGAGGCATATTGAGATAGTAGGTTTCAAGGTTAGGCTTTCTAAACTATAGGCTGAAAGTGGCAGGACATTTGTGGCAAAATACGGCAAGAGGATGTCCCAGTGGCAGAAGCTATTAGAGGCATACCGAATCCACCCATACCCTTGTGAGATCAGCTGTAGGTTGGTTGGTCCTAGTAATAGGACCCCTCTATGGGGGCCGGTGGACCAAGGGGAAGTACGCTCAGAAAGGAAGACCTAGATAAGTCAGAGACCGTTAAGACGTTGACACTTTGGGCTCGGACTTACTATTGGCACTAGGTGGCGCGGCGTGGACTTGATCACTTCATGACCGCAGAGACTAGAAGAACGATAGTCAACAAGACTAAAGTAATATAATAGTCTATGCGGATATCGAAGTTTGAGGCCTCTGTTTGGAATAACAAATTGTGCACTCATCTGGACGGAGGAATACTATTCTGTGACTGCGAAAGGGTGTAACAAGTTTTAGGGTCAAATAGTGTTCGCACTTATAAGATTCGGGACGTTTGCGTATTAAAACCGGAGTTGTACTTCTCAGGCATAGTAGTTAGAAGTAGTCCGGGAATACTCAGACGTGGGATATAAATATTGAAGTACCTCCAGAGCTTTACAGACATCATCCAGCAATCGAGAAGAGATCTTATCAATATAAAATTGTTTATGTCCCAAATCTTTACCTTACCTATTTTATTGAGATGAGCCTTCCTTGACAGATTATACCAACAAAGATTTTAGCCTACATCCCTCAGTGATATACCTGAGTTTGGCGTCCACCTAACAGCTGTTAAGTTGAGTGATAACTAAGTAATAGAGTCACTTGGTTCAGAAATAGTTAGACTCATGGCCAAAATCTCGCAAGGTCATGTAGCTCCGATAGTTCTGCACCAAGTACTTTGGGTTCTCAAGTTGGGTATAATAAACTTGATGTCATGGCTCGCTGTAGTCTCGATGGGAAAAGGCTTTTCTTTACGTAGTGAAGGTAGGAACATGTTCACTTTAGGGAAAAACAAACACGAAGTGATTTGGAGAAAGCTAGATGGTCAAGATTATATTGGGCAAGAGGAAAGGGAAGTAGCAAACAAGATGACCTACCAACAATGACATGAAGGCCTTGGACACTCTTCACTTCCTTACCTCTAAAGCAACAACTACAGCGATAATCCACCAATTACCAAAGTTCCCAAAGACTGGTGCTGTGAAACCTGCATCGCTTTAGAATCAACCAAGCACAAGCCCAAACCAATATAGAACTAATGTGAAAACCCCTTTGAACTAATCCATTTGAATCTAAGTAGAAAGTTTTCACTTTTGTTCTTTGGCAACTCCTGGTACGATATTACATTGATAGACAACTGTATGCGATACACTTGGGTATATCCTATCAAAGCTAAATCCGATACCATAAAAGTGTCCATGCAGTTCATCAAAGATAGACAAAGTGAGGATAACTCTGTTATTAACCGATTCTGAACAGATAATAGATGACAATATGTCAATAATAAAATGCTAATGTTGCTACAGAACCATGGAATAATATAGGACAAAACCCCTTCTTATTCTCATGAATCTAATAGTGTTTCTGAATAGTACAACTGGACGCTAATCACATTAATACGTTCTATGCTCACAGGACTACCACTATACTTATGGGTTGAAGCAATTATATCTGCTGTATACTTAAGGAACTGACTCCCTAACCGATCTATAGGAATTTCAATGCCCAATGAATAACTCTACAACAAAAAGCCACTCAGAAACCACCTTCGCTCCTACAGGACTAAATGCTTTATCTATATACCAGATGAAATACGCAAACAGGGAACTGAGCTACAGCCTCAGGCAATAGAAGCATACCTTGTCGGATACACTTCCTCCAATAAGATATACTGGATCTACATCTCCTCACAACATAAGATTTCTGAAACATGATAACTTCATTGGAGAAATAAAGTGTTAAAACTATCGACTCTATAAAAATTGTTGCCAGAACCAGAAACCTATGCAAATGCCTATATAGTACCCTTTTCCACTTCACAAGAGCAACTAGAATCGAATAAAGCGAAAACATCTCCCAAAACAACCATAGAAGTACATCCTCTTTGACTGCCTGAAAAACCAAAAGCCAATGATAAATTCGCGACACAAGAGGTAACTCCAGAACTACTGGAACAGGAAAAACAAGCAGAGGAACCACCAGCAATGTGGACCAGATCTGATGGACTTATTCATCCACCCCAATGCTATGGTGGAAATGTCAAAGTACAAGAAAATAAGGATCTCATAATGTATCACCAATCGATCAATAGCTCACTCAAGGAACACTGGGTATCATCTGTGGATGATAAGATAAAGGCACTGAAGAAGAACAAAACTTTTAGTGAAGTAGACCAGCTAATAGGAAGAAAAATAATAGACAGTAAGTGGGTAGACAGAATAAAACAAAATGCTGGCGGAACACTGGAAAGATACCGTGCAAGAGCTGTAGCCAAAGGTTTTTCACAAGTGCCTGGTTTCAACTTTGAAGACACCTGCAGACCAGTTATCTGCTATTAATCACTCTGTTTCCTGCTTGCCGTATGCGTTAAAAATAAGTGGCAATAACGATAATTCGATACTAAATCAGCCTTCCTCTATGGCAAGTTGAAAAAAGAAGTCTCCATATGACTATTACCAGGGTACAGTATTGGAGGCAAAGTATGGAACCTTAATCGATGTCAATATGAACTTAAGCAATCTGCAAATGAATGGTATACTCTCCTCACTAGATACTTAACCTCCAGAGGGTTTACGATATCCGCCCTTGACCCTTGCATGTTTATTCACAATAAACATGATATGTACAAATCGGTATATGTTGATGACATTGCAACATACTCAGCCGAAACCCTGGCAGCTACCTCTCTGATTTAAGACCTGAAAATGGAATTTGAGACTACAGACTTCAGAGAAGCTACAATCTTGCTCTGCCTACACATCACGTATATATCAGATGGTATACATCTTACCCAAGAATAATACATCATGTCCATCTGTGAAAGATACTCTATGGAAAGCTCATGCTCTGTCTCTGTACACTTGCGGCAAGGTACTCAACTACACTGGCAGAAAACAACCAAATAGGAACAGATACTTGATCTATTTATATACCACTCAATAATAGGGTCGCTTATATATTTGATGACTGGTATAAGACCTAACCTAGCATATTCCATTTCATTTCTCTCAATTTTCCTCATGTCCCACTGAACAACACCTCAAGGCTGCAAAACATGTTCTGAGATACATTAACAGTACAACAACCATTGGACTTCATTACCCATACATAGCTACACACACTATCAATACCTACATGGATACCAACTTCACTTCTTGTTTGGATACTCACTGTTCGTTTTCCAGATACATTGTACTTTTCAACGGTGCTTGTATTTCCTGGTTACATAAGAAACAAGCCACAGTAACAATATTTACAAACAAAGCGGAATACATAGCTATGTCACTGGTTGAGCGACAAATTTGATGGTACATCAAAGGTCTGATAAACATTCACCAAATAGTACCTATTGCCCTACATGCTGATAATACTAGTGCGAATGTCATGGCGACAAAGCATCAGTTAAACGAATGAACTAAACATATATATATACATTTGTACGAAATACCTGTAGAAATTGACAATTGCTCATGCAAACTACTTAAGGTTGTGTCATCAGAAAACCTAGCTGACATATGTCCTAAGACTTTGGCAAAACTGGCAGTTCAGCATTTAAAGGAACTATTTGACTGTAGATAATGAGGAAAAGTGTTGAAATTTCCTACTATTTGTTTCATACGTATATTTCTTTTAAATAACTGGTATTTCTCTTCTTAGTACTATTTTCTGGTTCACCTACCGATCACGAACATTACTAGAGCTAAAGCATATACAATAGGTATTGCATTTTTGTTTCATGATAACGATGGCGTAATTCGATATATATTTTCTTATTGCATTTGTAGAATGTTTCAGTTATATAAATTTATGTACTGCAACCATTTTAGAAGGTACAGGGCATATTGATTTTCCCCTTGAAATCTCTTACACCATTATACTTTATATATATTTTATTAGGAATTTTCTGGATAGTTTTTCTGGGTTAAACTTGTTCGCACTTTTGTTTCTTATAAAGTTTTCCTATTTATTGCTATTCTTTAATACAGTATGCGTACCTGTATGTATTGCGGGTTACTGCTCCGAGTATTAGAAAGAAATCAGAGACCGTAATTGCTACCAATCTGCCTTTCTACTACTATCCTCCTCGCCCAAGTGTACTGTTAGGCGGACGCCAAACTCAAGTATATAACTGAGGGACGTAGGCCAAAATCTTTGATTGGGAGAATCTGTGGAGGAAGGCAAGTCCCGATAAAAGCGGTAAGGTAAATGTTTAAAGTGTGAAAAAATATTATATTGATAAGATCTCTTCTCCATTGCTTGATGATGTCTGTAAAGCATGGGAGGTACTTTGATATATATATCCTGCGTCAGAGTGTTCGCGGACTACTTCTAACTACTATGCCCACGAAGTGCCACTCTGGTTTTAATACACAAACGTCCAGAATCTGATAAGTGCGAACACCGTTGGACCCTGAAACTTATCATACCCTTTCGCGGACCCAGCATAGTATTCCGCGGTTGAGATAACTATGCTATTTGTTATGCCAAACAGCGGCCTCCAACTTAGATATCCGCATAGACTATTATATTACTCTAGTCGGGTTGACTATCGTTCCAGTAGTCTCTTCGGTCATGAAGTAATCTAGTTCCTGTTCGGCCACCTAGTGCCAATCGCAAGTCCGAGCCCAATGTGTCAAGGTCTCAGGGGACTGTGACTTATCTAGGTCATCCATTCGAAGCATCCTTTCCCGTGGTCTGCCGGCCTCCGTAGAGGGGTCTTATTACTAGGACCAACTAACCTACAGCTGATCTCAGAAGGGTATAGGTGGATTTGGTATACCCCTAATAGCCTCCACTACTGGGATACCCTCTTTGAGTATTTCGCCAAAAATGTCCCATCACTTTCGGCCTGTAGTTTAGGAAGCCTAACTTTGAAGCCTACTATCTCAATACGCCTCTGGCCGGATTCCTCAATTCTACATCCAAGGTATCCACAAGGGTCCCCTCTCATATATCCTGCGAACAGCATGCAGTAGGACAGACGGCGGCGACATATATCGTGTTATGAAGTGGACTTCATTGATGTCACTTTTTAGTTATGGGATGCAACTCAGGAAATCTCATCTAATGACGTGCAGGCCCCATAAGGGGGCCAGAGGAGGGTGTTGGCACTTCGGTAAATCCAGGGTCTGTGCTCAGTTACCCTACCGTGGGTCTGTGCACATGTCTCAGATTTCCATGTGCGTAACATGAGTTCCCTCCTACCAGGCTTTGCCTCGAATGCCTTTATAATCTTTTATAATTTTCATCTAAGTACATTTTAAGACTCAATGTGGTCAGGGTGAACAACCTTCCACGTTTACTTCGCCACAGTAGGAAAACCTCTTCCTCACTATCTTACTTCTGCCCTTCCTGGCATGTCCTGATTTTCATTATGAAAATTCTCTACAACTTCTCCCGCCATTTTCATACTGGTAGCAGGCTCCCATGTGTTCTCATCTTCTGAACACCCTTGCCATTGGACAAAGTACCTCAGTTCCTGCTTTTCTTGGTAGCAACTGCATACTCGTTTCTTGGAAAAACGCATCTTGCTTGTTAATATATTTTCAACCTCCTATTATACATCGCCGTCAATGTCCACAGGCTTTCTAGGGGGTTGCTGATTATCCTGATAAACTGACTCGTGGTGGACTGGCAATAGGGCGACATGGAATATGGGATGAATGTTCCATTGCTCAGATACATTGCACTTGAAGAGTTGTGATCCGCATTTCTGCATGATTCGGATATAACCGTATAGCTTTGGACTTAGCTTCTTTCATGCCCGTCGGGTTCGCATGTTTTTTGCGATTAGCATTAGGTTGTTCCCGATCTTGAAGTGCGGCTGTTGCCAAGCTTTCCGCTCATAATATTGAGACATTACTTCTCCTGTTTTTTCTCGTGACCCCCGCGCTGGTTCATGTATCATCTTAATTCAGTTCACATAGAGTGTTGCTCCTAGATTTTGATCTTCGCGCTCCTACATCCACTCTGTCTGTGGATGGAAACTATAGTTTGTGTAGAATGATGCCATCCCATGAGTATTGGTTGCGGTTAGGCGGACGCCAAACTCAAGTATATAACTGAGAGACGTAGGCCAGAAATCTTTGATTGGAGAATCTGTCGAGGAAGGCTCGTCTCGATGAAGTAATGTAAGGTAAAGATTTAAAGCGTGAAACAAGATTATATTGATAAGATCTCTTCTCCGTTGCTTGATGATGTCTGTCAAGCTCGGGAGGCACTGCGACATTTATATCCCACGTCTGAGTCTTCTCGGACTACTTCTAGCTACTAGGCTTCCCATGTACCACTCTAGCTTTAATACGCGAACGTCCAGAATCTCATGAGTGCGAACAGCGTTTGACTGTGAAACCTATCATACCCATTCGCTGACACGGAATAGTATTCCTCCGCTGAGATGACTGCGCTATTTGTCATACCAAACAGAGGCCTCTAACTGAGATGTCCGCCTGGACTATTATATTACTTTAGTCTTCTTGACTATCGTTCCAGTGGTCTCTCCAGTCATGAAGTGATTAAGTTCACGCCAGTTCACCTAGTGCCAATCGCAAGTTCGAGCCGCACGTGGCAGCGTTTTAAGGGTCTATTACTTATCTAGGTCTGCCTTTCTGCGCGTGCTTCCCGTTGCTTCACCGTCCTCCGTAGAGGGGTCCTATTCCTTGGACCAACCAACCTACAGCTGATCTTAGAAGGGTATGGGTGGATTCAGTATACCTTTTGTAGCTTCCACTACTAGGATATCCAGTTGGAGTATTTCGCGGAAAATGTCCTGTCACTTGCGGCCCATAGTTAGGAAGCCCAACCTCGAAGCCTACTATCTCAATGGGCCTCCCACACATTTCTTCCGATACACTTCCCAGGTATCCACAAGGGTCCCTTCTCATATATCCTGCGAACAGCATGCGGTCAGACGGATGGCGGCGAGGTATATGGTGTTATGAAGTGGACTTCATTGATGTGACATTTTAGCTATGGGACGCAACTCTGGAAATCTGGCTAATGACGTGCAGGCCCCACAAGGGGGCCGCAGGAGGGTGTTGGCTCCAGTAAATTGAGTGTCTGTGCGCAGTTACCCTCCCATGGGTCTGTTCACATGTCTCGGATTTCCAATTGCCTAACATGAGCTCCCTCCTACTAGGCTTCACCTCGAATGCCTTTATAACCTTTTATAATTTTCTTCTAAATACATTTTAAGACTCAGTGTGGTCAGGGTGAAATACCTCACGCCTTTACGTGGCCATGGTAGCAAAACCTTTTCCTCACTATCATACTTCTGCCCTTCCTGGCATGTCCGGATTTTCATTATGAAAATTGTCAACAACTTCCTCCCCGTTTTCCATACCAGCAGCAGGCTCCCCTGTGTTCTCATCTTTGGAACACCCTTGCCACTTAACGAAGTACCACAGTTCCCACTTCTCCAGAAAGCTGCCACACACTCGTCTCCTCTAAGAACGAATCGTGCTTCTTACTATTTCCTGAACATCCCATTGCTGATCACTGTCAATGTCCTGCAGTTCTCTAGGGGGGCGTGGACGATTATTACGAACTGATTCGTGTTAAGGTTCTAATATTGCGACATGGAATACGGGGTGAATGTTCCATTGATCGGATATGTTGAGCTTGAAGGCTCGCGATACGTGTTTTTCCATGCTTTGAAACGGACCGTATAGCTTGAGACTGAGCTTCTTTGATTTCCTTCGGGTTCGAAGTTTTTTTACATTCAGTATTACTTTGTCCCCGACCTTGTGGTCCGGTTGTTGTTGAGCTCTCCGGTCATAATATTTTGACGTTCCTTCCCATCTCTTTTCTACCAACCCTCTTCCTTGTTCCTGTATCGTCTTAATCCAGTTTGCATAAAGGATTGCTCCAGGATTTTGAGCGTCGCACTCCTTCATCCACTCTGTCTGCTGATGGAATCCATAGTTCGCATAGAATAGCGATATCCCATGAGCGTTGGTTGCGGAGTTGTTATAAGCATGTTCAGCTAGCGGTAATAGCTGAAACCAGTGGTCCGGATCGTAGTTGACAATACTTCGCAGGTATCCTTCCAGCACTTGGTTGATACGTTCACTTAGTCCATCAGTCTGAGGGTGATATGGCGTTGACATCCTTCGCTTAATTTCCCGTGCTTTGCAGAGGGATTCCCACAATTCCCCAGCAAACTTTGAGTCCATGTCCGTGACAATTTCGTTTGGTAGGCCATGCAGCCTCCAGACTTCTTGCAAGAATGCGCTGGCGACATCCTTGGCCATAGCCGACGTTTGTAGTGCGATAAAATGTGCCATCTTTGTGAACCAATCGACTACTACCATTATTCGAGTACATCCTTGCAATTCTGGTAGCTGCGTGATGAACTCTACTGAGATGGATGCCCATGCTGCGCAGGATATGTGCAGTGGCTGCAGTAGTCCGTACTTTTCGTGTCTAGGCGATTTGTTATGTTGGCATTCATCGCAGGATCGTACGTAATCTTTGACCCATGCCGCAAGTCATTTCCAGTAAAAATCCCTGATGATTATTTCCCAAGTCCTTTCTTGTCCGAAATGTCCTGCAACCTTTGCATTGTGACATCCTTCTGTAATCTTAGTATATAGTGCTTGACTATCTGGTACAAATAGTCTTTGCTTATAATATAGTAGATTGTCGGTTAAGGTCCAGTCTTTGCGGAAATCCTTTCCTTCATCTCATAACCTAACGTGTTCTTCCCTTCGTTGCCTCCCTGCTCCGTCTGTTCCCATAGCTGCCTGTATCGCGTCTACGACTTCAGGGTTAAACTGCTTCATACCTTTCTGCAGGATAATAGCATTTGACATTAGAACTTTTTCGGGTACTTCTGCAATATCGTACCATTGTTCGTTCTCTTTAGCCGATGCCTGTCGGTAGCTGATGCTAGGTTCCGGTTCGTTGACTATTAAGAATCTTGTTACTATATCATTGGTTCCGAATCCCACGGTTGCTCGCTCCGTCTATTCCAAGTCGTTGACTTCCATCATGTCCCGGGTGTTGACCCTTTCTACCACTAGTTGAGCTATGTGATCGCCCATTCTTATTTGGCAGTCCGCATCCTTATGGGTGAAGCGTGCGACTTTGAGTTCGCTGGTATAATCAGCATCGATTATTCCTGGGCCGGTAGAGATACCGCTTGGAACCGCTAATCAGCTTCTGGGGGCAACTCTTCCATTAGTTCCTTTAGGTAGCCCTACGGCTATACCCACCCTGATTAGTGCTTGTCCATATTTCGGGACAATGTCATCTTCTATGGCATACAGGTCGTGCCCTGCCGCCATTCTTGCGCCTTTTGTTGGCAAATATGCCTTTTTGCTCAATCTCTTGACTCTCATCATGGGTTCCTTTCCACCTCTTCGAGGTTCCAGATCCAAATCCTTATCTCCATCCCATTCCTCTCCTTCATCGCCTACCCTCACTACTAGTAATACTAAGTAATTTTCTTCTTTCTAAACTTTCTGTTCGCGATGTGGAGCTCTCTCCTCAGGGCAGTACTGCGGCCGTCTGCTTAATGCATCAGGCTTTCCGCGCTTCGTGCCTGGTCGGTATACAATGCGGAAATTGTATTCTACCAACTTCTCAGCCCATCGAATTTGATGGCCACTCCAGACATTAGATGTGAGGAAGTATTGTAGGTTCTGATGGTCGGTAAAGACTGTAATTAGTTTTTCCGTCCGGATTAAGTACTGTCTCCACTCGGTAAATGCTTTGAGGATTGCGAGAAGTTCTTTATCATGAATCTCATAATTGCGCTGTGCTGAGTGTAACTTTCTGGAAGGGAAAGCTACTGGATCTAATCTTTGCTCAAAGTATTGAGAAAGTGCGCAGCGGAGTGCAAAATCGCTAGCGTCCGTTTCTACTACCGTTTCTCTTTCTGGGAAAAAAGTGGTAGAGTATGAGTGCTGTGGTGAATCGGTGCTTTAGCTCTTCGAAAGCAGTGTCCTCTTCAATTCCCCATTTAAAATTCTCCAGATTTCATTGTAATGTCTCAGTTATTGGCTTGCAAATAGCCGAGAAGTTTTTTATGAATCGACGGTAGAAGTTAGTAAACCCCATAAAGACTTGTACTTCTCTTACCGACTTAGGTGCTTTCCAGATGATTATGGATTCCACCTTTCGGGTGCTCATAGACACCCCATCGACTGCCACCATATAGCTGAGGAATTCTACTTCCGTGGCATGGAAAGTCGATTTCTTTAGCAATACCGCTAATTGAAAGTCCGCCAGACTTTGTAAAACTCTTTTGACAGCCTCAATATGTTCTGTCTCATTTTTTGAATAGATGAGAATATCATCAAGGTAACATACGACTCCAACGTCAAGCTATTCCCGGAGAACTTGATTCATCATATCTTGGAAAGTTGCCGGAGCATAGACCAATCCAAAAGGCATAACCTGATATTCGTAATGTCCATATCTTGTTCGGAATGCTGTTTTCCATTCGTCTCCTTCCTTTATCCTAATTAGGTGGTAACGGTCTTCAAGGTCTAACTTGGTGACGATCTTTGCGCCAGCTACTCCATCTCGTAGTTCGGACATTAGTGGAAGGGAATGTTTGTTGACGATCGTAATCTTATTTAGATTTCGGTCATCCACAACTAGGCGTAGTCTGCCATCAGACTTAGGTACGAATAATATAGGTCCTCCTGCTGGCGATTGACTGTGAGTGATTTTTCCTTGCCTGATTATTGTCTCCAAGTATTCTCGTAAAGGCTGAAGCTGTTTTTCAGATAGGGGCGGTATGGGCCCCCAGGGGGGAGTTGATCACAGAATCAACTTAATTTCGTGATCGAATGTCTGTCTTGGGGTTAATTTCTCTACCGTCTGGGCTTCAAACAAATCTTCATAATGCCAGTATTCTTTTAGTAGGGATTCGAGTTCCACCATATTCTCGATGGTTCCGATTGTTACGATTCGGCATGCGTTTTTGTCACAAGCGACGGATTCATTGTATTCGAACATGTCAGCTTTTCCTTCATCTTCTTCCACACAGTTTTCACAACATTTTGCGGAGAAGATTCAATTTTCTGCATCTAATCTGGGAGACACTGTGTGTTCTGGATGCCACCAACCAAACAGAATTATCATTCCATTGTGACCTGCTTTAGCCACTTCACACAATACTTCTAAAATGCGGCGATTTTTTCCTATTTCCAATTTTATCAGGAGAGTGTAACACTTCCCTCCCGATGGGGCTGACGATCTGTCAAAGCCTAAGATTTCAACTGCATTGTCGCGTTCTAAAGAGGAAACACCAAGGTCTTCAACTAGGTCCTTGTTGATGAGGAATACATTGGATCCCAAATACAACAAGACTTTAACTTTGTATCCCTTATCGTGTATATGGAGGTAAGCGATCCCCTCTAGACAGTGGTATTGCTTTGGTTTTGGAGCCTCTGGTTCCACGTTCGTGGCGCGGATAAGACTTTCTGGGTTCTTTCGTTTAGGCATCCTTAGTGGGGGGTGTACGTAACAAGATGTTGGTTACTACGCCCGCGTAGTTTCGACCATTGAGGTCGCCTCATACAAACTAGTAACTCTTTATCTCTAACAATCTGGGTCTACATACTGAAGCGGCGTTTCACCGATACACTACTGCGCACGACCAGTTTTCAGCCTAGATGCCTTTTCCTGACACGCCAGACCTAGGCTCATAGTAGATTTTCAGGCGGTTATTAACCATTTTACTCCCATGGTGTGGGGTTTCGGTATTCACCGAATCCTTTCCCTTAGGATTTCGGTTATCCATCCAGCTCCTGCAGAGGCGCCTTGCGCACTAAAGCGGTACATCCCTATCCCACACTCTGGCCAGAAGGCAAGGTAGTATATACATATAATATGACTCAAACTTGTGTGGTAGGTGGAACTACCCGCATCGGTTGTCCTCCTGTCGTGTATTGTTATCAGGTAGATCTTGCATTGCTATTTCCCAACTTCTTTGGTATAGTAACTTGCTTGTACATGGGTCGCAGGTAACCACCAGGTGACTCGAAGAACTTCGTACTGTTGACTCCTGAGCGGTGTGGGCATGTTAACTATCTTCTCTTGCGATCGACATTCTCCATATATTGATTCTTGATTTCGAGCTCATAAGTCCCTCATGGGGTTCCTTCACTGAGAGCCTACTTGCCTTGATCCTGAAAAGAGAGACTCGCTTAGCGCCACTTTTATCATTTTGAATTTCGATTCCTGTACTTGCACACGGAATACCCGATCCCCGTCGTGGTCGGTACCCAATACTCCCCAGCCAAAGAGGGTTCCCATTTCGATTCCAGTTCCATTAGGACACTGAATACCCAAATGCAGTCGCCGTTGGTGCCTAGTGAACTGACCTAGGTCAGTTCTTCGTCGTCTGCCAGTTCCCAGATTTTATTCACTCGGGCTGCGTGCTGAACAGTTGCGACTTTGCGAGCTAATTTCGGCTTTACAATAGCCGATCCGGCTTGTCGAATTCCCATTTTTATCGGACTTGAACTCAATGTTGCCGCTGATATATCGGCATCTCCCCAACACGTTTGATAGTTGTGGTTTTTCTTCCCCCAATGTGTACGATCTCCATCTCGTCTCCCCCTGTCTATTACACTCTGCGGGATACCAGTATGGGCCTGAGCGAAGTTTGTGTGGGTGGTCTGTGTTGCACCTCTCAACCTTTTACTGGGCTTCTCCGCTTCATCTTCCCTTTTTCGTTTTCGTGGTGGGGCTCCACCGCCGTTGACATAAGGTTTAGTATCCCAATGGCGCTTCGGTTTACTGTCTCCCCGGTCTTCTCTTTTGACCTCTTGGACTATTTTAGGCTTGGACAGTTGGTCTCACCCAATTTTCTTTCTGGCTAACAATCCTTCTTCTGACCATCCGCATAGCCTTAGTGCCTCTTCCCATTCTTGATCCGTTGTATATTGCATGGTCGACAACCTGCTGACAATTTGTTCCGTAAGTTTATCTTCGACTTCCTGTCTCCAGAACTCCCCGGTCATGCATGCATGAATGTTGTGGTTGTGCATGACTGTCAGATAGTGTTCAATACCGCCATCGTATGTGAGTAGTTTCATTGCTCGAAGGGCTAGTCTTTTGGCTTCTACCGGGGCGAATTGCTTGATCATATCATGTTCGAAGCGGGTCCATGTCACCAGCTCTGGCTGCTGGGTTTCTCCTTGAAGTCTGTTCATAGCCTTCCAGTACTATATGGCATAAGGAAGGACTTTCTCCCCACTTGTACAGCTGAGCTCATATATGACAGGTTCCCGCGCATTGTCCCAGATTTGCGGGTTTCGCTCGCAGTAGTCTGTGCATTGTAGGATCCACACCTACATATCTTGTCCGGGTTTATCCTCAAAGAATGGGGGTGACTCTGATGGTTGCTTGATGTTTAGTGCCATCGCGTTGGCAAGTGTCTCTTCCATTCCAGACTGTTCTGGTGTTTGTCATAGCCTTTGCCCTTGTCCTTGCGTGTAGGTGGAGCGTAGTACTCCCCATCCTCAGTTTCCTGGACTGTGGGTAAGGGTGCGGGTCCTGCATCTTCGGGACTTGGTGTGGTAGCTAGTATTTTATTTATGGCTGCCGTTAACCCATTTAAGGTTTGGTTGGTCTCGATATTCTGCAGTTGTTGCTGGTCTTGAGACCTGCGAATCTCCGCTTGCCAGGTTGTCTGATCTTCCCGCATTGGCCCCCGGGTGCAGTTGAACTCTCTTTCGCGTGCGAGGTTCTGGGTGTGAAATTCCACGAATTGCGCTCTCAAACTAAGCACTATTTGTTCCACAGTCTGGTCTCGCGCTAATGCCACTTGGCTTTCTTCCCCGCGCGTTCCATGTAACCTCGTGGTTACCTCTTCATGTTCCTGTTGACGCCTTTCTTAAGCGTCAATTTTCCTTGCAACTTCGCACAACATCTCTTCTTGTATCCCCTGGACTTTGGTTTCCACACCTGCCAGCTGCATCAACAAAATTGCAATATCGTTATCATTCACATCCTCTCCATCGGCGATTTGCTGGTGAATCTTAATTAATTTTAAGGTATTATCTTGGGTGGCTCCCTTCAAATGTTTGAAGTCGCTGTTGGCTTGCTCGAGCGAGGTGTCTATGTCTTGTCTTATGTGACCCAAGCTTACCCCAAGACGCGCGGCCAATTTCAATAAGCTTGCAGCATGTTTTCCTGGTCTCGGTATGGGGGTCCTCGATATCCTGTGAGTGCTTGCAACACTAGAGGATCGGTGAGAGGGTAAATTTCCTACCCTGAACGTAGG
Source organism: Tuber brumale (assembly GCA_014065205.1). Taxonomy (NCBI): domain Eukaryota; kingdom Fungi; phylum Ascomycota; class Pezizomycetes; order Pezizales; family Tuberaceae; genus Tuber; species Tuber brumale. The sequence continues at coordinate 78,982 of JACCEG010000186.1, forward strand.
TTCATGTGGTGTTGACTGGAAGTGACTATGAATAGCGGAATCTTCGGCCCTTTCCGTCATGTCGGGTCAGGTATCCATAGGTTCACACACCGCTATCCGTTTTCTTGGGTCTTGAGGTATCTCAGCCATTCTGATACTTTCCAGGTATGCCAATTATTCTAATAGCCCGGGATGTATGATTACTGGTACTGCATACCAGAGTTCGCGATATCCATTAAAGGGTTTAAGGAAGCGTATGTACGGTATCCAACGCTTGTGACACTCTATAGGGGTAGGTATAAAAGGGTTCTTTTGGTCCGACTTTGGATTCAAAACCTGAATCCCTTTTTTCTCGAGGTATAGGATAGACTTATAGTACATATAAAAGTGTGTTAGGCCCAGGCCGAGGGGATGTCTGGCCTCCGGATATCTGTGCCTAGCTTCTGGTTATCGGAGTACTGCGTACTCCACTCAACAAAGTTTTCTGACTTGGTGGAACTCCGCGCGAAGTCTGGACCGTACCAAGTACAGTATATGCAATTGAATTCATCCCACATTGGGATCCCGAAAGGTATTGTGAACCAGGAGGGTTCTGTGACAAACTCTTCTACGATTTCGAATAACTCGCCATCGAATACTTCCTCAATTGTTTGAATATAGATGGGACAGTGAGGTGCTTCGAAAATAAAATCGAAGTCCGAGGTGAGGATGGAGTTTGAGGTGAACTCGTAGTTCATATAGTGAGCCTTGGTAACAGGAGAACTATCAATATACTGTTAGGCGGACGCCAAACTCAAGTATATAACAGAGGGACATAGGCCCGAAATCTTGGATTGGAACATCTGTTGAGGAAGGCTTGTCACGATAAAGTAAGGTAAGGGAAAGATTTAAAGCGTGAAACAATATTATATTGCAAAGATCTCTTCTCCATTGCTTGATGATGTCGGTAAAGCTCGGGAGGCACTGCGATGTTTATATCCCACGTCTGAGTATTTGCGGACTACTTCTAAATAATATGCTTCCAAAGTACCACCCGAGCTTTAATACGCAAATGTCCAGAATCTTATTTGTGCGAACACTGCTTGACCCTGAAACTTGTCATACCCTTTCGCAGACACGGAATAGTATTCCTCCGTTGAGATGATTGAGCTATTTGTAATACCAAACAGCGACCTCTCACTTAGATGTACGCCTAGACTATTATATTACTTTGGTCTTGTTGACTATCGTTCCTGTAGTCTCTGTGGTCATGAAGTTATCAAGTTCATGCCGGTTCACCTAGTGCCAATCGCAAGTTCGTGCCCAACGTGTCAGCGTCTCAAGGGTCTGCGACTAATCTAGGTTTTCCTTTCTGAGCGTGCTTCCCCTTGGTCTGCCGGCCTCCGTAGAGAGGTCTTATTGCTAGGACCAACCAACCTACAGCTGATCTCAGAAGGGTATGGGTGGATTTGGTATACCTTTAGTAGCTTCCACTACTAGGATATCCAGTTGGAGTATTTTGCGGAAAATGTCCTGTCACCTTCGGCCCATAGTTAGGAAGCCTAACCTTGAAGCCTACTATCTCAATGCGCCTCCCGCAGATCTCTTCTGATCAACTTCCCCGACGTCGCCAAAGGTCCTCTCCCTTATATCCTGCGAACAGAATGCGATCCGACGGACGGCGGCAACGTATATGGTGTTATGAAGTGGGTTTCATTGATGCGACATTTTAGTTATGGGACACAACTCTCAGAATCTCACTAATGAGGTGCGGGCCCGATAAGGGGGCCGCAGAGAGGTGTTGGCTCCAGTAAATTCAGGGTCTGTGCGCAGTTACCCTACCAAGGCTCTGTTCACATGTCTCGGATTTCCATTTGCCTAACAGTTGCGAAGTTGTTATCAGCATGTTCAGCTAGTGGTAATAGCCGATACCAGTCATCCTGATCGTAGTTGACAACACTTCGCAGGTATCCTTCAAGCACTTGCTTGCTACGTTCCGTTTGTCCCTCAGTCTGAGTGCTATATGCGGTCGACATTCTAGCCTTTATTTCCCGCGCATTGCAAAGTGATTCCCAGAATTCTCCTGTGAACTTTGAGGCCATCCGCGCAACGATTTCGGTTGGTAGACCGTAAAGCCTCCATACTTCTTTTAGGAATGCGTTTGCGACCTCTTTGGCTGTAGCCGAGGTCTGAAGTTCGGTGTAATGTGCCAGTTTTGTAAACCGATCAACTACTACCATTATTTGCGCACACTCTGCTGACTCCGATAGTTGAGTGTTAAAGTTCACTGACATAGATGCTCATGCTGCGCAGGGTATTTCCAATGCTTGCAGTAATCCGTACTTGGCATGTCTAGGTGACTTATTATGTTGGCATTCATCGTAGGATCATACGTAATCGTTGACCCATGCCGCAAGTCCTTTCCCGCAGCAGTTTCTCTTGATTATTTCTAAAGTCTTTTCCTGCCCAAAATATTCTGCAACCTTTGCATCGTGACATCCTTCTGCGATCTTGGTTTATACCGCCTGACTATCTGGTACAAATAGTCTTTGCTTATAATAGAGTATATCGTTGGTTAAGGCCCAGTCTTTGGGAAAATCCTTTCCTTCGTCTCATCACCTAATGAGTTCTTCCCTCCATTGCTTCCAAGCTACCTCTGATTCGATAGCTGCCAGTATCTTGCCTAGGAATTCAGCATTGAACTATTTCATACCTTTTTGCAGGATAATAGCGTTTGACATTAGAACTTTTTCAGGTACTTCTGGATTATCATACCAATGTTCATTGTCTTTAGCCGATGCCTGTAGGTAGCGGATGTCAGGTTCCTGTTCCTTAACAATCAAGGATGTTGTCGCTATAATGGTGCTTCCAAATCCTGTTGTTCCTCATTCTGTATCTTCCTAGTCATTTTCTTCCATCATATCTGAGGTGTTGACTTTTTCTACCACTAGATGAGCTATGCGAGTAACCATTTTTATTTGGCAGTCCACATCTTTATGGTTGAAAAGTACACCTTTGAGTTCGCCAGTGTAATAAGCATCGATTACTCTGACACAGTTGGAGCTTCCGCTGTGGACCACGAATCAACTTCTTGGAGCAACTCTTCCGCTAGTTCCTTCTGGTAGGCACACGGCCATACCCATCCGTATTAATGCTACTTCCTCTTTCGCGACAATATCATCCTCAACAGTGTACCGATCATGTCCTGCCCCCATCCTTGAACCTTTAGTTGGCACATATGTGTTTTTGCTTAATCTCTGGACCCTAATAACGGGTTCCTTTCCCCCTCTTCGAGGTTCTAAATCCAAATCTTTGTCCTCATTCCAGCCATCCCTTCATCGCCTACCCTCGCTTCTAGCAATACCAAAAAACTTTCTTCCTTCAAAGTTTTCTGTTCGTGATGGGTAGCTACCTCTTCAGAACCATACTCCAGCCGTCTACTTAATGCGTCAGGCTTTCCACTCTTCGTGCCTGGTCGTTATACAATCCGAAAATTGTATTCCGCTAGCTTTTGAGCCCACTAAATTTGACGGCCACTCCAGACTTTTGAGTTGAGGCAGTATTGTAGGTTTTGATGGTCGGTAAAGACTTTAATCGGTTTTTCCATTCTGATCAAATAGTGTCTCCATTCCTTAAATGCTCAGAGGATTGCGAGAAGTTCTTTATCTTGAATCTCATAATTGTGCTCGGCCGAATTTAATTTTCAGGAATGGAAAGCTACTAGATGTAACCATTTCTTAAAGTATTGAGAAAGGAGACAACTGAGTGCAAAGTCACTAGCGTCGGTTTCTACCACTGTCTTTCATTCTGGGAAAAGGTGGGGGAGTATGGGGGCGGTGGTGAATTGGTGCTTTAGTTCTTCGAAAGCCGTATCCGGTTCCAGTCCCCATTTGAAATTCTTTGGATTTCCTGGTAATGTCTCGGTTATGGGTTTGCAAATAGCCGTGAAACCTTTAATAAAGCGTCGGTAGAAGTTAGCGAATCCCATAAATACTTATATTTTTCTAACTGAGTTAGGTGCTTTCCAAACCGTTATGGATTCCACTTTGCGGGTGCTAATAGACACCCATGGACTCCGACCCTATAGGCGAGGAATTCTACCTCTGTTGCGTGGAACATTGATTTCTTTAGCGATACGGCTAATTGAAAGTCCGCTAGACTATGTAAGACTCGCTTGACACCTGCGACATGTTCTTTTTCATCCTTAGAGTAGATGAGAATATTGTCCAGATGACATACAACTCCGACATTTAAGTATTCTTGGAGTACTTGGTTCATCATATCTTAGAACGTTGCTGGAGCATTGACCAATCTAAAAGGCATGACCTTATATTCGTAGTGTCCGTACCTTGTATGGAACTCCGTTTTCCATTCATCTCCCTCCTTTATCCTAATCAAGTAGTAATGGTCTTTAAGGTCAAGCTTGGTGAAAATCTTTGCGCTGGCTACTCTATCTCTAAGTTCGGACATTAGTGGAAGGGCATGTTTGTTGAGGATAGTAATCTTATTTAGTTTTCGGTCATCCACAACGAGGCGTAGTCTGCGATCTGGCTTAGGTACGCATAATATGGGTGCTGCTGGAGGTGATTGATGCCGTGTGATCTTTCCTTGTTTGATCATTGTCTGCAAGTATTCTCGTAAAGCCTTAAGCTGTTTCTCTGATCGTGGATATATTGGCCACAAGGGGTGAGTTAATCCTGGGATCAACTTGATCTTGTGATCGAATGACTATCACGGGGCTAATTCCTCCGCCATCTGGGCTTCAAACAGATGTTTGTAATGCCAGTATTCCTTCGGTAACGATACTAGTTCTACTGTATTTTCAATGACTACAATTGTTCCGATGCGGCAAGCATTAGGATCACAGGCGATGGATTCGTCACATTGAAACATAGCCGCTATTCCTGCATCTTCTTCCACATAGCTTTCACAGCTTTTTGCGGAGAAGGTCCAATTTTCTGCATCTGCTATGTGGGACACTGGGTGTTCACAATGCCACCAACCAAATGGAATTATCATTCCATAGTGGCCTGCCTTAGCCACTTCACACGACCCTACAGAGATGTGTCGGTTTTTTGCTATTTCCAATTTAATAGAGAGAGTGTAACACTTCCCCGCGAAGGCGGCTGACCATCCGTCAAAGCCTAGAATATCAACTGTATTGTTACGTTACAAGGTATGAACGTGAAGGTCTTCAACAAGGTCCTGATTGATAAGGAATATGTTGGATTCCGAGTCTAACAAGACTTTAACCTTGTATCGCTTATCGTGTATGTGGAGGTAAGTGATTCCTTCCGGACGTTTGCATCGCTTTTGTTTTGAAGCATCTAACTCCAGCCGCTTAGCGCAGATAAGATCTTTTTAGTTCTTTCACTTAGGTATTGTCGGTGTTGGGTGTAAGTAACAAGATATTTGTTACTATCCCTGCGTAGGTTTGAGCATTGAGGTCTCCTCAGACAAACTAGTAACTTTTTACCTCTAACAATCTGGGTCTACATACAAAGCGGTGTTTCACCAATACTCAAATGAGCGCGACCAGTTTTCCGGCTGGATGCCTTCTTCCCACATGCCAGACCTAGGCTTATAGCAGACTTTCAGGTAGTTATTAGCTATTTTACTCCCCTTGGGTGGGGTTCCCGCTTGCACCGATCCTTTCCCTTAGGTTTTGGGTTATCTGTCTAGCTCCCTCAGAGGGGCCTTGCACACCCAAGCGGTACTTCCCTATCCCACACTCTGGCCACAAGGCAGGATAGTATATACATATAATGCGACGCAGACCCGTGTGGTAGGTAGAATGGCCCGCGTCGGTTGTCTTCCTGTCGTGTATTTGTTATCAGGTAGATCTTGCATTGCTATGTCCCAACCTTTTGGGAATAGTAACTTGCTTGCACATGGGTAGCAGGCAACCACCAGGTGACTTGAGGAACTTCATACCGTTGCTTTCCACGCTATGTGAGCATGTTAACTATCCTCTCTTTCAATCAAGACTCTCCATATATTGATTCTTGTATTCGTGCTCGCAAGTCCCTTGTGGGGTCCCTTCACTTAGAGCGTACTTGCATTGATCTTAAAATGAGAGACTCGCTTCATGCCACTTTGATCATTTTGAATTTCGACTCCTCTAGCTGCACGCGGACTACCCGATCCCTATCGTGGTAAGTACCCAATACTCCCCAGCCAAAGAGGGTTCCCATTTCGTTTCCAGCTCCATCAGGACACTGAATACCCCGACACTGTCGCCGTTGGTGACAATGAACTGACCTAGGGCAGTTCTTCATTGTCTGCCTGTTCCCAGATCTTATTTACTCGGGCTGGTTGCAGGACGGAAGCGACTTTGTGAGTTAATTTAGGCTTTATAATAGCTGATCTTGCACGTCGAATTCCTATTGTTATTGGTCGCGAACTTTCCATTGCTGCCGATATATGGGCATCTCCCCAACATGTTTGGTAGGTGTGGGTTTTCTTTCCACAATGTGTACAATCTCCATCTCGCCTCTGAGTGTCTATTACACTCTGCGGGATACTGGTATGAGCCCGGTCAAAGTTAGTGTGGGTGGTCTTAGTCGCACCTCCCAACCTTTTTCTAGGTTTCTCTGGCTCGTCCTTTCTTTTCGGCTTCTGTGGTAGGGCTCCACCTCCCTTGAGATAAGGTTTACTCTCCTTTAGTCCCTTTGGTTTAGAGTCTCTGTAGTCTTCTCTTTTGACCTCTTAGACTACCTTAGACTTGGACAGTTTGTGCCGCCCAATTTTTTCTCTGGCCAGGAGTCCTACTTCTAACCGAATACACGGCCTTACAGCCTCTTCCTATTCTTGATCAGCTGTATACTGCATAGCCAACAGTCTACGGACAATTGGTTTTAGAAGTTTATCTTCGACTTCCTGCCTCCAGGACTATCCGGTCATGTGTGCACGTATGTTATCGTTATGCATGATTGTTAGGTAATGTTAACACAACCATCATACTCGACTAGCTTCATAGCTCGAATTGATAGTCGTTTGGCTTCCACCAAGGTAAATCGTTTGATCAAGTGTGGTTCAAAACGAGTCCAGGTAGCCAGTTCTGGCCGCTGGGCTTCCCCTTGAAGTCCGTCCAGAGCCTTCCAACCCCAGATAGTATAAGGAATTTGTAACCGGTACAGGTTACTGGTTTAGGATTTTCGAGTATCGGTTTGATACTCTATATGTTTTATGTTTTGTTGCAGGAAATGAGGTTTGCCTCTAGCCTGAGAATATAGGGTTTGATACTCTATGTGTTTTATGTTTGGTTTCGAGTATCGGTTTGACACTCTCTATGTTTTATGTTTTGTTTCAGGAAACGTGGTATGCCTCTGACCTGTGAATATAGGGTTTGATATTCTATATGTTTTATGTTTGGTTTTGAGTATCGGTTTGATACTTTATATGTTTTATGTTTTGTTTCGGGGCTACTGTTTTGGAGTCTTATATGTTGTGAGAAATAAGGCTCATGGTAGCCTAAAGAAGTGTATTTAATAACTACTATTCTTCACGTTTGAAGAAGCAGACTTAGACAGAAAGAGTTTTTAATATACTTGGTTGAACAGTTACTTTCCTCAGTTCCCTTCGGGAATCTTTAGTTTGAGATCCACCAAACATGTCTGTCACTTCAGTAGTCGCGATATAAGAAGAAGTCTCTTCAACAACCCTAGTTAAAGCCTGCGGACTTTGCTTCACTAGTTACCACTTTCAGTAAAGAATAAAGCCCGTTAACCATACGTTTACCGCATCTCGTCAGAGGTGGTTACAATTTTTTTTTAATCTCCGCAAGTTATCAAGACAGAAGGCGTTCCAGGACCAAGTAAGGGCAAGGCCCCTGAGAAAGATTCTCAACAGCACACTAGGGATTCCGAAAGACGGTTCACTAAGACTCCAGCAAAAGAACAAGGGACAAGCGACGCAGCTGCTCAGCAGTTAGCAAGAGACACTGCTGAACAATCAACAGCAGAATCATTACAACAACTACTGGGACCGCCAACCACTACCCACGGAGGGTACCCAGAATCCCTCAGAAAGCCTACAGGTACACGAGTACCTCCAGCACCACCAAGTAACGATCCAGATAGCTCCAATAGCGACAAAGGATACGACGACATGGTTTCAGAATCAGGGCCCTCGAGGTCCAGAGCCCTTGCACCACAGGACCCAAGACCACCGATACGTTGGCCTAACCCAGCCGTTACGGCTAAACTCAGTATCAAAGTACCTTTACCCAGGAAGTTGACTGGTGTAGGAGATGATCTCAAACCAGAAGCGTTCGATAGATGGTATAATTCAGTACAGTTATACCTACATATGAATGGACCACGGACTAGGAGGCAGGAGGAGGAAACTATTGGATCCTCGATACTGAAGGACGAGCTCAAGAAGCAGCTTTCCAAGCAGCTGAGTATTTCAGTGAAGACATGACCAGAGAAGACCTTGGTGGATTCATATGAGAAAGATTCCAATCTTGGAAACAGAAAGATGATACCTATTGCAAGTTCCATGAAATCACGCAAGTGTATAATGGCAAGATACAAAGAATATCAACCATAGCAACCGACATGCTGATGTTTCGATCACGCCTACCTGCAAACACAATAAGCGACTATGCTTTCATCTAACAGTTTTTTAAGAACATGCATCCTAGACTACAGCAAGAAGGGGAATTACAGCATGCTGAAACAGATATTGTCATGGAAGTCATACAGAATGCAGAAATCATATATGCTACTTTAAGAAGTACTGGCGCCTATGGGAAGGAAAGATGCGCGAACCCAGCAAAAGAATTCATTTCCAAACAAGAAGGGCAGAAGGACAATCGGAAAACCAGGAACAAGACCCACTCCAAACCTAAGGAATAAAAAGAAAAGGGTCTTTGCTACACCTGTGGAGGTAAAGGACATCTAGCAAGAGACTGTCCTAGCAAAGATGACAAGGGCAAAGACAAGGGCAAAGCTAAGGTAAAGAAAGAAGTCACCTCCAACTGAGTGGAACAAGAGCAACTAGCGGAAGAGGTGTTTATCAATGGTATGGAAATGGAGGAAGAAGAGGAAGACATTATCGTAATGGCTGCTAGACCAACAAATGTCAAACCTCACGATGCTCTCGAAGGAACGATGCATATCAATGGCAGAGAAGTCAGAGTCCAGTTTGATACCGGATCAATAGGAGCAAACCTAATTAGTACTACCTTTGTGACCATGCACAAAATTCCTTGTCAGGATTTGAAAACTCCGATCAGAATACACTAAGCTATGAAAGGATCGCGGTCTGAATGTCATAAAGAATGTTCAGTCAACATATCAGCAGGAAAGCTGAGCACACCAGGAACCAGTATGTTGGTTAGCAACCGAGCAAAATACGATGCACTAATAGGAATGCCTTTCCTGGAACAACACCAAGCTCAAATCGAATGTGGCAAATTAACTATTCTGTTTCCAAAACAGAATGTGCGAATTGTTTGCAAACCTAGTAGTGGCATGATCCGAGCAGCAGTGATTAGCACGGAAGATGTCATGGACCAACACTCAGTGGTATTTCCCGAGGAAATACCGGAAAGTCTCCCACATCTAAGAAAGATCAATCACAAAATAGATCTACAACCAGGAAAAGAGCAGCGCTCATTACCTACCTACTCAATACCCGAACGATGGGCGACAGATATGAGTATATTGTTGCGAGAAAGGGAGGAAGCAGGAATCATTACACAGCAAGCAGTTTCTTCGGCAGCTCCAATATTTGCTCAGGAAAAGAAAGATAAGAAACGTATGAGACCACTGGTGGAGATTACGGCCACGAATGAGATAACGATTAAGGATATTGAAATGATTCCTAACCACACAATGATCCTGAATGCTGTAGGAAGGGCAAGCTACCGAAGCAAAATCGATCTTAGTAATGCCTACTTCCAAACAAGAGTTGAACCAGAGGATGTGAGCAAGAATGCCTTTAAGACACCATTTGGATGCTTTGTTAGCAAAGTAATGCTATAAGGAGATATGAATGCTCCAGGAACCTTCAGGCGCATAATGTCCGACCTATTCGCTAATCATTCAGGGCTGTTCATGTGGGTATATATTGATGATATACTCATATTTTCCGATACCGAGTTCGAACATTTGAAACACATATCCATGATTTACGATAAACCAAAGGGAGCTCAATTCTATGCAAGCAGGAAGAAATCAGCATTCTTCGCCACCAGTATGGAAGTGTTAGGCCATGTTATCAATGACGAAGGACTCTCACCAGCACCAGAAAAGATAGCGAAGATTGAAGAATAAACTTTGCTACAAATCAAGAAACAATTACAGGAGTTTCTAGGAACTGTCAACTGCATAAGTCAGTTTTTGCCACACATTGCAACCATTAAATCACCCCTAACGGAACTCACCGGAACAGCAGAATTTGTGGGAAACACTACTCAAGACCAAGTCATGGAGAATGTTAAGCGAAGTGTTTCCAAACACGAGGTTATGAAACCATAACAAGAGGATTCACCACTTCCAATATGGCTAATTACCGATGCATCCAACACAGGGGTAGGAGCATGGGTAGGACAAGGAGAAACCTCCAAGAAAGCTAGACCCGCTTCAGTGCATAGCAGAAAGTTGTGTAACGCCCACATGAATTATGGCACAACTGACAAGGAAGCACTAGTGATAGTTGATACACTGACGGCATTTCATCACATACTTGCAGGAAGCAAGTTTACTATCGTAACAGATCATCTACCTCTAATGTACCTCAAGATGAGCAAAACACCCACCAAGAAACACCTGCGATAGAGAGGTTTCATTGGGAAATACGACCCGGAAATAATGTAGAGATCCGGAAAATGGAACTATTTAGCAGATGCTTTATCCCGCCTTTATGATGAGAATGATGATTACCCACATACTGCAAATGATCCTACATCAGCAGACAATTCACCAAGTTTCTCACCTATCTCATCGCTTCTTTCTTGCGAAGAATCTAGGATCAAACACGAAATGTCGCGATTTGAAGCCCTAACAGTTGAGCACATCGGTGCTGATTCAGAATGCTGAAGCAACTGTAGCCTGGGGTAAGCACAGCTAGATGCAAACTATTACAGAAATGCCGAACCCCTAAACGATTGGGGAGATCACTGAAGGTTTACCAGTGGTAGGAGTGAAGAGGAACTTGAACATGCATCAATATATTGGGCATTTTGCGACATACCGTTCTGCCCTGACCACGCGGAATAGAAAGCTAAGATAAATACCTATACTGGCTCCCCCTGCAGCAGTTCGCCAGTTATCGAAACTCCCCCTAACACCAACGATGATGACAGCGACAGAGCTACCCATTTATCACGGCCCTGCCTCAACATCTGTTCTATCAAGGAGCACGTTAAAAAAGCGTTGGGAGGCGTCTCGGCCACTACCAAACTTTACGATTCCGAATTGCGGCACTATTCACACATTGAACCCCTCTACGGAGGACCTCTCGCATACCTGAACAAGGTTCCAGTAGTCGCACCGCCCTCCCTACCTCACGAGAAATGTGAGCTTTACAAAGTTTATGAAATACCTGATGAGCAGGAGGAGGTAATGGTATTAGAAAGAGTGTTGGATGAAAGGGATATCGTCCAAGGAGTGAATAATATGAAAAAGATTTAGAGGGAACAGATGATTAAAGGATATAGGAGCGAACCCATCTACCAGCTAGCAAAGGACTCCAACCACACTTCACGAAACAGAATGCTGCAATATTACAGTATATGTAACGGTCTCCTTCATGCTACCACTAGAGGAGGAGAAGATTGCTTATACATTCCAAGAGGTCATGGAGTGAATTGAGAAACGCTAAGAGAACTGATGATAGCGGAGATACACAATAAAGGACACCATAGCGCTGATCGAAACCTACAGTATCTAACAGAATACATCTACTAGCCGGAGATGAGGAAGGACTTCAAAGACTATGTCCAGTAGTGTGACATATGTCAGTAGAACCGGGAGAGGACTACATTACCCATGGGCAACACACTTTTGCTCCCCTTTCCCTGACAGATATTTTCGAGCTACCCTATCGATTTCATGGGCCTGCTCACTAAGCTGAAAGGACATGATTCAGTATTGGTGGTAGTGGATAGAGCGGTTGGTTTCAGCTGGCTGATACCAATATCAGTAAATGCTACTGCGATATCAACAATGCACTTACTCCGGCACCATATCTTTACGCCTCATGGAGTACCTATATTGATTGTCACTGTTGCTGACCCCCAATTCACCTCACGGTTTTAGAAACAAACCTTGAAGACTATAGGAGTTGAACACATAATGGCTACCACTGGTCACTACCAAACCAATGGACAAGCGGAAAGAAAGATCAGAGAACTGAAAACAGCATTAAAGAATGTTATTAATCCATGCCAGACTAACTGGCTTACCTCCCTCCCTGAAGTGACAGCTTACTCCAATGCAAGTCACTCGGATCCTATAAGAATGTCTACATACAAAGCCGTGTATGGACGAGCATACTAGCTTCTCTATACCTATAAACTCAACTCTACAATAGTACCTGCATCCGATGACTACTACAATCGACACCAGGAAATCAGGAATGCGGCATACCAAGCGTTACCGTTAGCTAGAGTAAGCTCAAAAAGAATGGTAACTATGAGGAGGAACCTACATAGACCTGTCGAAATTGGGGAAAGGATCATGGTTTTTGGAGACCAGTTTACAATGGAATCTGGCAGATCTCAGAAATTGCAGCCACGCTGGCGAGGCCCTTTTACAGTACTTGAGTTGGACAAACACACCCGGAACTATAGGGTTAGCATGGACGCTAGGATGTATCGAAGGAAGAAAGCAGATTTCCGGTTCCCCGGACGACCATTTGCGAAGCCGGCACCCATTCTCATCAACGAAGAACAGGAATGGGAAGTTCCATCAGTTATCAATTACATGGAACGATATGGCAAAGGACAGTTCCTGGTGAGTGGAAAAGGGTATCCAGCAAGCGAGAACAGTTGGGAACCGGTGGAATGGTTGGAACATGCGATGGATTTGATGCAAGCATGGTGGACAGATAACATGCCAGGAGATGAGTTTCCTGCGGTATTTTCTGGGTTTATTCCTATGTGTTATTCTCCCACTAAGGATGGCTTTGAGAGCTATTCAAAGGTACCCACGGTTGATAAAGGTTTTTGGGATCCTTATTTGAATTCTGATTATGATAGCGAGGATTAGGGATTTACTTGTTATATTTTGAAATAAGGGTTTTATTTTGTTTTTAGGGTGTAACCGGTACAGGTTACTGGTTTAGGATTTTGGAGTATCGGTTTGATACTCTATATGTTTTATATTTTGTTTCAGGAAACGAGGTGTGCCTCTAGCCTAAGAATATAGGATTTGATACTCTATAGGTTTTATGTTTGGTTTCGAGTATCGGTTGGATACTCTCTGTGTTTTATGTTTTGTCACAGGAAACGAGGTGTGCCTCTAGCATGAGAATATAGGGTTTGATACTGTATGTATTTTATGTTTGGTTTTGAGTATCTGTTTGATACTTTATATGTTTTATGTTTTGTTTCAAGGCTACCGTTTTGGAGACTTATATGTTATGAGAAATAAGGCTCATGGTAGCCTAAAGAAGTGTATTTAAGAACTGCTATACTTCACATTAGAAGAAGCAGACTTAGACAGACAGAGTTCCTAATATACTTGGTTGAACAGCCACCTTCTTCAGTTCGCTTCGGCAATCTTTAGTTTGAGATCCGCCAAACATCTCTGCGACTTCAGTAGTTACCATATAGTAAGAGGTTTCTTTAACAACCTCAGTTAAAGCCTCCGGACTTTGCTGCGCTAGTTACCACTTTCGGTAAAGAACAAAGCCCATGACCCCTACATTTACCGCCTCTCCCAAGAGGCAGTTACAGAAGTCCTATTTCTCCTCAAGTACAGCTCAGTGCATATATGACTCGTTCCCGAGCATCATCCCAGATCCGCGGCCTTCGTTCGCTGTAGTTGGTGCATTGTAAAATCCACACATATATATCTTGTAAGGGTTTATCATCAAAGGATTGGCATGGCTCTGATGGTCACTTAATATTTAGCGTCATCGCATTGGCCAATGTTTCTGCCATACCCCACTGTTCTGGTGTTTGTCCTTGCCTTCTCTGGCCAGGACTTCCTCTCTTTCTTCCTCTCATATCATCATCGTCATCATCATCGCTAGGGTCTCCACGGTCAACTCCTTGGGCACCTGAGGGTGATGCATCAGCGGCTTCTCTACCGTTTCCCTTGTCCCACCGCATAGGCGGAGCGTAGTACTCCTCGTCATCCGTTTCTTGGACAGCGGGTAAGGGTGCGGGACCTGCCACTTCAGGACTTGGAGCGGTAGCGAATATCCAGTTTATTGATGCCGTTAATACTTTTAGGGTATTATTCGTCTCCTTGTTATACTGCTATTGCTGGTCTTGTGACCTGTGAATCTGCGCTTGGTGAGTAGTTTGATATAGCCGCATTTGTCCTAGAGTACGCATGACTTCTCTTTCCCGCGTAGTACATTAATTTGAGAATTCCAGGAATTCTGCCTTCAGGTTGATGACCATTTGTTCTATTGTTTGGTCTCGAGCTAATGCTGCCTGGCATTCTTCCCTGTGTATTCCATGTAACCTCGTGGTTACCTCTTCATGTTCGGGTTGACGCCTACCTTGAGCATCTATTTTCCTTGCCACTTCCCGTAGCATTTCCTCCTGTATCCCCTGGACTTCACTTTGCACACCTGCCAGCTACATCAGCAAGATTGCAATATTGTTATTATCGACATCTTGTCCATCTGCGCTTTGTTGTTGAACCCTAATTAATTTCAAAGTATTATCTTGAGTAGCTCCCTGCAAATGTTTGAAGGTAATGTTAGCTGGGTCGAGCGAGGTGTCTATATCTTGCCTTATCCGACCCAACGTTATTCCAAGACAGGTAGCCAACCTGGCTAAGTTTGCAGCTTGGTCTCATCCTTGTTTAGGCGTGGAGGCCCTTGATATCCGATAAGTGCTGGGAACACTAGAGGATCGGTGGGTAGGGGCATGTCCTCTCCAGAACTTATGTGCTTGAGGTGTTGACGGGAAGGGGCTTCATATTGCCAAATCATCAGTTTTATCCATCGTATCTGGACAGGTCTCCATAGTTCTCCTGCCATTATCCTCTTTCTCGGGTCTTGCGGTATCTCAGCCATTGTGATGCTTTCCAGGTAGGCTAATTGCTCTAATAGTCCTACATGCATGGTTTCTGGTACTTCAGAACAGAGTTCTTGATATCCTTTAAAGAGTTTCAGGAATCTATGTAAGTTATCCAACATTTGTAATACTCTAGAGGTGAAGGTATGAAAGAGTTCGGTTGATCTGATTCTGAACTCAGAATCTGAATTTCCCTTTTCTCGAGGTTTAGAATGTACTTATAGTACATATAAGGATTTTGTCAGGCCCATGCCGAGGGGATGTCTGGCCCTCGGATGGCTGTGCCTGATTTCTTGTTATCAGAGTTCTTGGTACTCTACTCAACAAAGCTTTCCAACGTTGTAAAACTCCACACGAAGTTCGGTCCGTACCAGGTACGATATATGCAACTAAATTGATCCCGCGTGAGGATCCCAAAAGGTATTGTGAACCAGGATGGTTCTGTGATAAACTCTTGTTTGATTTCGAATAAGGCGCTATTGAGGACTTCTACGAATACCTGAATGTAGATAAAAAAGTGAGTTGCTTCGAAAATGTAGTCCAAGTCTGAGGTGAGGGTGGGGTTTGCAGTGAACTCGTAGTTCATATAGTGAGCCTTGGTAACAGGAGAACTATTCATATAGTGGGAGGCAGACGATAAACTCAAGTATATAACTGAGGGAAGTAGGCCGAAATCTTTGATTGGGAGAATCTGTCGAAGAAGGCACATCTCAATAAAATCGGTAAGGTGAAGATTTAAAGTGTGAAACAATATTATATTGTTAAGATTTGTTCACCATTGCTTGATGATGTCGGTAAAGCTCGGGAGGCACTTCGATAATTAGATCCCGCCTCTGAGTATTCGCAGACTAATTCTGAATACGATGTCTACGAAGTCCCGCGCTGGTTTTAATACGCAAACATCCAGAATCTTATAAGTGCGAACACCGTTTGACCATGAAACTTATCGCACCCTTGCGCGGACTCGAAATACTATTCCTCCATTGAGATGACTGCGCTATTTGTCATCCCAAACAGCGGCCTCCAACTTAGATATCCGCATAGACTATTATATGACTCTAGTCTGGTTGACTATCATTCCAGTAGTCTCTTCAGTCATGCAGTAATCAAGTTCATACCAGGCCACCTAGTGCCAATCGCAAGTCTGAGCCCAACGTGTCAACGTCTCAAGGGACTCTGACTTATCTAGGTCTTCCATTCTAAACATGCTTCCCCTTGGTCCGGGGGCCTCCGCAGAGGGGTCCTATTACTAGGACCAACCAACCTACAGCTGATCTCAGAAGGGTATGGGTGGATTTGGTATACCCCTAATATCTACCACTACTGGGATATACTCTGCGAGTATTTCG
Organism: Tuber brumale; assembly: GCA_014065205.1. Lineage (NCBI taxonomy): Eukaryota > Fungi > Ascomycota > Pezizomycetes > Pezizales > Tuberaceae > Tuber > Tuber brumale. Next base: position 95,497 of record JACCEG010000186.1, read on the forward strand.
CCAAATACGCCGCGTCATCTTTGGCCTATAATTTAGGAAGACAAACTCTGTAGCCAACTATCTCAATGAGCCTCTGATGGATTTCCTCCGTTTCACTTCCCAGGTGTCACCATAGGTCCCTTCTCACATATCCTGTACACAGCATCCTGCCGGACAGACACCGGCGACATATATGTGATTATGATGTGAGCTTCATTGATGTGACCTTTTAGTTATGAGACGCAACTCGGGAAATATCACTAATGATGTTCGGGCCCCATGAGCAGGCCGGAGCGGAGAGTTGGCACTTCAGTAAATCAAGGCTCTCTGCGCAGTTACCCTACCGTGGGTCAGTGCACATGTCTCGGATTTCCATGTACCTAACATGTGCCCACAGTATATCTTCGATACTGTGCCATATTCTCATACTGTTAGGCGGATGCCAAACTCAAGTATATACCTGAGGGACATAGGCCCGAAATCTTGTATTGGAGAATTTGTCGAGGAAGGCTTGTCTCGATAATAGTAAGGTAAGGTAAAGATTTAAAGCGTAAAACGATATTCTTGATAAGATTTCTTCTCCATTGCTTGATCATCCCTCATCAGCGTAGAATAACTATCTTGTATCATACTCCATGTATCAAAGTATGTTTATTATAATAATAACTTTGACCTCAGAGGGAGTTGAACACCTGACCTTGTAAACCAATACAAAAGTCATACCAACTGAGCTACAGTATATGGTGTTATTAAGTGGGCTTCATTGATGGGACATTTTAGTTATGGGACGCAACTCTCGAAATCTCGCTAATGACGTGCGGGCCACATAAGGGGGCCAGAGGGGGGTGTTGGCTCTGAAGGTCCCACCTCAAGGGTCACACCCCGGATAAAAGACCCTCCCACAGGTCGAAGCCATGGTGGACCCCCAACCTAACGACACAAAGATCAGCCTTTCACTCCTCCGTCCGGGCGGCCCGGAGAGACCCCCTCCCCT
>JACCEG010000186.1:99108-112177 GCA_014065205.1 Tuber brumale
GGTGTTATGAAGTGGGCTTCATTGATGTGACATTTTAGTTATGGGACGCAACTCTCGAAATCTCGCTAATGACGTGTGGGCCACATAAGGGGGCCGGAGGGGGGTGTTGGCTCTGGTTATTTGAGGGTCTGTGCGCAGTTACCCTACTGTGGGGTCTGTGCACATGTCTCGGATTTCCATATGCCTAACATGAGCTCCCTCCTACCAGGCTTCGCCTCGAATGCCTTTATAATCATTTTATAATTTCTTCTAAACACATTTTAAGACTCAATGTGGTCAGGGTAAAAAGCCTCCCGCGTTTACTTGACCACGGTAGGAAAACCTTTTCCTCCCTATCTTACTTCTGCCCTTCCTGGCATGTCCGGATTTTCATTATGAAAATTCTCCACAACTTCTTCCGCATTTTGCATACCGGTGGTAGGCTCCCATGTGTTCTCATCTTCTGAACACCCTTGTCATTTAATGAAGTTCCACAGTTCTCGCTTGTCTTGATAGCGGCCGCGTACTTGCTTCCTGTAAGAGCGAATCTCGCTTATTACCAGTTTTTCAACCTCCCATTGTAGATCGCCGTCAATCTCCTCCGGTTCTCTAGGGGGCTGTTGGCAGTTGTCATGAACTGATTCGCGGTAGGGTTCCAATAGTGCGACATGTAATACGGGATGAATGTTCCATCGATCGGATATGTTGAGTTTGAAGGCTCTTGATCCGCACTTTTCCTTAATTTGGAAAGGACCGCATAGCTTTGGACTTGGCTTCTTTGATTTCCATCGGGTGTGAATGTTTTTCGCGTTTAACATTACTTTGTCCCCGATATTCAAGTCTGGCTGTTGTCAAGCTTTTCGGTCATAATACTTTGCCATTCCTTCCCGCGTCTTTTCTAGTGACCCTCTCCCTTGTTCATGTATCGTCTTAATCCAGTTCGCATATAGTGTCGCTCCCGGATTTTGAGCTTAGCGCTCCTTCATCCACTCTGTCTGTGGATGGAATCTGTAATTCGCATAGACTGGTGACATCCCATGAGCAATGGTTGCGGAGTTGTTATAGGTATGTTCAGCTAGCGGTAGTAGCTGATACCAGTCGTCCTGATCGTAGTTGACAAAACTTCTAAGGTAACCTTCCAGCACTTGGTTGGTACGTTCGGTTTGTCTGTCAGTCTGAGGATGGTATGTCGTTGACATTCTTCGCTTGATTTCCAGTGCCTTGCAAAGGGATTCCCAAAATTCTACTGCGAACTTTGAATTCAGGTCCGAGACGATTTCGGTTGGCAGGCTGTGCAGCCTCCATAGTTCTTGCAGGAATGCATTTGCGACATCCTTGGCCGTAGCCGTGGTCTGTAGTCCGATGAAATGTGCCATCTTTGTAAACTGATCAACTACTACCATTATCTGAGTACACCCTTGTGACTCTGGTAGTTGAGTGATAAAGTCCACCAAGATCGATGCCCATGCTGGGTAGGGTATTTGCAACGGTTGCAGTAACCCTTACTTGGCATATCTAGGTGACTTACTACGTTGGCATTCATCGCAGGATGGTACGTAATCGTTAACCCATGCCGCAAGTCCTTTCCAGTAGAAGTCTCGCATGATTATTTCCAAAGTTTTTTCTTGTCTGAAATGTCCTGCAACCTTTGCATCGTGACATCCTTCTGCGATCTTGGTATATAGCGCCTGACTGTCTGGTACAAATAGTCTTTGCTTATAATATAATAGATCATCGGTTAAGGTCCAATGTTTGGGAAAATCCTTTCCTTCGTCTCGTAGCTTAATGAGTTCTTCCCTCCGTTGCCTCCACGCTGTATCCCTTTCAATAGCTGCCTGTATTTCGTTTAGGAATTCAGGATTGAACTGCTTCATACCTTTCTGCAGGATAATAGCATTTGACATTAGAACTTTTTCGGGTACTTCTGAAATATCGTACCACTGTTCATTGCCTGTAGCCGATGCCTGGAGGTAGCTGATGCGAGGTTCCGGTTCCTTGACGATCAAGGATCTTGTCGCTATTTCGGTGCTCCCGAATCCCGCGTCTCCTCTTTCCGTTTCTTCCAAGTCGTTGACTCCCATCATGTCTGCAGTGTTGACATTTTCTACCACTAGTTGTGCTATGCGATCGCCAATTCTTATTTGGCAGTCCACATCCTTATGGTTAAAAAGTGCGACTTTGAGTTCGCCGGTGTAAGCAGCATCGATTACTTCCACGCTGGTGGAGATTCCGCTTCGGACCACTAATCCACTTCTTGGGGCAACTCTTCCGCAAGTTCCTTCGTGTAGTCCCACAGCTATACCCGTCCTTATTAATGCTTGTCCATATTTCGGGACAACGTCATCTTCTATGGCGTACTAGTCATGTCCTGCCGCCATTCTTGAGCCCTTTGTTGGCAAGTATTCCTTTTTGCTCAATCTCTTGACTCTAATAACGGGTTCCTTTCCACCTCTTCCAGGTTCCAAATCCAAATCTTTATCTCCATCCCAGTCTTCTCCTTCATCGCCTACCCTCGCTACTAGCGACACCAGGAAACCTTCTTCTTTTAAAATTTTCTGTTCGCGATGTGTAGCTCCCTCCTCAGGACGGTACTCCGGCCGTCTGCTTAATACATCAGGTTTTCTGCCCTTTGTGCCGGGTCGGTATACAATGCGAAAATTGTATTCTACCAACTTCTAAGCCCATCGAATTTGAGGGCCACTCTAGACTTTTGAGGTGAGGAAGTATTGTAGTTCCCGAGGGTCGATAAAGACTGTGATCCGTTTCTCCGTTCCGATTAAGTGGTATCTCCATTCTTTAAAAGCTGCCAGGATCGCAAGTAGTTGTTTATCATGCATCTCGTAGTTGCGCTCCGCTGAGTTTAATTTTCTGGAATGGAAAGCTACTGGATGTAATCTTTTCTCGAAGTATTGAGAAAAAACGCAGCAGAGTTCAAAATCGCTAGCGTCTGTTTCTGCCACCGTTTCTCTTTCTGGGAAAAGGTGGTGAAGTATGGGGACTGTGGTGAATCGGTGCTTGAGCTCTTCGAAAGCTGTGTCCTATTCAACTCCCCTTTTAAAAGTTTCAGGATTTTCTTGTAATGTCTCGGTTATTGGCTTGCAAATAGCCGAGAAGTTTTTTATAAATAGTCGGTAGAAGTTAGCAAACCCCATAAAGACTTGTACTTCTCTAAAAGACTTAGGTGCTTTCCAGACCATTATGGATTCCACCTTTCGGGTGCTCATAGACACTCCATCGACCGCTACCATATAGCCCAGGAATTCTACCTCTGTGGCATGGAAGGTCGAATTTTTTAGCCATACCGCTAATTGAAAGTCTGATAGACTTTGTAATACTTTCTTAACAGCTTCGATGTGTTCTATTTCATCCTTTGAGTAGATGAGAATATCATCAAGGTAACATACGACTCCGACGTCCAAGTATTCTTGTAGAACTTGATTCATCATATCTTGGAAAGTTGCCGGAGCGTTGACCCTTCCAAAAGGCATAACCTTAAATTCGCAGTGTCCGTATCTCGTACGGAACGCTTCCTTCCATTTATCCCCTTCTTTGATCCTAATCATGTGGTAACCGTCCTTAAGGTCTAACTTGTTGAAGATCTTTGTACCGGCTACTCTATCTCTGAGTTCGGACATTAGTGGGAGGGGATGTTTGTTGTGGATAGTAATCTTATTTAGATTTCGATAATCCACAACTAGACGTCGTCTACCATCTGGTTAAGACAGGAATAATATGGGTGCGCCTGCTGGCGATTGGCTCCTTGTGATTTTTCCTTGTTTGATCATTGTTTCCAAGCATTCTCGTAAAGCCTTAAGCTGTTTTTCGGATAGTTAATATATCGGCCTCCAGGGGGTGGTTGATCCTGGAATCAACTTAATTTCGCGATGTAATGTTCGTCTTTGTGCTAATTTTTCTGCCGCCTGGGCTTCAAACAAATGTTTGTATTTCCAGTATTCTTTCGGTAATAATTCGAGTTCCACTGTATTTTCGATGGCTCCAATTCTTCCCATGCAGCAGGCATTAGGATCCCCAGCGACCTATTCATCCTATTCGAACACATCCAGTATTCCTTCATCTTCTTCCACACAGTTTTCACAACATTTTGCGGAAAAGGTCCAATTTTCTGTATCGTCTATGTGAGACACTGGGTGTTCACGATGCCACCAACCAAAAGGAATTATCATTCCATAGTGACCTGCTTTAGCCACTACACAGGAGACTTCAGAAATGGGTCGATTTTTCCTATTTCTAATTTTATTGGAAGAGTGTAACACTTTCCTCAAGAGGCAGCGGACGATCCGTCAAGGCCTAAGATATCAACTGCATTGTCTCGTTCTACCCTGGGAACGCGAAGGTCTTCAACTAGGGCCTTGTTGATAATGAACACGCTGGATCCCGAGTCTAATAAGACTGTAATTTTGTATCGATTGTCGTGTATATGGAGGTAAGCAATCCCCTCCGGACAGTTGTATCGTTTTGGTTTTGGAGCGTCTAGTTCCACACGCTTGGCGCACTTAAGACTTTCTTGGTTCTTTCGTTTAGGTATCGTTGGTATTGGGTGTAGGTAAAAGGATGTTTGTTAATACGCCCGCGTAGTTTCGACCATTAAGGTCTCCTCCGACAAACTAGTAACTTTTTCGCTCTAACAATCTGGGTCTACATACTAAAGCGGCGTTTCACCGATACGCTATTGCGCACAACCAGTTTTCAGGCTGGATGCTGTCTCCCGACATGCCAGACCTAGGCTCATAACAGATTTTTGGGCGCTTATTAGCCATTTTACTCCCCTAGTATGGGATTCCCGCTCTTCACTGAATCCTTTCCCTTAGGGTTTCGGTTATCCGTCCAGCTCCCTCAAAGGGGCCTTGCCTACCAAAGCGGCACATCCCTATCCCACACTGTGGCCAGAAGGCAAGATAGTACATACGTATAATACGACTCAGACTCGTGTGGTAGGTGGAACGGCCTGCGTCGGTTGTCCTCCTGTCATCTATTGTTATCAGGTAGATCTTACATTGCTATGTCCCAACTTCTTCGGTATTGTAACTTACTTGCACACAGGTAGCAGGCAACCACCAGGTGACTCGAGGAACTTCGTACTATTGGCTCCCAGGCCATGTGGGCATGTCAACTATCCTCTCTTGCGATGAAGACTCTCCATATATTGATTCTAGTGTTCAAGCTCGTAAGTCCCTTGTGGGGTCCCTTCACTTAGAGCCTACTTGCGTTGATCCTGAAAGGAGAGACTTGCTTCGCGCCGCTTTGATGATTTTGAGTTTCGATTCCCGTAGTTGCACACGGACTACCCGATCCCCGTCGTGGTCGGTACCAAATACACCACAGCCAAAGGGGGTTCCCATTTCGATTCCCGCACCATCTGGACACTGAATAGCCAAACGCCGTCGCCGTTGGTGCCATTGAACTGTCCTAGGTCAGTTCCTCATCGTCTGCCAGTTCCCGGATCTTATTAACTCGTGCTGAGTTCTGGACGGCTGCGACTTTGCGAGCTAGTTCAGGCTTTACGATAGCAGACCTTGCTCGTCGAATTCCCATTTTTATCAGTCTGGAGCTGACCGTTGCCGCCGATATATGGGCATCTCCCCAACACGTTTGATAGCTGTGGTTTTTCTTCCCACAACGTGTGCAATCTCCTTCCTTCCTTCGAGTGTCTATCACACTCTGCGGGATACCGGTATGGGCCTGGTCAAAGTTTGTGTGGGTGGTTTTTGTTGCACCTCACAACCTTTTCCTGGGCTTCTCCGGTTCATCGTCCCTTTTCCGTTTTCGTGGTGGGGCTCCTCCTCCTTTGACATAAGGTTTAGTATCCCTTTGTCTCTTTGGTTTAGAGTCCCGTCGGTCTTCTCTTTTGACCTCTTGGATTATTTAAGGCTTGGACGGTTGGTAGCATCCAATTTTCTTTCTGGCGAGCAGTCTTTCTTCTGACCGTCCGCATAGCCTTATTGCCTCTTCCCATTCCTGGTCTGTTGTATATTGCAGGACCGACAACCTGCGGACAATTTGTTCAGGTAGTTTTTCTTCGACTACGTCTCTCCAGGACTTTCCGGTCATGCGTGCACGAATGTTATGGTTGTGCATGACGAGCAGGTAGCGTTCTATTCTGCCGTCATACGTCACTAGTTTCATTCCTCGCAGAGCTAGTCTTTCAGCTTCTACTGGGGCGAATCGCTTGATCATATCATGTTCCAAGCGAGTCCATGTCGCCAGCTCGGGCTGCTGGGTTTCCCCATGAAGTCCATCCATACCCTTCCGATACCATATGGTGTAAGGAAGGACTATGTCTTTTTTCGTACGACTGAGCGCATATATGATTCGTTCCCGGGCGTCGTCCCAGATTCGCGGGTTTCTTTCGAAGTAGTCGGTACACTGCAAAGTCCACACCTATATGTCTTGTGCGGGTTTGTCCACAAAGAATGGGGGTGGCTCTGATGGTCGTTTAATATTCAGCGCCATCGCGTTGGCAAGTGTTTCTGCCATTCCTGACGGTTCCGGTGTTTGTCCTTGCCTGACTCGGCTAGGACCTCCTCTCCTCCTTCCTCTTTCATCATCGTCACCATTATCGTCATCGTCACTAGGATCCCCTGGGTTACTCCCTTGGGCACCTGAGGGGAATGCATCAGTAGTTTCTCGGCCTTTGCCCTTGTCGCTGCGTGTAGGTGGAGCATAGTACTCCTCGTCATCAGTCTCTTGGACTGCTGGTAAGGGTGCGGGTCCTGCAGGTTCGGGACTTGGTACGGTGGCTAGTATTTTATTTATTGCCGCTGTCAACCCTTTCAGGGTTTGGTTTGTCGCGATATTCTGCCCTTGTTGCTAGTCTTGTGACCTGCAAATCTCCGCTTGGCGCGTATTCTGATCCGTGCGCATTTGTCCTAAAGGGCGATTGACTTCTCTTTCGCGCGTGATACTTTGGGTGCGGAATTCAATGAAGTCCGCTGTTAGACTGCGAACCATTTGTTCCAGAGTCTGATCTCAGGCTAATGCCGCTTGGCTTTCTTCCCCGCAAGTTCCACGTAACCTCGTGGTTACCTCTTCATGTTCCTGTTGACGCCGTTCCTGAGCGTCAATCGTCTTCGCGACTTCTCGCAACATCTCTTCTTGTATCCTCTTGACTTCACTTTCTACACCTGCCAGCGGCATCAACAAGATTGCAATATCGTTATCGTGGACATCTTGTCCGTCGGCGATTTGCTGTTGAACCTTAATTAACTTTAAGGTATTATCTTGGGTGGCTCCATTCAAATGTTTGAAGGCGATATTGGCTTGATCGAGTGAAGTATCTATGTCTTGTCTTATCTGCCCCAACTTTAACCCAAGACGTGCAGCCAATCTGGCCAAGTTTGCAGCGTGGTCTCCTGGCCTTGGTGTGGAGGCCCTCGATATCCTATGACTGCTTGTGACACTAGAGGATCGGTGACAGGGTATATGTCCTCTCCAGAACGTAGGGTCTTGAGGTGTCGTCGGGTAGGGACTATGAATTGCGGAATCATCTGCCTTATCCGTGCTGTTGGGTCGAGTATCCATAGGTTCACCCGCCGTTATTCTTTTCCTTGGGTCCTGAGGTATCTCGGCCATTGTGATACTTTCCAGGTAGGCTAATTGCTCTAATAGCCCTGGATGTGTGATTTCTGGTACTGCGTACCAGAGCTCTTGATATCCTTTAAAAGGTTTAAGAAATCGTATGTAAGGTATCCAATGTTTGATATACTCCAGAGGTGTGGGTATAAAAGGGTTCGGTTGGTCCGATTCTGGACTCAAAACCTGAATCTCCTTTTTTCGAGGTTTAAGATGTACTTATAGTACATATAAAGGTGTTTTAGGACCAGGCCGAGGGGATATCTGGTCCTCCGACGACTGTCCCTAGGTTTTCCTTTTCTTTTTCTTCAGTTTTTAAAGATCACTGGGTGCTCCATTCGACGAAGTGTTCCGACTCGGTCGAATTCCACTCAAATTCCGAATCGTGCCAGGTCCGATATATGCTATTGAATTGATCCCTCGTTGGGATCCCGCAAGGTACTATGAACCACGCGGCTTCTTGTATATATTCTTCTGCGATTTCGGACAGCTCGGTCTCAAATATTTCTTCGAAGGAATGAATATAGATAGGATAGTGAGGTGCTTCGAAAATATAATCGAAGTCTGAGGTGAGGGAGGAGTTTGAAGTGAACTCGTAGTTCATATAGTAAGCCTTGGTAACAGGAGAACTATCAATATACTNTGAAGTGAACTCGTAGTTCATATAGTGAGCCTTGGTAACAGGAGAACTATCAATATACTGTTAGGCGGACGCCAAACTCAAGTATATAACTGAGGGACGTAGGCCCGAAATCTTGCATTGGAGAATCTGTCGAGGAAGGCTCGTCGCGATAATAGTAAGGTAAGGTAAAGATTTAAAGCGTAAAACTATATTCTTGATAAGATCTCTTCTCCATTGCTTGATCATCCCTCATCAGCGTAGAATAACTATCTTGTATCATACTCCATGTATCAAAGTATATTTATTATAATAATAACTTTGACCTCAGAGGGAGTTGAACACCTGACCTTGTAAACCAATACAAAAGTCATACCAACTGAGCTACAGTACATGGTGTTATTAAGTGGGCTTCATTGATGGGACATTTTAGTTATGGGACGCAACTCTCGAAATCTCGCTAATGACGTGTGGGCCACATAAGGGGGCCGGAGGGGGGTGTTGGCTCTGGTTATTTGAGGGTCTGTGCGCAGTTACCCTACCGTGGGGTCTGTGCACATGTCTCGGATTTCCATATACCTAACACATACTCACGCTATTAAGATTGTGCCACTACATACAAATTCAAATAATATTTAGATTTATTTTTTTCTGCTTAACTTATTTCCGCAATAGTAATGATGCTAACTTGTGGTATAATAATGCGATTCATAAGCTGTTTTTCTTCATAGTAGGTACAGGCTATGTCATGATATCATATTCAATAAAGGTATGCATGTTCAAGTTCCTCTTTATTGCTTGTAGTGGGGGTGATCTCATATTCCCAACTGTTTCCTCTAGTAAGAGAACTGTCAGAACTCCTCAATGAGAGGTAATAGCCACAGCTGTAATACTGGATATGTTTAACTTAATAGAGTAAAAGGTCTCGTCTTCTAATTCTGAGTCTTGAATAAAATCTCCCATGAATAGTATGTTTGAATTTGAGCTTTCAGAAATGTGAGAAAAAGTATCAACAAAATAGTTTTGTTTCTCAGACCTCTCGCAAGTATTCGCACTGTATTATCTTATATTGGTTCACCATCAAAGCTGTTTCCTTGTAGGCTCTAGTGTAGTCCTAAGTGTTATCAAAGGCGGATGATTGATAGTAATAGTAAATTCATAGCCTGCTAGGATATGATTAAATATCACAAGTGTATCTACTATTGCTTGTACTTCTTTATTAGTAGTTCTATAGTTGATTTGTGAATTTTCTGCTGTATAAGGCTGCTAACCTTGCAGTTTCAGCACTGTCATCTAGTCTAACTCAGGTTTCTACTCCAGAATGTGATATGTCAGTTATCAATCAGATAGCGTAATCTGATTTTTAATTTATTATCCTTATGACCTGGTATTGTTTGATATTATCCTTTATGTTCTTCATGCTGTGATCATGCATGGAGGTCTAATTCTGTTCTCCTGCACCAGTAATGTCTATATGTGACGCAGTAATCGTGGTGATTTGTTGGAGAAAATAGCTAATACAATAAACTAGGTTTAAGAATTCTTGCAGTGATTTCTAGTTCTTAAGTATAGTCTATTCCTCAACCTTCTTTATTTTTTTTCTGGTATTAAATGTTGCCCTATCTTATTGATTATGTAGCTGTCATGAATGTAGCTTAGCAAGGAAAGGGTTTTTACATGCCTAATGATTATGAGTTACAGGTATGTTTATTTCGCACATGACCGTACTTAGAGGTCATGGGTTTTGTGCATGTGGCCACTTTAGTCATATGATTTGTGGAGAAAGGATTTTACATGACTCACGGTTGTAGGTCATAAGAGGCATGTGACTTGAGGGGTGAGTCACACGAGTGTGCAAAGCGACTATATGAGGGGTCACCAAGACCTAGGAGATGAGCTTATCCTCCCTCTCCTATATTTTCCTCGTGCTAGAAATCAACCCTCAACACTTGGTTTTCACGAACCACCCCCCCCCCCCCTCTCTTTCCATGATAGCTTATGCCTAGGAGTGATGGCCACCTACCTCCTTCCTTTGCTGTCCTCTTCTGCTCTTTTATGTGTCGAGGCTTTCCTCCCTCTGGGTTCCAGCATGCCCTTCGCGCTGTCAGTTCTCACCCCTCTTCACGCTTAGTGGGGCTCATCCTCACGGTCGGCACCTGCTTACTTCCCATGCTTCAGATGGCTGGAAATACAGTTCGCAGTACGTGAAAACATCTCTCAATAGACTACTTAGTCGATCCCACCCCTCTCCATCTTTCGGAGACGACCTATTAAGATACGAATACGGTTACCGATAGCTGACACAGTCATGTTTAGTCTCTGCTCTAGCCTAATGGTTAGATCAGCTTGCACCGTACTGCTACACCCTCTCTTGACTTGCACTCTACTGCTACCCCCTCTCACGGCTTGCACCCTACTGCCCCACCGCCTCTTGCCCCACCCGCAGGTGGCTCCATGACTCGGTTGTATTGCATTCCATGATAACCTGAACACAGATTCTGCTGCCAGCTCATATATCTGGCTTGGTTGATATTGGATTTTGCGTTGTGATTTTCACTTTGGTTTTTTGTCGCGATGTTCTGTATGGTTACCTTCTTATGTTTTCCTGCTTGTTCTTAGTTAGGTTTCTCCTATCTTCTGGGTTCGCCTGCGAGGTGGGTACGGGCTTTTCTTTCAGGCAAGATGTGCGGTTAGGCACATCCCAGAGGGTCTTACTGATACGGTCGACCCTGGCAGTAGGAGGAATAGGGATTGTTTATACCACAGCTAGTGCTGCATGCAAGTTCTTGTACCCTAAATAACAATGAATACATGGTGATAAAAAATAAATAAACAATAAACCCAGGAGATAAGCTCTTCACGCTTCATTCGAAGTTACTTTCTTACTTATTACTTTATGCTTTCACGCATAAAAAACATTTATGCTCTTTACAAATACATACTGGCGCGACGAGAACTTCACAACGCGAGTAGAGTTGGAGAAAGAATACAATAGGTGATAAGGATTAGAGATATGAGAGTCTCTCATACCTTATCGGAGGCATAGGCCTAAGAGATGTCGTCGAGGAGGAAATAGAAGAGAAGTATTATCTACCCATCGCTAAGAACTAATACCAGTAAGGGATAGTAACAGTAGCCTAACACCTTGAGTCTCTTCGCAAGAAAGTCAGATTTCTTCCTACTTGCATACAACTCCAGCCTTCCAAGCCTTTTACATACTACCTTGGGATATTACATATAGTGTAATGACCCTTAACGAGTCATCTTAGAGGAAGAGACAAGCATACACCTGTACCAAAGGTATATGCCTACCGAGTGGGATTAGTCAATTAGCCATAGGTTTACTCCACCAAGCTATTAGTGGTTCAGTACCTTAGCTGGACATGTACCACCTTACTGATAGGTACTCGAGTACTTAGCATATGTGGTGGTTACCCTATTGGGTAGGATAACCCTTGCAGTCAAGTAGTACAGTTATCCTATTTCTCAATAGTACTTCTGGGAAGAGTTATCCTATATTTAGTCTAGAGTTACCTTACCTTGGGCATTTAAATACCCTACTATGGAGTGAAGTTACTCTATCCTGTAGGCAACTTGTTAAGCAGGACTTTGGGAGATGTTCTTACAATATTTATCATGAGAAATAACTTGGGGGATACGAAACCCCACGTTATACAAGAATCACCTGAGGGAGTAACTGAGCTACAAATATTCTGTAACTTAGAGGTATAGTTCCTAGCATATCTCTCCAGCCCTTTTATAAGCCCAAGGTATTATTGGCTGATGTCTGAAGAGTTGCTTATACTATAGTAAGTAGGAAGCAATAGAGATACCCCTGTAATGCCATATATATTCTGGCCTAACTGCTAACTGCAATCTGTCTGCAAGATATATGAGGAGGACATGGGACAGCCTAGAGATGTACATCCTGCATCTCCACTATTTTCCACTCGCTTTAAATCAACCATCAACGCAGGATTATTGGGATTATCCTCCTTCTTTCTCCTCCCATGATGGCTTCAGCTAAGGAGTAATCGACATCCTCATCCTCATTCTACTGTCCTTCTTTGCTCTTTTATGCATTGAGGCTTCTGTCCTTCTGGGTTCTAGTACTGTCTTGCTGTTGCTCGTGATCTCCCCCTTAACTTGCTTAGCGAGGCCACTCCACACAGTTGGCAACCCTTCACTTCCTATACTTCAGACGGCTGGGAATACAGTTTATCGTACATGAGAACTCCGCAACAGGCCTTTGGGTTGATCTCGCCCCTCCTAACAGCCGACTTAAGTGGTAGTATACCATCTACCAAGTGATGCTATCTCTCTGAAAACCAGGAACTACATGAGGGATGCAGTAAAATCACTTGCCCTCATCTACATGGGACTGACTAGTAAGACACAAACATGATGAGCGAGAGTTGACAGGGTCATGTTCAGTTACCTTCTTGATCTGATGGTTAGATCGGCTAGCATCCTACTACTATGTCCTTACTCTTGCTAGCACCCTACCGCTAACATTCTCTCTCGCGGCCCCCAAAAGTCAGTTCTTGTGTTAGTATGCCTCCCTTTCCAGAAATTATTTACCATTTTTCCATCTGCGAGTATGTATATTGTAGCTTGGTTGTTTTGGGATCTAATGATTTGATGTTGCATTTATTTTATAGTGATGTTGTGAGTAGTTTTCTACTTATATTTTCCTGCTTTGCTGGAAGGTATTTTCTTGTATTCCCAGATGGATAGGTTTGGGCTTTCACAGTGGAGATGTATAGTTAGGCCTATACTAGAGGGTCTTGGGAATATAGTCAGGCTGGGCAGAAGGAGGAATGGGAATTGTTTTATGCCACAGCTAGTACGTTTTTTTTTTTTTTTTTTTTTTTTTTTTTT
>JACCEG010000186.1:116846-175552 GCA_014065205.1 Tuber brumale
AACGAAAGATTTGCACGGTCGGCAAATGCATCACGAGACGAAGAGAGTTCATCCATATGAACTATGCACGATAACGAAAGATTTGCAGGGTCGGCAAACGCATCGCGAGACGAAGAGAGTTCATCCATATGAACTATGCATGATAACGAAAGATTTGCAGGGTCGGCAAATGCATCATGAGACGAAGAGAGTTCATCCATAGGAACTTTGTACGATAACGAAAGATTTGCATGGTCGGCAAATGCATCATGAGACGAAGAGAGTTCATCCATATGAACGTTACACGATAACGAAAGATTTGCACTGTCGGCAAATGCATCACGAGACGAAGAGAGTTCATCCATAGGAACTATACACGATAAAGAAAGATGTGCACGGTTAGCACATGCATCACAAGACGAGGAGAGTTCATCCAAACGAACTATGCACGATAAGGAATGATACGAATGATCAGCAACATACACCAAAGGACAACAGAATCATCATATGACCGAGGACGCAAGAAACATACGAGGACGACTGAAGAATGAGATGGCAATTCTATTGGAAAGGAGAGAAACAAGGAAGAAGTAGGAGATGAAAGAGATTATAAAGAGGATGAAACGGACGGATTCAAAACGACTTCATCACCACATAATCTCTATCATCCAAGACTACTAGACTACCTACTCTTGCCAACGATGAAGTACCCTCAATCAACAACCACCACCACCAAGAAAAGAAAGAACAAGCGAACAGTCCATTTTGCGGACCAAGACCACCTCCAGAACGAAGACTGGGCTGCGGACATGGTGTTCGCAGAGGAATGGAAAGATGACCGCTGGGGCATTGGCTCCAGTGACGCATACGACGCCCTTCAGAGGGCCAAGGACCATACCCGCCATGAGGAACTCTCATGGACGGTATGTTACGACGACGAGTGTGCCACCCACCGGGGTGACAAGGACGGGGCTAGCTGGTACCCTAGCCGGCCAAAAACAGCAAAAAGGATGAAGAAAGATACACACGACCACTATGTGCATCTTTGGGACTACCAAGGAATGGTAGTCCGCCATGATGAGGGAATCAACTGGAGGACGTGCTTCCAAGATGACTGCTTGTGGCACAGGGCCGAGAAGAAAGAGCACAAGAAACTACCTCGGCAGAACGGGGTATGGAAGCGGATCCGGTCCACGAGTGGAAAGAAAGAGAAGGATCTGGGGTACACCCGGAACATACGAAAGATCCGAGAAGGGA
Source organism: Tuber brumale (assembly GCA_014065205.1). Lineage (NCBI taxonomy): Eukaryota > Fungi > Ascomycota > Pezizomycetes > Pezizales > Tuberaceae > Tuber > Tuber brumale. Next base: position 118,083 of record JACCEG010000186.1, read on the forward strand.
TCGAGGAGGTAGAGCGGCAACTCATGGAGTTGGGCGCTCAGATGAAAGAGCTGCAGGATGAGGTCTGAAGGGACTCAGACCTGGGGAAAGAGAGGAGCTAATGTCACGATTCTAGACTGACTTAGCAAGGCAGATGGCAAGGCAGATTGGTTTCGCACTATGACTCACGGTTATGAGTCATAGGGTTTCATTTGTTATACGATTGTTATATTGCGATTGATTTACTTTCACGCACATGACCTATTGAGAGGTCATGGGGGCAGCCCACACGACCAAGGGGGCTGTGCAGGAAGATATGTATCTCATGCACATGACCTTGCTTGAAGGTCATTAGTTTCGCTCATATGACCGCTAGGGCATATGACTACTTTGTGTGATGAGAAGTATGAGTCACGATGGGCGATGAAGAGGACTATATAAGTAGGACGATGGGACACTGTAGTTAGCTCATGGGGACAGGCTTTCCACCTGGTATGCCCCCGGCAGAACGGGACCCTCAACACCCTCCGAGGCAGGTCGCCTCTGCTCTACCAATTCATGGCTTCGCCCTCTAGGAGAGGGAAGGCATTCACCCGTAGCTTTGTTCTAGTTTGCTAGGAGATTGTTTTTTGTTATGATTGTGCGTTTTATTGTTTTATTTCCTTAGGGACTTGGTGTCGGCTATCGGACACATTTAGGAGGATTTTATGGTCAGGTGCGATTGTTTCTTTTGTGATTGCGTGTTTTTTTGAGATTAAGGTTTTGTTTATGCCATAGCTAGCGCTGCATGCAAGTTCTTGTACCGTAAAACAAAGAATACATGAAGATAAAAAAAAAAAAAAAAATAAAAAAAAATAAAAAAAGGAAAGACCCTGTAGTTAGCTCTTCACGCAATCACTTAAGTAACTCTGCTACGCTTAAGGGATGGGCCTTCGGGCCCAAGACTATCCTACCAAAGAAAGACGATACGACCAGAGAGGATCCACTATCAAACTACAGACATAGCGATTACCGGGACGATCGGTATCCGAGACCCTACGACATACGGATGATGACCTGTCGTTCCCCATTCAGAGGATCTGAGGGCAGAACGTTACACTCTTCTCCATTGCTTGATAATGTCTGTAACGCTCCGGAGGCACTTCAATATTTATATCCCAGTTTTGCGTGTTCTGGGACTACTTCTAACTATTATGCCGATGAGGTGGCACTCTGATTTTAATATGCAATCATCCAGAATTATGAAAGTGTGAGCACCAATTGGCCATGAAACTTATCAGACTCTTTCCCGGTTACGGAATGGTATTCCTCCCTTGAGATGTCTGCACTATTTGTTACACCAAATAGCGACCTTCATCTTAGTTTTCCGCATAGACTATCATATTACTCAAGTCTTGTTGATTATCTTTCCAGTAGTCTCTGCGGTCATGAAGTGATCAGGTTCATGCCGGGCCACCTAGTGACAATCACAAGTCAGAAGCTAACGTGTCTACGTCGTAAGGGTCTTCGCCTTATCTTGGTCTTACTTTCAATGTGTGCATTCTCTTGGTCCGCTGGCCTTGGTAGAGGGGTCCTATCACCAGGACCAACCAACCTTCCACTGATCTCAGAAGGGTATGGGGAGACTGGGTATGCCCCTAATAGCTTCTGCTACTGGGACATTGTCTTGGAGTATTTCGCCGAAAATGTCTCCTCACTTGTGGCCTATTATTTAGGAAGCCTAACCTTGAAGCCTAGTATCTCAATGTGGGTCACACGGACCTCTTCCGTTCTACTTCCTAGATGTTGTCAAAGGTCCCTCCTCCTATATCCTACGAACAGCATGTGGTCAGACAGACAATGGCGACGTATATCGTGTTCTGAGGTGGGCTTCATTGAAGTGACTCTTTAGTTGTAGGACGCAATTCCAGACCACTCATTAATAACGTGCTGGCCCCATAAGGGGACCGGAGGCAGGTGTTGGCACTCTGAAAAATTGAACTTCTGTATGCAGTTACCCAACTGTGTGGTCTGTGCACTTTGTCTCAGATTTCCATATGCCTAACATGAGCTCCCTCCTACCCAGCTTCACTTCGCATGCTTTTATAACTTCTGATAATTCTTCTAAATACATTTTAAGACTCAGTATAGTCAGGGTAAAAAACCTCCCATGTTTACATGGCCATGGCAGGAAAACCCTTTCCTCACTATCTTACTTCTGCCCTTGCTGGCTTGTCCGGATTTTTATTACGAAAGCTTTCTACAACTTCCGCTGCGTCTTCCCTGCCCCTACCTGGCACCTCTATGTTCTTATCTTCTCAACACCGTTGCCATGAGACGAAGTACCAAAGTTCCCACTTCCATTGATAGCGACCATGTACCTATTTCCGATACGAGTGGATCTTGCTTCTTACTATATTTTCTACCTGCCATTGTAGATTGCCGTCATTGTCCTCTGGCCCTCTAGGGGGTTGCCGGCGATTAACATTGGGTGATTCGCGATAGGGTTCCAATAGTGCAACATTGAATACAGGGTGACAGTTCCATCGATCAAATATGTTGAGCTTGAAGGCGTGTCATCCGTACTTTTCCAAGATTTGGAATGGACCATATAGCTTCGGGCTTAGCTTTTTTGATTTTGGTTGGATGCGAATGTTTTTAGTGTTCAACCTTACTTTGTCCCCGATCTTGAAGTCTGGCTGTTGTCACGCTTTGCAATCTTAAGATTTTGACAATCTTTCATGTGTCTTTTCTCGCAACCCTCTCGCTTATTCATGTATTGTCTTGATTCAGTTCGCGTAGAGTGTTGCTCCTGGTCTTTGTGATTCATACTCCTTCATCCACTCTGTCTGTAGATTGAATCCGTAGTTCACATAGAACGGTGACATCCCATACCTGTTGGTGGTGGAGTTGTCATCGGCATGTTCTGCTAGTGGTAGTAGCTGATAACAATTGTCCTGATCATAGTGGACAAAACTTTGCAGGTATTCTTCCAGCACTTGGTTGGTACTTTCAGTTTATCCATCAGTTTGAGGCTGGTACGCTGTTGACTTACTCCGCTTAATATCCCTCGATTTGCAGAGGGATTTACAGAGTTCTCCCACAAAGTTGGAGTCGATATCCTTGACGATTTTGGTTAGCAAGCCGTGCAGCCTGCAGATGTCTTTCCGGATTGGGTTTGAAGCATCTTTGGCAGTAGCCGATGTTTATAGTCCACTGAAATGTGCCATCTTTGTAAACCGATCAACTACTACCATTATTTGAGTCCACCTTTGTGACTCTAGTAGTTGTATGATGAAGTCCACTGAGATGTACGCCCATGCTGTGTAGGGTAGTTGCAGTGGTCGCAATAATCCATACTTAGCGTATCTGGGTGATTTATTAGGTTGGCATTCATCGCAGGATTGTACGTAGTCGTTGACCTATGCTGCAAGTTATTTCCAATAGCAGTCCCACATAATGATTTCTAAAATTCTTTCTTGTCCGAAATGTCCTGCCACTTTTGCATCGCGACATCCCTCCACGATCATGGTGTATAGTACCTGATTATCTGGTACAAACGGTCTTTGCTTATAGTATACTAGATTGTCGGTCAAGGTCCAATCCTTGCGGAAATCCTTTCCTTCATCTTGTAACTTAATGAGTTCTTCCCTAAGTTGCCTCCATACTGCGTCTATTCGGATAGCTGCCTGTATCTCGCGTACGAATTCAGGATTAAACTGCTTCATACCTTTCTGTAGGATGATGGCATTTGATATTAGAACCTTTTCTGTGACTTTTGAAATATCATACCAATGTTCCTTGTCTTTAGCTAATACCTGTAGGTAGCTGATGCTAAATTCCTGTTCCTTCAAGATCAAGGATCTGGTCGCTATGTTGGTGCTTATGAATCCTCCCTCTCCTCATTTGGTTTCTTCCAAGTGGTCTACTTCCATCATATCTGTGGTGTTGACCTTTTCTACCACCAGTTGAGCTATGCGATCACACATTCTTATCTGGCTATCCTCAATTTTGGGGTTGAAAAGTACGACCTTGGGTTCTCCATGGTAATCTGCATCAATTACTACTGCACCAGTGAAGATTCCGCTGGGAACCATGAGACGACTTCCTGGGGCAACTCTTTTATAGGTTCCTTCATGTAGCACTACAGCGATACCCGACCTTATTAGTCCTCGTCCATATTTCGCGACAATATCATCCTCTATAGCGTACAGGTCATGGCCTGCTGCCATTCTTGAGCTCTTTATTAGCAGATATCCCTTTTTGCTCAATCTCTTGACCTTAATCCTGGGTTCCTTTCCACCTCTTCCAGGTTCCAAATCCAAATAGTTATCTTCATCTGCAGCTTCTCCCTCATCACCTACCCTCGCTACTAGTGATACAAAGAAACTTTCTAGTTTGAAAATTTTCTGTTTACGATGTCGAGCTTCCTCCGCAGGACATTACTCCAGCCGCCTGCTTAATGTGTCAGACCTTCCGCCCTTTGTGCCTGGTCGGTATACAATACAAAAATTGTATTCCACAAACTTTTTAGTCCATCGAATTTGACAGCCACTTCAAACTTTGGTGATGAGAAAGTATTTTAGATTCTAATAGTTGGTGAAGACTGTAATCAGTTTTTCCGCCTAGATCAAGTAATGTCTCTATTCCGCAAATGCTTTCAGGATGGCGCGAGGTTCTTTATCATGAATTTGATAATTCCTTCTCCGCAGAGTTTAGTTTTCAGGAATGGAACGCTACTAGATGTAACCTTTTCTCAAAGTATTGAGAAAGAATGCAACCGAGTGCCAAATCGCTGGTGTCGGTTTCTAATACCGTTTCTCTTTCAGGAAAGAGGTGATGTTGTATGGGGGCTGTAGTGAATCGGTGTTTTAATTCTTCAAACACCATATCCGGCTCAACTCCCCTTTGAAACTCTTTGGATTTCCTGGTAATGTCGCGGTTATGGGTTTGCAAATAGCTGCGAAGTTTTTAATAACTTGTCTGTAGAAGTTAGTGAATACTATAAAGACTCGCACTTCACTAACCAACTTGGGTGCCTTCCTAATCATTCTGGATTCCACCTTACCAGTGCTCAAAGACACCCCATTGACCACTACTCTATAGTCGAGGAATTCCCCTTCTGTAGCATGGAATGTCGATTTCTTTAGCGATAGCACTAATTGGAAGTCTGATAGACTTCGTAAAACCTTCTTGACAGCTTTGATGTATTCTTTTTCATCCTTGAATAGATAAGAATCTCCTAGAGATAACACATGACTTCAACATCATAGTATTCTTTAAGTACTTGGTTCATTATATCCTCGAAAGTGGTGTCAGCATTTACCAATCCAAACTGCATAACCTTATATTCGTAGTGTCTGTATCTTATACGCAAGGCCATTTTCCATTCATCTGCTTTTTTGATCCTAATCAAGTAGTAACCATGTTTAAGGTCTAACTTGGTGAAGATCTTAGCACCAGCTACGCGGTCTCGGAGTTCAGACATTAGTGGAAAGGGGTGTTTGTGGAGGATAGTGATCTTATTGAGATTTTGGTAGTGCACAACTAGGGGTAATCTGCCATCTGGCTTAGGTATGAATAATATGGGTACTCCTGCTGGTGATTGACTTCTCGTGATCTTTCCTTGTCTGATCGTAGTTTCCAAGTATTCGCGTAAAGCCTAAAGCTGTTTTTCAGATAGTGGATATGTTGGCCCTCATGGGGGAATTGATCCTGTAGTCAACTCTATTTCGTCATTGAACGTCGGTCTTGGAGCTAATTTTTCTACCATCTGGGCTTCAAACAGATCTTTGTAATGGCAGTATTCCTTCAGTAATGATGCAAGTTCCATCGTATTTTCGATGGCTCCAATGCATCCGATACGATAGGCATTAAGATCCCCAGTGACTGCTTTGTCACATTTGAATATATCCACTATTCCTGAATCTTCTTCTGCACAGTTTTCGCAAGCTTTTACAGAGAAGGTCCTATTTTCCACATCATCTATATGAGATACTAGGTATTCACGATGCTACCAACCAAATGTGATTATCATTCCGTAATGACCTGCTTTAGGCACTACACACGACACTTCAGAGATGTGGCAGTTTTTTCCTATTTCCAACTTTATCAGTGTGGTATAACACTTCCCTCCAGTAGTGGCTGATGATCCATCAAAGGCTAAGATATTAACCGTATTATTGTGTTCGATAATAGGAACACAAAGGTTTCCAACTAGGTCCTCATGGAGAAGGAATGCATTGGATCCCAAGTCTAACAAGACTTTAACTTTGTGTTGCTTATCGTGTATATGGAGGTAAGCAATCCCCTCTGGACAGTTGTATCGTTTGGGTTTTGGGGCATCTAATTCTACATACTTAGTGCGGATAAGACTTTCTTAGCTCTTTCATACTGGCATCGTCGATATTGAGGGTAGGTAACAAAATGTTTGTTACTACGCCTGCCTAGTTTCGAACATTGAGGTCTCCTCAGGCAGACTAGCAACTCTTTAGCGCAAACAATCTGAGGCTGTATACTAAGCGGCATTTCACCATTACACAGTTGCACACGACTAGTTTTCAGGCAGGATACCTTCTCCCGATACTTGAAAACCTAGGCTTATAGCAGATTTTTCGTGCAGTTATTAGCAATTTTACTCTCCTGGTGTGGTGTTCCCGCTTTCGCTGATCCTTTATCTTAGGGTTTCAGTTATCTGTCCAGCTCTCTCAGAGGGCCCTTGCCCAGCAAAGCAGTATATCACTATCTCACACTTTGGCCAGAAGGCAAGATGGTACATACATATAATATGACTCAGACTTGTGTGGTAGGTGGAACGGCCCGCATTGGTTGTCCTCCTGTCTTGTATTGTTATCAGGCAGATCTTGCGTTGGTATATCTCAACTTCTGCTGTATAGTAACTTGCTTGTACATGGGTAGCAGGCGGCTACCCAGTGATGTGGGGAACTTCGGACTATTGACTCCCAGGCCATGTGGGCATGTTGACTATCTTCTGTTTCGATCAAGACTCTCCATATATTGATTCCTGTGTTGGAGTGCATAAGTCACTCACGGACTCCCTTCACTTAGAGCCTACTTACCTTCATCCTGAAACGAGAGACTTGCTTGGCACAACTTTCATCATTTTGAGTTTGGACTCCGGCAGTTGCACACGGAATACCTGATACCCATCGTGGTCGATACCTAATACACCCCATGTAAAGGGAGTTCCCATCTCGATTCCAGTTTTATATAGACACTGAATACCCAAACGACATCACTGTTGGTGCCTATAAACTGACCTAGGTCAGTTCTTCATCGTCCACCAGTTCCCATATCCTATTAATTCTGGCTGGTTGCTGGACAGAAGCAACCCAGCGCGCAAGTTTAGGCTTTACAATAGCCACTTGTGCACGGCTAACTCCCATTTTCATCTGTCTTGAGCGGACCATTGCCACCAATTTATGGGCATCTTCCCAACACAACTGGTGGGTGTACTTTTTCTTTCCCCAATCTGTATAATCTCCATCTCGCCGGCAAGTGTCTATCACCCTCTACGGGATGCCGGTATGGGCCTGCTCAAAGTTTGTCTGGGTGGTCTTCATTGCACCTTCCAACCTCTTCCCAGGCTTCTTCATCTCGTTGTCACTTTTCTATTTTCGTAGTGGGGCTCCCCCTCTCTTGACGCAAAGGTTGTTGTCCTTTTGTCCCGTTGGCTTAGAGTCCCATCGCTTTTCTGTTTCAACCTCCTGAACTATCTTAGGCTTGCACGGTTTGTCTCTCACTATCTTTTCTCTAGCAATAAGCCCATCTTCTAACTGTCCACGAAGCCTAAATGCCTCTTCTCATTCTTGATCCGTTGTATACTACCAGGCTGACAACCTGCGAACAATTTGTTTGCGAAGTTTGTTTTCGACTTCCTCATGCCAGGACTCGCCAGTCATGCATGCCCGTATGTTATTATTATGCATGATCATAAGGCAACCTTCAATACTGCCTTCGTACTCTACCAGCTTCATAGCACGAAGTGCTAGTCTATTAGCTTCCACTGGGGCGAATCGCTTGATCATATAATGTTCCCTGTAAGTCCACGTAGTCAGTCCTGCCTGCTGGGTTTCTCCTGGCAGTGTGTCCACAGCCTTCCGATACCAAATGGTGGCAGGAAGTACTATGTCTCCCTTAGTATTGTAGAGTGTGTATATAACTCATTCTCAGACATCATCTCAGATCCACAGGTTTATTCCGAAATTGTCAGTGCATTGTGTAATCCACACATATATATCTTGTAACGGTTTATCCTCAAAGAATGGTGCTGGTTCTGATGGTCGCTTAATGTTTAGCACTATCGCATTGGCAAGTGTCTCTGCCATACTAGACTGATCTGGTGTTTGTCCTCACCTGCCATGACTATGACTTCCTCTCCTTCTTCCTCTCTCATCATCATTGTCATAACTATCACTTGGATCGCCTCCGTCACCTCTCTGGGCATTTGAGGGGGATGCATCAACAGCTTCTCCCCCTTTCCTCTTGTTCCTTCACGTAGTGGGAACATAATACTCCACATCATCTGGTTCTTCGACCGTGGGTCAGAGTGTTGGTGTTGCATTTTTGGTACTTCGCACAGTAGTCAGTATTTTATTTGCCATGGCTATTAATACTCTAAGGTTATCATTTGTGTCAGTGTGTAGCTGGCATTGCTGGTCTAGGAATCTGCGAATTTCTGCCTGGCGAGTTGAGCTATCTAGACACTCTTGTGCTAGAGTAACATTGACCTCTCTTTCACAGGTGATGCTTTGAGTGCCAAATTCCAAAAGTTCTGTTCTTAAGTCAATCACTATTTGTTGCAATGTTTGATCTCAGGCTAATGCCGCCTGGCTTTCCAGCCTGATAGTTCCATGTAACCTCATGGTTACCACTTCAGGTTTTTGTTAACTCCGATCTTGGGAGTTTATCTTCTTTGCCACTTCTCGTAGCATTTCTTCTTAGATACCCTTGACCTCTTGTTTTACACCTGCCACCTGCATCAACAAGAGTGCGATATTGTTATCATGTACATCATGTCCGCCTGTGATTTGCTGTTGAACCTTAAGTAACTTGAAGGCGTTTGGCTGTGTGGCTACTTTTAAATCTTTGAAGGCGATATTGGGTTAGTCGAGCGAGCTGTCAATATCTTGCCTTATTTGACTCAAGGTTATCCCCAACCAGGTAGGTAGCTAGGATAGGTTTGCAGCATGGTCTCCTCCTGGCTTTGGCGTGGAGGATCGTGATACTTGATGTATACTTGCCATACTAGACGATCCGTGAGAGGATATAGCTATTCTCCAGAATCCCAGTTCTTGAAGTGTCACTAGGTATGGACTGTGTAGAGCTGAATCATTGGTTTCCGTCATGTCTCGACATGTATTTATAGGTTCTCCCGCCGTTATCCTCTTTTTCTGATGGTGTGGAATCTCTACCATTGTTATACTTTCCAGGTAGGCTAATTGCTCTAATAGTCCTGCATGCGTGATTACTGGTACATCGTACTAGAGTTCTCGATATCGTTGAAAGGGTTCCAGGAATCGTATGTAAGGTATCTAATGTCAGAGATATTCTAGAGGTACAGACATAAAAGGGTTCGGGCTATCTGATTCTGGACTCGGGACCTGAATTTCCCTTGTCTCGCAGCTTCAGATGTACTTATAGTAGAAGTCTGGGTTCTTCAGCCTAAGCCAAAAGGATGTCTGGGTCTCAGATGCTGGTGCCTATCATCCAGTTCTTGGAGTACTGGGTACTACATTAGACAAGGTTCTCTGACTGGGTTGAACCGCAGTTGAAGTACAGACTGTTTCGGGTATGATATATGCGCTTGAATTGATCCCTTGTGGGGATCCTGAAAGGCACTGTGAACCAAGAGGGTTTTTGCGTAAACCCCGCTTTCATTTCGCAGAGCACAGTATCGAAGGTTTCTTCGAATGTCTGCATGTAAATGGGCCCATGAGCGGCTTCGAAAATGTAATCAAAGTCTGACCTGAAAGTGGAGTTTGAAGTGAACTCATTGTTCACAAAGTGAGCCTTGGTAACAGGAGAACTATCAATATACTGTTAGGCGGACGACAATCTCAACTATATAACTAAGGGACATAGGCTAACAATCTTCGATTTGAGAATCTATCGTGGAAGGCTCGTCAAGATATAATAGGTAAAGTCAAGATTTAAAACATAAAACAATATTATGTTGATAAGATCTCCGCTCCATTGCTCAATAATGGTTGTAAAGCTCGCGAGGCTCAGCGATATTTATATCACGTATCTTAGTATTTGCAGACTACTACTAACTATTATGCCTTCCGGGTAATACTTTGATTTTAATATGCAAATGTCCAGAATCTTATAACTGCGAGCACTGTTGGACCCTGAAACTTATCACACTCTTTCACTGTTACAGAATAGTATGCTTCCGTCTAGGTGACTGCGCTATTTGTTATGCCAAACAGCGGCCTCCAACTTAGTTGTCCGCCTAGACTATTATATTACTCTTGTAACCGGTACTGGTTACTGGTTTAGGATTTTCATATATCAGTTGATATTGTTTGAGTTTTGAATATGTTTCAGGAAACGAGGTGTGCCTCTAGCCTGATAGTATAGGGTTTGATACTCTATATGTTTTATGTTTGGTTTCGAGTATCGGTTTGATACTCTATATGTTTTATGTTTGGTTTCGAGTATCGGTTTGATACTCTATATGTTTTATGTTTGGTTTCGAGTATCGGTTTGATACTCTATATGTTTTATGTTTGGTTTCGAGTATCGGTTTGATACTCTATATGTTTTATGTTTGGTTTCGAGTATCGGTTTGATACTCTATATGTTTTATGTTTGGTTTCGAGTATCGGTTTGATACTCTATATGTTTTATGTTTGGTTTCGAGTATCGGTTTGATACTCTATATGTTTTATGTTTGGTTTCGAGTATCGGTTTGATACTCTATATGTTTTATGTTTGGTTTCGAGTATCGGTTTGATACTCTATATGTTTTATGTTTGGTTTCGAGTATCGGTTTGATACTCTATATGTTTTATGTTTGGTTTCGAGTATCGGTTTGATACTCTATATGTTTTATGTTTGGTTTCGAGTATCGGTTTGATACTCTATATGTTTTATGTTTGGTTTCGAGTATCGGTTTGATACTCTATATGTTTTATGTTTGGTTTCGAGTATCGGTTTGATACTCTATATGTTTTATGTTTGGTTTCGAGTATCGGTTTGATACTCTATATGTTTTATGTTTGGTTTCGAGTATCGGTTTGATACTCTATATGTTTTATGTTTGGTTTCGAGTATCGGTTTGATACTCTATATGTTTTATGTTTGGTTTCGAGTATCGGTTTGATACTCTATATGTTTTATGTTTGGTTTCGAGTATCGGTTTGATACTCTATATGTTTTATGTTTGGTTTCGAGTATCGGTTTGATACTCTATATGTTTTATGTTTGGTTTCGAGTATCGGTTTGATACTCTATATGTTTTATGTTTGGTTTCGAGTATCGGTTTGATACTCTATATGTTTTATGTTTGGTTTCGAGTATCGGTTTGATACTCTATATGTTTTATGTTTGGTTTCGAGTATCGGTTTGATACTCTATATGTTTTATGTTTGGTTTCGAGTATCGGTTTGATACTCTATATGTTTTATGTTTGGTTTCGAGTATCGGTTTGATACTCTATATGTTTTATGTTTGGTTTCGAGTATCGGTTTGATACTCTATATGTTTTATGTTTGGTTTCGAGTATCGGTTTGATACTCTATATGTTTTATGTTTGGTTTCGAGTATCGGTTTGATACTCTATATGTTTTATGTTTGGTTTCGAGTATCGGTTTGATACTCTATATGTTTTATGTTTGGTTTCGAGTATCGGTTTGATACTCTATATGTTTTATGTTTGGTTTCGAGTATCGGTTTGATACTCTATATGTTTTATGTTTGGTTTCGAGTATCGGTTTGATACTCTATATGTTTTATGTTTGGTTTCGAGTATCGGTTTGATACTCTATATGTTTTATGTTTGGTTTCGAGTATCGGTTTGATACTCTATATGTTTTATGTTTGGTTTCGAGTATCGGTTTGATACTCTATATGTTTTATGTTTGGTTTCGAGTATCGGTTTGATACTCTATATGTTTTATGTTTGGTTTCGAGTATCGGTTTGATACTCTATATGTTTTATGTTTGGTTTCGAGTATCGGTTTGATACTCTATATGTTTTATGTTTGGTTTCGAGTATCGGTTTGATACTCTATATGTTTTATGTTTGGTTTCGAGTATCGGTTTGATACTCTATATGTTTTATGTTTGGTTTCGAGTATCGGTTTGATACTCTATATGTTTTATGTTTGGTTTCGAGTATCGGTTTGATACTCTATATGTTTTATGTTTGGTTTCGAGTATCGGTTTGATACTCTATATGTTTTATGTTTGGTTTCGAGTATCGGTTTGATACTCTATATGTTTTATGTTTGGTTTCGAGTATCGGTTTGATACTCTATATGTTTTATGTTTGGTTTCGAGTATCGGTTTGATACTCTATATGTTTTATGTTTGGTTTCGAGTATCGGTTTGATACTCTATATGTTTTATGTTTGGTTTCGAGTATCGGTTTGATACTCTATATGTTTTATGTTTGGTTTCGAGTATCGGTTTGATACTCTATATGTTTTATGTTTGGTTTCGAGTATCGGTTTGATACTCTATATGTTTTATGTTTGGTTTCGAGTATCGGTTTGATACTCTATATGTTTTATGTTTGGTTTCGAGTATCGGTTTGATACTCTATATGTTTTATGTTTGGTTTCGAGTATCGGTTTGATACTCTATATGTTTTATGTTTGGTTTCGAGTATCGGTTTGATACTCTATATGTTTTATGTTTGGTTTCGAGTATCGGTTTGATACTCTATATGTTTTATGTTTGGTTTCGAGTATCGGTTTGATACTCTATATGTTTTATGTTTGGTTTCGAGTATCGGTTTGATACTCTATATGTTTTATGTTTGGTTTCGAGTATCGGTTTGATACTCTATATGTTTTATGTTTGGTTTCGAGTATCGGTTTGATACTCTATATGTTTTATGTTTGGTTTCGAGTATCGGTTTGATACTCTATATGTTTTATGTTTGGTTTCGAGTATCGGTTTGATACTCTATATGTTTTATGTTTGGTTTCGAGTATCGGTTTGATACTCTATATGTTTTATGTTTGGTTTCGAGTATCGGTTTGATACTCTATATGTTTTATGTTTGGTTTCGAGTATCGGTTTGATACTCTATATGTTTTATGTTTGGTTTCGAGTATCGGTTTGATACTCTATATGTTTTATGTTTGGTTTCGAGTATCGGTTTGATACTCTATATGTTTTATGTTTGGTTTCGAGTATCGGTTTGATACTCTATATGTTTTATGTTTGGTTTCGAGTATCGGTTTGATACTCTATATGTTTTATGTTTGGTTTCGAGTATCGGTTTGATACTCTATATGTTTTATGTTTGGTTTCAAGGCTACCGTTTTGGAGTCTATTATGTTATGAGAACAAGGCTCTCGGTAGCCTAGGAAGTGTATTTAAGAACTGCTACTCTTTCCGTTAGAAGGAGTAGACTTCGGCAGACAGAGTTTTCAATATACTTGGTTGAACAGTTACTTTCTTCAGTTCGTTTCAAGAATCTTTAGTTTAAGACCTACCAAACATCTCGGAGACTTCAGTAGTTGCGATACAGTAAGAAGTCTATTCAACAACCTTGGCTAAAGCCTCCGGACTTTGATTCGCTAGTTACCACCTTGGTACAGAACAAAGCCCGTTAACCCTACGATTACCGCATCTCCCGAGAGGCGGTTACAACTCTAGTCTTCTTGACTATAGTTCTAGTAGTCGCTTTGGCGATCAAGTGATCAGGTTCATGCCAGGCTACCTAGTGCCAATTGCAAGTACGAACCCAACCTGTCCATGTCTTGAGAGTCTCCGACTTATCTAGGTCTTCCTTTTTGAGCAAGCTTCCCCTTGGTCTACTAGCCTCGATAGGGAGGTCCTATAACTAGGGCCAACCAACCTACAACTGATCTCAGAAGGGTATGTGTCGATTGAGTATGCCCTTAATAGCTTTTGCCACTAGGACATCTTCTTGGAGTATTTCGCTGAAAACGTCCTCTTACCTTTGGTTCATAGTTTTGAAGCCTAACCTTGAATCCTCCTATCTTGATGTACCTGAGATGGATTTCTTCCATTCTACTTCTGAGATGTTGCCAAAGGACCCCTCCCATCTAACCTGCAAACCGCATGCGGTCGGATGGACAGCAGTGACGTATATGGTATTATGAAGTGGGCTTTATTGATATGACTTTGTAGTTATGCGACATGACTCTCGAAAACTCGCTAATGATGTGCGGGCCCCATAAGAAGGCTGGAGTGAGCTTTTGGCACTCCTGAAAATTGATAGTCTGTGCGCAGTTACCCTACCATGTGGTCCGTGCACTTTGTCTCAGATTTCCATATGCCTAATAAGAGCTGTGCAAGACAATATGTTATTTCACGCGCAAGGCCTATTAAGAGGTCATCCAGCTTATGCACATGACCATTGTTAAGGTCCTATGACTTTTATGTTATGCGAGTATATGATTTGAGATTTCAACTCATACTCTCTTTTATTTGTAAGTAGGTTGAGTGAAGGACTGTATAAGGATGCCAATGGGATTTGGTAGTTAGTTACAAGTCACCTCCACCCCAGTTTTTTACACTGACTCTCCCTATCACTCCTGGGAGGACCATCGGTCCTTCACCAGAATGCTAACATTGGTACATGTCCCATGGATTTAGAAGACCCCTGTCCCCTCACCACTGATAAGAAAATACCTCCTACTGGACCTGATAGCATATAGGACCCGCTCCTTCACCAGACTAGGTGGCCCTCTCCCCTACCCAAACCCATCTCTCCTTCTATATGACCAGCTCTGCTCACAAGGCAACTCGATCTCCTACAAATTATTGAAGATAACTGTGGGGTCCTGATTCCTCATTGATTGGGTGACCCAGTTCCCCCTGCCCCCAAATACTCCTTCAAGATGCCCCTGTCTCCGCACCCCTTTATGGGGCTCAGCAGCTTCACAGCAGGCATGATCCATCAAATGCCCTCTGGCAAATGTTACCTCGCAGTACTCCTATCCTGGTTGACCGAAGACTCATTTCACCTCTGTCCCTTCTCCCTGGAGGCCGAGGAGGACATCCAATATGTAATCCTGTACTGCTCATCCCACTCACCTACCAGAAAGCATCTTGTCCCGATGTGCAAGGATTTAGAACCTGATAGTCCTCTCTGGTCCGCTGTAGTTCAGCTCAAGGCCTTCATGGCCTACATCAATGAAGCAGCAAACTAGTTCCTTCAGTGAATGCTACCTGTCTGCTCCACTCTCACTATCCATTGTGACATCCCACCACTAGTCTCCTCTCTATCCATCTTTTGTTTTAGGCCACCAGGTACACAGTCACCATAGTTTGCTTTAGTTTTACAGGAGTTTGTTTTTTGTTATGAGTATGTACTTGTTTGTTTTAGTTCCTTAGGGATTTAGTGTCACCTATCAGACATACGTAGAAGATTAGTGTTAGTCTTGTTGTGAGATCTCTTTTATTATGTGATAAGGAATTAAGTTTTACTTTATACATTTGCTAGCACTACATGCCAGTTCTTGTACATTAACTGAAAATATATGAAGATAAGAAAAAATAGTAGAAAAAAGGATTAGTAGTTAGTTTATCCTCTGTCTCCTCTATTTTCCTCATACTTGAAATCAATCCTTAATGCAAGAATCTTACAATCCCCCCTACCTCCCACTCTCTTTCTGTGATCACTTCAGCCTAGAAGTGACAGCCATCCTCATCCTCTCCTCACTGTTCTCTCTCGCATTTCTACGCATTGAGGCTTTCCATACCTTAGGGTCTAGTACTACTTTCTGCTACGCGTTCTCTTCTTTCTCCTTCCTTCCCATGCAACTGAATGCTGGGAACATCATTTGTCATACAGGAGTGCTTCCAACAGAGCTCTTAGTCGATCCTGTCCCTCCCTTGTGGTTGGCATGTGCTGGTATGGCATTTGCTAAGTGATATGATCTCTCATCGAAAAACCGACTATAGGAGAAATGTGGTAAAATGTCTTGCTCCCAATTTGAGGACTGCTTCGTGAAATACAAACAGGATTACTGATAGTTGACATGCGGGAGTTCTTTTTCTCCTCCTTTCTTTTGGTTAGATTGGCTGCCACCTAACTGCTATGCACTGTCATTACTTCGGCCTCCTTTGAGTGTCACCTCTGGGTGTTCTGGCCTGGATTTCACTGGTCTATGTACCTTGCCATGTGTCCTTTGCCTTCTGGTTGGCTTTTCCCTTCACTCTCCCACCAGCTTTGCCAGCTATATCTCCGTTGGCCATGAAGATATCTATCACTGGGGGCTTAGAGCTTCGTCTGTATGGTTGCGGTACAGGTTATTTGGGCGGGCTTTACGCTATAGGTTGTAGCCACTCTCGGGGTGTGGGCTTTGCTATGTTTTGACAGGTTGGTGGGCTTGTTATTTTCAGTTATTACTATTTGCGTATACTATAAGTTTACTGGTGTGGAGTCTTTTTGACTACATGGGGTATTGGAGCCAGTGGCTCTAGGCGAGACCCTTCTGCATTCAAGATGTAGGGCCTTCAGGCTGGTTTATTAGTTATTGATGTTAAAGGACTTCGTGATAGTTTTTCTTCTAGATGCTTAAAGGCTGACGTAGAGAAGGAAATGAGTGTGTCTGTCATACTATGTTGAGTTGCATGTAGATAGTGTACCTGAAACACAGAATAAAATTGAAGAGTAAAGAAAAGAGAAAGAAAAAAAGGCTTGAAAGTTAGTTTACACTTTTAACTGCCTCTTAAAAGATCAGGTAAATATGAGTTTAACAGGCTGTGTTTGGGACTGATAAAGGTAACTAGGGAAGCAAAGTCTGGAGACCTTAACTAAGGTCATTGAATAGACTTCTTACCATATCGCCACTACTGAAAGTCTCAGAGGCGTTTGCTCAATTTTCAACTAAATATTTCTCAAAGCGAACTGAAGAAAGTACCTGTTGAACCAAGTATATTAAAATCTCAGTCTCTCCAAGTCTGCCTCTTCTAGCTTGAAGAATAGCGATCTTAAATATACTTCTTAGGCTACCCAGACTCTTACTGATTACAACATATAAGACACTAAAATAGTAGCCTTGAAATCATGCAAAAAACAGATTAAGTATTAAACCAATACTCCAAACCATACATAAAATATATAAAGTATTAAATCAATACTCAAAACTGAACATAAAATATATAGAGCATTGAACTGATACTCAAAATCAAACATAAAATATATAGAGTATCAAACTGAGATTCAAAACTAAACATAAAACGTGTAGAGTATCAAACTGATACTCAAAACTAATCAAACATATAGAGTATCAAATTGATACTTAAAACCAATATTATCAGGCTAGAGGCACACCTCATATCCTGAAACCTCTTTCAAAGCACCACAGGTATCAACTAATACCTAAGTTCTTGACCAGTAACCAGTACCGGTTACACCTCGAAAACAAAATGAAACCCTTATTTCAAGAATGTAACAATGAATTCACTTATCCTCACTGTCATAATCAGAATTCAAATAGGAATCCCAAAATCCCTTATCAATTAGGAGTACCTCTGAATAGCTCTCAAAACCATCCTTAGTAGGAGTATAACACATGGGAATAAACTCAGAAAAAACTATAGAAAACTCATCTCCTGGCATGTTGTCTGTCCACTATGCCTGAACCAGACACATTGCATGTTCTAACCCTTCCACCGGTTTCTAGCTATTCTCACTAGCAGAGTATCCTTTCCAACTAACCAAGAATTGAACTTTGCCATAGCGTTTTCTGTTATCAAGCTCAGATTGCACTTCCCAGTCCAGTTCTTCATTAATGAAGATACGTGCTGGTTTCGCAAATGCAGGGCCTAGGAACCTCAAATCATAGTTAGGCTGTTAATGTTGGACTACCATACAGTGGAATACTCATTTCTTCCTTTGGTACATCCTTGCATCTATGCTAACAATACAGTCTTATGTACATTCATTGAACTCGAGTACTGTAAATGGACCTTCCTAGCATGGCTGTAATTTCTACGATCTGCTAGATTCTATCACAATCTGGTCTCCAAAACCATAATCTTTTGCCCAATCTCGCTAGGTTTGTGTGGATTCCTGCTCTTAGCAGCCACTTCAGTAGACCTTGCTCTAGCCAACTGTAATGCTTAATATGCTGCATTCCTTATCTCCTGATATTGATTGTAGTAATCATCAGATGCAGGGACTACCTTAGAGTTGACTTTATAGTAGACGAGAAGTTGCTATTCTCATCTGTGCACTGCCTTGTATGGAGACATTGTGCTTGTATCAAAAGAACCTGCATTGGAGTAAGCTGTCACTTCAGGGAGGGAGGTTAGTCAGTTAGTCTGGCAGGCATTAACAACATTTCTTAAGGCTGTTTGGAGTAACCTAATCTTCATTTCTACTTGCCCATTAGTTTCATGGGGACCCGGTATAGCAATGATGTACTCCGCTCTCCTTGTGCTTTGAATGTACCTCCCGAAATGGGAAGTAAATCGGGGATTTACGTCACTGACAATCAATGTAGATACTGTATGAGGTATAAAAACCTGGTACCGGAGTAATTCCGTAGTTGAAACCGCTGTAGCATTCGCTATTGTTGGTATCAGACAGCTACAACCAACTACGCTATCCACTACTACCAATACTGAATCATACTCTCTAAGCTCCATGAAAGGTTCCAGGAACTCAGTAGCATAGCACAAAAATCTCTTGCAGGAAAAGTGGAGCCAAATGGTGTTTCCTGTGGGCAATGTAGTCTGTTCTCAGTTCAATTGGCATATGTCACAATATGGGACATGGTACTTAAAATCCTTCATCATTTCTGAACAGTAGATGTATTCGGTTACGTACAGGAGATTTTGATCAGCACTATACTGTCCCTCATTATGTATTTCTCCTATTATCAGTTCTCTTAGCGTTTTTCCATTCACTCCATGACCTTTTGAGATATATAGGCAATCTTCTCCTCCTCTTATAGTAGCATAGAAGAGACTGTTACATATATTATAATATTGCATTATTCTGTTTGATGAAGTATGATTGGAATCCTTAGCTAGGTGGTAGATAGGGCTATTTCTATATCCTTCGATTATCTCTTCTCTCCCTATAGTTTTCATACCATCCACTGCTTGGATAACATTCCTTCTATCTACTACATTTTCTAATACCATCACCTCCTCCTCCTCATCGGGTATCTCATACACCTTCTAAAGCCTGCATTTTTTGAGAGGTAGTGGAGGGTAGTTCCGCTATTGAAACCTCATTAAGATAGGTAAGGAGACATCCATAGAAGTTCTAACTGTGGAGATGTGCAGGGTATTTACGATGACGACATTCGGCAGGAGAGGTGTCAAAACCCAAAGCTTGATTGACATTTTCCTTGATTGCGCAAATATTGAGGCAGAGGCATGGTGAATAGGTACCTCTGCTGCTGTGATCATCATCGCTGTTAGCTAGCATTTCAATAGTTATTGGACTGCTGCATGGTGAGACAGAGTAGGTCTTTGTTTCTGGTTTCAGGTCCTCGTGATCTGGACAGAAAGGTATGTCACAGACCGTTCAATATATTAATGCAGGTGTGAGTTTTTCCTCACTCCTACTGCAGGTATAGCTGCAATGGTGTCCACAATCATTTAAGGATTCAAAGGCTCTATAGTCGTTTGCATCTAGCTGTGGTTACTCTAGGTTGCAGTTGCATCCACATTTTGAATGACCATCATTGTGCTCGACAGTTAAGACTTTGAATGGGGACAGATTGTCTTTGGTAATTGGGTCTTCGTTAGAGTGAAAAGATGAGATAGGTGAAAGAGTAGATCAATTTTCTTCTTGGGTAGAATCATTTGCAGTACGTGGAAAACCATCATTCTCATCATAGAGGCTAGATAATGCATCTGCTAAATAGTTGCATCATCCTGGTCTGTACACTATTTTGATGTCGTATTTTCCCATGAACCCTCTCCACTGCAATTGCTTTTTGGTGGCTGTGGTGCTCATCTTGAGGTATGTCAGAGGCAAAGAGTTGGTAACAATAGTAAACATACTTCCTACAAGTATGTGATGAAATGTTGTCAGGGCATCTACCATAGCCGCCGCCTTCTTGTCAGTTGTGCAATAATTCATTTGAGCGTTAGAGAATTTCCTGCTATGAAGCAAAGCTGGTCACACATTATCTGGTACTTCCCCTTGTCCTACCCATGCTCCTACACCAAGGTTGGATGCATTGGTTATTAGCTATAAGGGAAATGATATGTCATATTATGATGACTTCATAACCTTGTATCTTGAAACAATTTACTTAACATTCTTCAGAGCTTCGTCTTAGGTGGCCGTCTACACAAATTCTGCAGTTCTGGTGAGTTCTATTAAGGGTGCTGTAATAGTTACAATGTGTGGCAAAACCTGACTGATGTAGTTTACCATTCCGAGGAAGTCTTGGAGCTATTGCTTGTTTTATGGCATAATCCATTCTTTGATTTTTGCTATCATTTCGGTTACTGGTTTCAATATTTCATTATCGGTGAAGCGGCCCAACACCTCTATACTGGGGGCGATGAATTCAGACTTCTTTCTGCTAGCATATAACTGTTCTTTCTCTTCTTTATCACATAACATGGATATATGTTTCAGGCGGTTACTTTCTGCATTGGGAAAGATGAGTATATTGTCGATATATACCCATACAAATTATGCAAAGTAGTCAGCGAATAAGTCAGACATTATAGGCATGAATGTTCTGGGAGTATTTAAAAATCCTAATATCATAGCCTTACTGACAAAATATGCAGATGGTGTTTTAAATGGATTTTTGCTTAGATCCTTGGGTTCCACTCTGGTTTGAGAGTAGGCATCACTAAGATTGATTTTGTTACGGTATCTCGCTCTTTCAAGAGTCATCAGGATCATTGTTGGGTGTGGAATGATATCAACATCCTTGATTGTTATCTCATTCCTGGCCGTGAGGTCCACCAATAGCCTCACGCATTTCTGATCTTTCTTATGTGGTGCAAATATTAGGGCTACCGATGAAACTGCTTGTCATACAATAATGGCAGTTTTCTCTTTTTCTCTTAGTCCTATGCTCATGTCTGTTGCCCATTGTTCCAGTGTTGAGTTAGTAGGTAAGGAGCTCTGATCGTTGCCTGGCAGGAGATTTGTCTACTGGTTTGTCTTCCGCACTGGTGGTAAATCTTCCAGTATGTCCGTGGAGAATACTTCTGGGTATTAGTACATGATGTCTACAGTACCAATTACTGTTGCTCAGATCAAGCCACTGGCGGGTGTATAAACAATTCGTACAGTTAGTTTTGGAAACAGGATAGCTAACTTGCCACATTGAATCTGAACATGGTGCTGTATAAGGACAGGCATTGCTATCAAGGTATCATATTTTGCTTGGGTACTGACCAAAATCCTAGTTCCCAGTGCATTCAATTTCCCTGCCGATAAATTGACTATACAATCTTTTCATCCGCCAGACCATAATCCTTTCATCGGTAGTTGTATCCTGACTGGTGTCTTCAAATTCTAGCAAGAAATTATATGTGTGGTTACAAAGGTAGCACTAAGCAGGTTGGCTCCTATTAACCCTACAACAAACAGGATGCTGGCTTCTTTGCTATCGTTATGCATTGTTTTTTCCAGTGCACATGGAGATTTAGCAGTAAGTGGTCTAGCTGCCCTTGTAATGATATCTTCTTCAAATTCTGCGGGATTAAACAACAGATCTTTTGCCATTTCATCCGGTTCCACCCCATTGGTGCTTACTTTCCTCTTCACTCCTGCTTTGACCCTTCAGTAGTTACTGTTACCAGAATGGTCTCTGGCTAGATGTCCTACACCTCCAGTTGTGTTACAAAGATGATTTTCTCTGATTTCGCTAGGCCTACTATGGGGCTCATTTTCCACTTTCCGATTGTTCACCATACCGCAATGTTTGTGAACGAATGCTTCACCAGTGTTAACCGGATGGCAATCTCAAGTATACAATTGAGAGACGGAGGGCAAAAATCGCGGATTGGAGAATCTGTTGAGGAAGGCTCGTCTCGATAAAATAGGTAACATAAAGATTTAATGTGTGAAACAATATTATATTAATAAGATCTCTTCTCCGTTTGCTGGATGATAACTGTAAAGCTCGAGAGGAACTTCGATATTTATATCCTGCAGCACAGTGTTGGCGCACTACTTCTAACTATTATACCTGCGAAGTGCCACTCTGGTGTTAAAACGCAAGCGTCCAGAATCATATAACTGTGAACACTGTTTGACCAGGAAACTTATCAGACCATTTTGCCGGATATGGAATAGTATTCCTCCATTGTGATAACTGCACTATTGGTTATACCAAACTGTGACCTGCAACTTCGCTATCCGTATAGACTATTATATTATTTTAGTCTGGTTGACTGTCGTTCCAGTAGTCTGTTCGGTCATGAAGTAATCAGGTTCATGCCAGGCTACCTAGTGCCAATTTCAAGTCTGAGCCCAACGTGTCAATGTCTTAAGGGGCTCCGCCTTATCTAAAACTGTTAGACAAATGGAAATCCGAGACATGTGCACAGACCCACTGTAGGGTAACTGCATACAGACCCTCGATTTACCGGAGCCAACACCCCCGTGGGGCCCCCTTATGGGGCCCGCACGTCATAAGCGAGATTACGCAAGTTGCATCCAATAACTAAAATGTCACATCAATGAAGCGCACATTATGACAACATATACATTGCCACCGTACGTCCAGCCACATGTTGTTCGCAGGATATATGAGTGGGGACCTTTGGCGACATCTGGGAAGAGGAACGGACGAGGTCCGCCCGAGACGGATTGAGACAGTACGCTTCAAAGTTAGGCTTCCTAAACTACAAGCCGGCGGACCAAGATGAAGCATCCTCAGAATGGAAGACATAGATAAGCCGGAGTCCCATAAGACGTTGACACGTTGGACTCAGACTTGCGATTGGCACTAGGTGGCCCCGCATGAACCTGATCACTTCGTGACCAACGAGATTACTGCAATGAGAGTCAACAAGACTAAAGTCATATAATAGTCTATATGGACATCTAAGTTGGAGGCCAGTGTTTGGTATAACAAATGGCGCAGTCATCTCAATGGAGGAATACTATTCCGTGTCTGCGAAAGAGTGTGATAAGTTTCAGGGTCAAACGGTGTTCGCACTTATAAGAGTCTGGACATTTACATATTAAAACCAGGGTGGTACTTCGCAGGTATAGTAGTTAGAAGTAGTCTGCGAACACTCAGATGCGGGATATAAATAGCAAAGTTCCTCCTGAGCTTTACAGACATCATCAAGCAACGGAGAAGAGATCTTATCAATGTATTATTGTTCCACACTTTAAATCCTTACCTTACTAATTTTATCGAGATGAGCCTTGCTCAACAGATTCCTCAATCGAATATTTTTTGGCCTACGGCCCTCAGTTATATACTTCAGTTTGGCGTCCGCCTAACAGTATATTGATAGTTCTCCTGTTACCAAGGCTCACTATATGAACTACAATTTCACTTTCAAACTCCACCCGCAGTGCAGACTTTGATTACATTTTGAAGCAACTCACTGTCCCATATATATTCAAACATTTGAAGAAGTCTTCGACCGCGAGTTATTCGAAATTGAAGGACAGTTTGTCACAGAACCCTCGTGGTTCACAATACCTTTCGGGATCCCAACGAGGGATCAATTCAATTGTATATACCGCACTTGGTACGGTCTGGACTTTGAGTGGAGTTCCACCAAGTCAGAAAACTTCGTCCAGTGGAGTATTCTGTACTCCAATGACAAGAAATCGGGCGCAGTCCTCCCTGGGCCAGATATCCCCTCGGCCTGGGCCTAACAAGTTCTTATATGTACTATAAGTACATCCTATACCTTCTGAAAGCGGAAATACTGGTTCTAAACCTAGAATCAGATCGCCCAAAGCCGTCCATGCAATCTTCCCAAGAATACCTCTTACACCACTTACGGTTTATTAAGTCCCTCAAATCTTTTAGAGCAGAACGTGAATATTGGCAGGAGGTACCTGATCCTGAACACAACAACACGGTGTTGGGATTAAATTTATCGGAAAAAGCTTCAACGGGATGGCCGCAATCACTCAAGACCCCAGAAGAAGGCTAACCGCGGGAGAGCCCATGGACACTCGACCGCATAAACCGCGGACTTGGCGATACATAGTCCCTTTCCGGTGACAACTCAAGCGCCAACATTTCGGAGAGGAGCTCTACCCTGTTACCGATCACCTAGTGTCGTATGTGGATATAGGATATCACGGTCTTCTATGCCCAAACAAAGTGGAGACCACGCTGCAAACCTAGCCAAGCTAGCCGCTTGTTTGGCATTGACACTGGGTCAGATAAGGGAGGATATAGATACCTCACTCGACCAAGCCAATATTGCCTTCAAACATTCATAGCGAGCTACCCAAGATAATACCTTAAAACTCATTAAGGTTCAACAGCAAATTGCCGAGGGAGCAGATATCCACGATAATAATATTGCGATCTTGTTGATGCAAATGGCAGGCATGGAACAGGAGGTCAAAGGTATCCAAGAAGAAAGGATTTGGGAAGTGGCAATGAAGATGGATGCTCAAGAGAGGCATCAACAGGAGCATCAAGAGTTAAACATGAGGGTATATGGGATACGCGGGCAAGATACCCAGGCGGCATTAGCCCAAGATCAGACGTTGGGACCAATGGTCATCAACCTGGGACCTGAATTCTTAGAATTCCGAAACCAAGGCATCACGGGGAAAGAAAAGTGAAAAATGTACCGTGGGGCAAATGCGTCCTGACCAGACCACACACCAAGCAGAGATTCGCAGGTCACAAGACCAGTAATAGCAGTACAATAATGAGACAAACAATACCCTAAAGGTGTTGACGGTGTCAATAAACAGGATGTTGGCCACCGCAGCAAGTCCCGAAGCTGCATAACCCGCACATATACCTGCCGTACAAGAAATGGATGATAGAGAATACTATGCTCCAGCTACACGGAGGGACAAGGGGAAAGGCCAGGAAGCCGCTGATGCATCCCCCTCAGGTGCCCAGGGAGGTGACCCAGGAGATCCTGGTGATGACGACGACGATGACAATGATGATAGAGGAAGGAGGAGAGGAGGTTCTAGCAGAGGCAGGTGAGGACAGATACCAGAACAGTCTGGTATGGGAGAAACACTTGCCAATGTGATGGCGCTAAATATCAAGTGGCCATCAGAGCCACCCCCATTCTTTGAGGATAAGCCCGTACAAGACATATAAGTGTGGATTCTACAATGCACAGACTATTTTAAGCGAAACAGGCTAATCGGGGACGATGCCGGGGAATGGGTTATATATGCACTTGGTCGTACGAGAAGAGAAATAGTGCTTGCTTACACCGTCTGGTATAGCAAGGCTATGGACGGACTTCAAGGAGAAAGCCAGCAACCGGAACTAGCAATATGGACTAGTTTTGAACAAAATAGGATCAAACGATTCGCTGCGGTGGAAGCCGAATGACTAGTACTTGGAGCTATGGAGCCAGTCGAGTACAATAGAAGCATTGATCGTTACCCAACAATCATGCATACCCATAACCTTCGTGCACGCATGACCGGAGAGTCCTGGCGGCAGGAAGGCGAAGATAAACTTTCCAAACAAATTGTTCGCATGGTTGTCGGCTCTGCAGTATGTGACAGATCAAGAATGGGAAGAGGCGCTAAGACTGTGCAGTCAGTCAGAAGAAGGGCTTCTAGCCAGGGAAAGAATTGGGCGCGACAAACTGTCTGAGCCCCAAGTAGTCCAAGAAGTCAAAAGAGAAGAGCGTCGGGACTCAAAGCTAAAGCGACAAAGGGAAACTAAACCTTATGTCAAGGGAGGTGGAGCCCCACCAACAAAACAAAAGCGGGAGAACGAACCTGAACGGCCACAAAAGAAATTGGGAGGTGCGGCAAAGACCACTCATACAAACTTCGGCCAAGCTCCTGCCGGTATTCCGCAGAGTGTGATAGACACCCGCACGAAAGAAGGAGATTGCACACATTGTGGAAAGAAAAACCACACATACTAAACCTGTTAGGGAGACCCCCATGTATCGGCAGCAACGGTTAGCTCAAGACCGATGAAAATGAGAATTTGATGCGGAAGATTACCTATGGTAAAGCCTAAATTAGCTCACAAAGTCGCGGCCGTTCAGCACCCTGACCGAGTGAATAAAATCTAGGAACTGGCGGACGATAAAGAACTGACCTAGATCAGTTCATTGGCATCAATGGCGACGGCATTTGGATATTGAGTTTCCAGATGGAGCTGGAATTGAAATGGGAACCCCTTGTGGCTAGGGTGTATTGGGTACCGACCATGACGGGAATCGGGTATTCCGTGGGCAACTACGGGAGTCAAAACTCAAAATGATCAAAGCGGCGCGAAGCAAGTTTCGCCTTTCAGGATCAACCCAAGTAGGCTCTAAGTGAAGGGACCCCAGGAGGGACTAATGAGCTGGAAAACAAGAATCAATATATGGAGAGTCTTGAGCGAAAGAGAGGATAGTTAACATGCCCACATAGCCCAGAAGGCAACAGTACGAAGTTCCTCAAGTCACCAGGTGGTTGCCTGCTACCCGTGTGCAAGCAGGTTACTACACCGAAGAAGTTAAGACATAGCAATGAAAGATCTACCTGATAACAATACACGACAGGAGGACAAGCGACGCGAGCCGTTCCACCAACCACAGGAGTCTGAGTCTCATTATACGTACACACTATCTTGCCTACTGGCCAGAGTGTGGGGTAGGGATGTACCGCTTTGGTGCGCAAGGCCCGTCTGAGGGAGCTGGACAGATAACCGAAATCCTAAGGGAAAGGATTCAGCGAAAACGGGAACCCCACAATAGGGGAGTAAAATGGCTAATAACCGCCCGAAAATCTGCTATGAGCCTAGGTCTAGCATGTCGGGAGAAGGCATCAAGTCTGAACACTGCTCGTACACAATTGAGTATTGGTGAAATGCCGCTTAAGTATGTAGACCCAGATCGTTAGAGCTAAAGTGTTGCTAGTTTGTCTGCGGAGACCTTAATGGTCGAAACTACGCGGGCATAGTAACAAACATCTTGTTACCTACACCCAACACCTACAATGCCTAATCTAAAGAACCACGAAAATCTTATCCCTGCTAAGTAGGTGGAGTTAGAGGCTCCAAAACCAAAATGATACAAGTGCCCGCAGGGGATCACTTACCTCCACATACATGATAAGCGATACAAAGTCAAAGTCTTATTGGATTCGGGATCTAACGTATTCCTTATTGATAAGGACCTAGTTGAAGACCTTCGCGTTCCTACAGTGGAAAGAAATAATGCAGTTGATATCTTATGCTTTGACAGATCGTTAGCCGTGTCAGGAAGGTAGTGTTACACTCTCCCTATTAACAGGGAAATAGGAAAAACGCAACACATCTCTGAAGTGTCTTGTAAAGTGGCTAAGGCAGGTCACTATGGAATGATAATGGCGTTTCGTTGGTTGCATCGTGAACACCTAGTGTCTCACATAGAATATGCAACAAATTGGACCATCTCCGCAAAATGTTGCATAAACTGTGTGCTGGAAGAAGAGGGAATAGCGGACAGGTTTGAATATGATGAATCCGTCGCTTGGGATCCTAATGCCTGCCGCATCGGAAGAATCGGAGCCATCGAGGATACGGTAGAGGTCGTATCATTACTGAGAAAGCACTAT
The DNA here is from genome assembly GCA_014065205.1 of Tuber brumale. Taxonomy (NCBI): domain Eukaryota; kingdom Fungi; phylum Ascomycota; class Pezizomycetes; order Pezizales; family Tuberaceae; genus Tuber; species Tuber brumale. Next base: position 145,933 of record JACCEG010000186.1, read on the forward strand.
AATTATAAACCTTTGTTTGAAGCCCTGACGGCAGAAAGACTAGCCCCAGACGAACATTCGATCGCGAAATCCAATTGATTTTAGGATCAACTCCCCCTAGGGGGCCGATATATCCGCTTTCTGAAAAACAGCTTGAAACTTTGCGGGAATACTTGGAAACAAAGATCAAGCAAGGAAAAATCACTTAGAGCCAATCCCCACCATGAGCACCCATATTATTCGCACCTAAGCCAGATGGCAGGCTACGCCTAGTTGTGGACTACCGAAATCCAAATGAGATTACTATCCTCGACAAACATCCCCTTCCACTTTTGTCGGAAGTCAGACATAGAGTAGCCGGCGGAAAGATCTTCACCAAGTTAGACCTTAAGGACGGTTACCACTTGATTAGGATAACAGAGAGCGATGAATAGAAAATGGCATTCCGTACAAGATACGGATATTACGAATATAAGGTTATGCCTTTTGGCTTAGTTAACGGTGCGGCAACTTTCCAAGATATGATAAACCAGGTACTAAACGAATACCTAGATGTTGGGGTCATGTATTATCTGGATGATATACTCATCAATTCAAAGGATCAAAAGGAACACATCGAAGCTGTCAGAAGGGTTTTACAAAGTCTGACGGACTTTCAATTAGCAGTATTGCTAAAAAAATCGAGTTTCCATGCCACTGAGGTAGAATTTCTGGGCTATATGGTAGCAGTCGATGGGGTGTCTATAAGCACGCGCAAGGTGGAATCTATAATAGTTTGAGAAGCACCTAAGTCGGTTAGAGAAGTATAAGTCTTCATTAGATTCGCTAACTTCTACCGACGATTTATCAAAAACTTCTCGGCTATTTGCAAACCCATAACCGAGACATTACAAAGAAATCCGAAGAATTTCAACTGGGGAGTTGAGCTGGATACGGCTTTTGAGAAGTTATAACACCGGTTTACAACACCCCCCATACTACATTACTGCTCGCCAGATAGAGAAACAGTGGTGGAAACCGACGCTAGCGATTTTCTGCTCAGTTGGGTCCTTTCTCAATACTTTGAGAACTGGTTACAACCAGTAGCCTTCCATTCCGGGAAATTAAATTCGGCGGAGCGCAATAATGAGATTCAGGATAAAGAACTTCTCACAATCCTCGCAGTGTTCCAAGAATGGAGACACTACTTGATCAGCACAGAAAAACCGATTACAGTCTTTAGCCACCCTCCAAACTTCAATACTTCCTCACCTCGAAAATCTGGAGCGGCCGTCCTATTCTATGGGCTCACAAGCTGGTGGAATATAATTTTCGTATTGTATACCCACCAGGAACTAAAGGAGGAAAGCCTGTTGCATTAAGCAGACAGCCGGAGTACCATCCCGAGGAGTGAGCTACGTATTGCTAACAGAAAACTTTGAAAGAAGAAGGTTTCTTGGTATCACTGGTAGCGAGGGTAGGCGATGAAGGAGAAGACTGGGATAGAGATAAGGATTTGGATTTGGAACCTCGAAGAGGTGGAAGGGAACCCATAATTAGGGTCCAGAGATTGAGCAAAAAGGTATACCTGCCGAAAGAGGACTCAAGAATGGCAGCAGGACATGACCTATATGACATAGAGGATGAAATTGTCGCGAAATATGGACAAGCATTGACAAGAACAGGTATAGCTGTGGGGCTACTCGAAGGAACATATAGAAGAGTTGCTCAGAGAAGCGGATTAGTGGTCCGAAGTGGAATCTCCACCGGCGCAGGAGTAAGCGATGCTGATTATACCGGCAAACTGAAAATCGTACTTTTCAACTAGAAGGATTTGGACTGCCAAATAAGAATGAGTGATTGCATAGCTCAACTAGTGGTAGAAAAAGTCAACACCTCGGACATCAGGGAAGTAGACGACTTGGAAGATACGGAACGAGGAGCCACGGGATTTGGAAGCACCGATATAGTGACAAGATCTGGGATCGTCACGGAGCTGGAACCTAGCATCAGCTAACTACAGGCATCAGCTAAAGACAACGAACATTGGTATGACATTTCAGAAGTACGCGAAAAAGCTCTGATGTTGAATGCCATCATCCTGCTAAAAGGTGTCAAAAGGTTTAATCCTGAATTCCTAAGCCAGATACAGGCAGCTATAGGATCAGATGCAGCATAGAGGTAAGGGAGTGTAGAACCTATTAAGTTACGAGACAAAGGAAAGGATTTCCACCAGGATTGGACCTTAAACGACGATCTACTATATTACAAGCAAAGACTATTTGTACTAGATAGTCAGGCGCTATATACCAAGATCGTAGAAGGATGTCATGACGCTAAGGTCGCGGGACATTTCAGACAAGAGGAAACCTGCGAGATCATTATGTGTGACTTCTAGGGGAAAGAAATTACGGCAACGGTCAACGACTACGTACGATCCTGCGATGAATGCCAACATAATAAATCACCTAGACATGCTAAGTACGGATTATTGCAACCATTGCAAATACCCTACTCAGCACGGGTGTCCATCTCAGTGGACTTTATCACACAACTACCAGAGTCGCAAGGATGCACTCAGATAATGGTAGTAGTCGATAGATTCACGAAGATGGCACATTTCATTTGCCTACAGACAACGGCGACCGTGAAAGATGTCGCAAACGCATTCCTGCAAGAGGTATGGAGGCTGCACAGTCTACTAACCAAAATCTTCTCCCACATGGACTCAAAGTTTGCAGGAAAGCTTTGGGAATCCAATCGCAAAGTGCTGGAGATTAAGCGAAAAATGTCGGGGGCATATCACCCACAGACTGATGGACAAAGCGAATGTAACACCCAAGTGCTGGAAGGATACATTCCCAGTTTTGTCAACTGCAATCAGGATGACTGGTATCAGCTACTACCGCTAGCTGAACATCCCTATAACGACTCCGCAACCAATGCTCGCCGGATGTCACCATTCTATACAAACTACGGTTTCCAACCACAGACAGAGTGGATGAAAAAGCGCCAAGCTCCAAATCCACGAGCAATACTCTATGCGCACTGGATCAAGGCGATATATGAACAAGCAATGGGGTCACTAGAAAAGACACGGGGAGGAATGTCAAAATATTATCACCTGAAAGCTCGACAACAGCCAGACTTCAAGATCAGCAACAAGTTAACCTTAAACGCAAAAAATATGCGAACCCGACGGAAATCAAAGAAGCTAAGTCCAAAGCTATACGGTGCTTTCCAAATCATGGAGCAATGCGGGTCGAGACCTTTCAAGCTCAACATATCTGATCGATGCAACATTCATCCCGTATTCCATGTCCGTAATATGGCAACCCTACCGGGAATCAGTTCTTGATAACGGTCAACAACCCCCTAGCGAATCGGAGGACATTGACGGCAATCTACAATGGGAGGTTGAAAAAAGTAGTAAGAAGTGAGATTCGCTCTTACAGAAAATGGGTACGCAGTCACTATTAAGAGAAGCAGGAACTGTGGTACTTCGTTAAATGGCAAGGGTGTTCACAAGACTAGAACACATGGGAGCCTGCTACTGGTATGGAAAACCCGATGGAAGTTGTGGAGAATTTTCATAGGGAAAATCCAGACATGCCAGGAAGGGCAGAAGTAAGATAGTGAGGAAAACGTTTTCCTACCTTGGCCAAGTAAACGCGGGAGGTTTTTCACTCAGACCACACTGAGTCTTAAAATGTACTTAGAAGTAATTTATAAAAAGGTTATAAAGGCATTCGAGGCGAAGCCTGGTAGGAGGGAGCTCATGTTGGGCATATGGAAATCTGAGACATGCGCACAGACCCACGGTAGGGTAACTGCGCTCAGCCCCTCAATTTACTGGAGCCAACACCCCCATTTGGCCCCCTTATAGGGCCTGCATGTCATTAGCGAGATTTCGCGAGTTGCGTCCCATAACTAAAATGTCACATCAATGAAGCCCACTTCATAACACTATATATGTCGCCGCTGTCCCTCCGACCACATGCTGTTCGCAGGTTATATGCGAGGGGAGCTTGGGCGACATCGGGCAAGTGGAATGGAGGATATCTGTCGCAGGCGCATTGAGATAGTAGGCTTAAAAGTTAGGCTTGCTAAACTACTGGCCAAAGGTGATGGGACATTTCTGGCGAAATATTCTAAGAGGATACCCCAGTAGCGGAAGCTATTAGAGGTATACCGAATCCGCCCATACCCTTCCGAGATCAGCTGTAGGTTGGTTGGTCCTAGCGATAGGACCCCGCTACAGCGGCCGGCGGACCAAGGAGAAGCATGCGCAGAATAAAAGACCTAGAGAAGCCGGAGTCCCTTAAGACGTTTACACATTGGACACGGACTTGCGATTGGCACTAGGTGGCCCGACATGACCCCGATCTCTTTGTGACCGAAGAGACTACTGGAACGATAGTCAATAAGACTAAAGTCATATAATAGTCTACGTGGACATCTAAATTGGAGGCCGCCGTTTGGTATAACAAATAACCCAGTCATCTCAACCGAGCAATACTATTCCATATCTGTGAAAGGGTGGGAAAAGTTTTACGGTCAAAGGGTGTTCGCGCTTATAAGATTCTGGACGTTGGTGTATTAAAACCTGAGTGGTACTTTGGAGGTATAGTTGTTAGAAGTAGTCTGCGAACACTCAGACGCTAGATATAAATATCGTAGTGCCTCCCGAGCTTTACAGACATCATCAAGCAACGGAGAAGAGATCTTATCAAGATAATATTCTTTTACACTTTGAACCTTTACCTTATTCAGTTTATCGAGACGAGCCTTCCTTAACAGATTCTCCAATCAAAGATTTTTTGGCCTCTGTCCCTCAGTTATATACATCAGTTTGGCGGCCGCCTAACAAGGACTTCCATTCTGAGCATACTTCACCTTGGTCCGCTGGCCTCCATACAGGGTTCCTATTAGTAAGACCAACAAACTTACTGCTGATCTCGGAAGGGTATGGGTGGATTTGGTATACCCCTAATAGCTTGCACAACTGGGATATCCTCATGGAGCCTTTCGCCGCAAACGTCCAGTCACCTTCAGCCTATAGTTTACTAAGCCTAACCTTGAAGCCAACTATCTCAATACGTCTCCCACAGACCTCTTCCATTCTACTTCCCAGATGTCGCCAATGGTCCCCTCCTATAGACCTTGCGAACAGCCTGCAGTTGGACACACGGCGGTGACGTATATGGTGTTATGAAGTGGGCTCCATTGATGTGACATTTTAGTAATGGGACGCCTCTCACGAAATCTCGCCCATGACGTGCTGGTCCCACAAGGGGCCCGGAGGGGGGTGTTGGCACTCCGGTAAATTGAGGGTCTGTGCGCAGTTACCCTACCGTGGGTCTGGGCCCATGTCTCAGCTTTCGATGTGCCTAACAGGCTGGTTGATCATACCTTTCTTTCCCACACGGGCCATAGATGTTTAGGATAGCATCTATACTTTCTGAATTTTCTATGACTTCCACAATAGTGTCTGTTGTACCATGTTGTAATTTCACCTCCTGGCATAGCCTAGGATGCATGCACTTGAAAGACTATTAGGCGTATAGAAATCTGAGACAAGTGCACAGACCTTGCAGTAGGTGAACTGCAGACAGACCCTTGAGTTACCCATGGCCCAACACCTATGTGCAGCCCCCGGATGGGGCTCGCACGTCATTAGCGTGATTTCAAGAGTTACGTCCTATAACAGAAGTGTCCGATCAGCACAGCCAGGGTCACGACACTATATACGTCACTGCCATCTGTCCAACTGCATTTTGTTCGCAGAGTATATGGGAGGAGACCTTTGGCGACATCTGGGATGTGGAATGGTTGAAGCCCATTGTAGGCGCATTCAGATACCAAGCTTCAAAGATAGCCTTCCTAATCTATAAGCCGCAAGTCATGTGACACTTTTCGGCTAAATACTTCAAGAGGATGTCCTAGTAGCTGAGGCTATTAAGGACATACCAAATCCAGCCTTACCCTTCTGCAATCAGCTGTATGTATCAGCCAAAAATCAGCCTACATCTGATGTTGTCACGAATGTGACTTAGCGCGGAAAAGGTTTTCACATGACTCATAGTTATGAGTCATAGGTATGTTATGTTTTGCACTTGACCTCATTCCAGGTCATGGGTTTCGCACATATGGCCACTTTGGTCATATGACTTGTTTCTGATGTTATGTTATGTTTGGCACATAACCTCATTTAGAGGTCATGCATTGGACAACCCTCACGTACAAAGTTCCTCCCCCCTCCATCCCGGTCCTCCTGGACTGGAACCTTTTTTGTCCCTCCTAATTGATATGGTGGCTTGAGTACTGGTTCAAACCCTTGTCCACCTCTTGCACCAAAGGCACCACCTCAGACTTCTTCCGAAGACTTGTACTGGCCCTGGGGGCCTTCGTGACGATTAAAAGACTGCCCAGGCCCGCTAAAGGCCTCCCTCCCTTTCTCTGCCACTGGGTGGCATCCTCCCTCATCTCCCCGATCGTCCTCTATGGGGCGGACTTCTTCTCTCCAAGCCTCACCCGTCTTGATAGGATGTCCGTCTTTTGGAAGACTGTCCAGAGGTGGGTGACGAACTGCTTCTCGTCAACCCCAGTAGGCATCCCAGGATGCGAGTTGGCTCTTCCCCCCCTGCCTCTTTTAGTTCTCCACTGCCAGAGGCTGGCAGCTGGCTGCCTTGTGTGCCTTCCCCCTGAGGCCAACCTGGCAACCGCCAGACTGTACCCATCCTTTCCCACCTCCTCCCCTTTGCGGGCGCTAGATAACCATTGTTACTTCACTAGAGGCCGGTTGTCTGTTCATGCTCCACTACTCTGAAAATCGGCTCCTCCCTGCACCCCTATACTCAAACACCTCCTGCTCGACGCTCTTGCTCACCGCACCCTTCAGTTTATCGGCGTGTCAGGCTCGGTCCCTGTGGCGTCACCCGACCTCCTCCCTCCCGAACAGCTCTCCTTAAGAGAGGGGATTCCGTCCTATCCATCGATCAAGCTGCGGCTACGAAACGCTCTCGCCAGGGATTGGGCCACCCAGTTCCCCCCCCCACCCTACTATCCGTTTACTGTGTCCCTCAAACCCCAGCCCTTTATGCATTTGGGAAGGTTCATCGCGGGTAGCCTCCACCAAATGTGCTCAGGCAAGAGCTACCTCGCTGCCCACTCCTCTTGCTTCACCGACGACCCCTCCCCCCTCTGCCCTTACTGCGAGGTTGATGAAAAGGATTTCGCTCATGCCATCCTGCACGGCCCGTCTCGCAAAGAACCTCGCAGGCGCCACCTCCGCGGGCTCACGGACATCGGCAGAGACAGCCCACTATGGTCTAACACACACTCCCTGCACTCCTTGGCGAGATACCTCAATGTGACCGCCACTGGCTTTCCCTCTAGCATGCAGCCCGCAGACCGGGACGCCCCTTCGGATACTGCTTACCGCGACACGGGGCTTCTCATTCATCCCTTCAGGCCCTAAGTTGCGATTCCCACCTTACCCCTTCGGCTTACCCGTTGTCTCTTATGGTTTGGATTCTTCGCCTGGGTTTTTATTTTGCGTTATGATTTTTGTACTTTTTTGCTTTAGTTCTTTATGGATTTTGTTTCCGCTATCAGACACGTTTAGGAGGATTTTATATTTTGGTGCGGGTCTTTCTTTTGTGGCTGCGTGTTTGAGATTGAGGTTTTATTTATGCCATAGCTAGCACTGTATGCAAGTTCTTGTAACGTAAACAATGAATATATAACGATCAAAAACAAGTAAAATAAAATAAAATAAAAAAAAAAAGACAGCATAGATAGGCTCTTCGCGCTTCATTCTAAGTTATTTCCTTACTTATTACTTTATGCTTTTATGAATATAAAATCTTTACGCTCTTTACGAATACCTACCTGCAAGATGAGGACTCTACAATAAGAGTCGTGTTGAAGACAGAGTACAATAGGCGATAAGGATCAGAGGCGCGAGTACCTCTCCCACATTACCTTAGGTATAGGTCTAAGAACTATCGTCGAGAGAGAACAAGAGAAGTATCCAGTACCGGTTGCTGAGAACTGACACTGGTTAGGGATCTTAACATTATGAAGCGTCACTTATAGCAGCACTTAGACGATACCCAAACAGACTATACCTTTGAGGATCAGTCGCTAGCGCTCCCCGAGGTAGCAGACGAGTTACAACTAACGGTTTCACATCTCGGAAGAAAGCCAAGTCGGACAACATCTGTAGAACAGTCAACATGGGAGGAGTCAAGCTCGAAAGAAGAAGAGACAAGAATGGAGGCACCACGACCACCTGGAAGAGAGGTGGCTGGCCCTGCACCAAGCCCAGCACCGGAAGCAGCACCAGAGCTGAGTCGCGAACAGATGGCACAACTCCTGGCACTAGTGGGACAGCATCGCCTGAAAGTTAAACTGCCGGAATCATATGCAGGAGATAGATACCAACTCCAGAGCTGGGTGGCAGAATTGACAATTTACTTCCGAGGGACGGGATGGCAAGAAGGACACAATGTGGAAAAGATCGCTTACATCTCAAGCATCCTACGAGGTGATGCACGCAAGTGGCTTACACCATATACGGAAGGCAACAAACCGACAGGATGGCGGAGCTGGGCAGAATTCCTGGAAGCAATCAAACCGTAGTTTCGAGAAGTGGACTCCAGAGGAGCGGCCAGAATCCACATAATGAGCATGGTGCAAGGATCACGCTACATGACAGAATACTGGAATGAATACAGACTCTATCAAACAGAGGCAATAGTAGACGATGCAACAGCATCACAATACCGATACTCGGGTATGGCGAAAAGACTGCAGACGGAATTTGAAGATTTCGATTCAAAGACTAATACGGTGGACGAATAGGCTGTGTGGGCCATCAAGAAGGAAACTGGTTTAGCAATCCTGAAGAACTTAGCGAAGAGGAAGCTGAAGGAGGCTTCTACCACGAGGAACACAGACAGAACATTCAGACCAGTATCGCAAACCTATAAAGGAAGTTTCCGACCAGCAGTCGACCGCGAGGTGGAAATGAACAAAGTACAGACAAGACCACGCCTCAACCTGTACAACGAGGAATACAAGAAGCGAAGAGATCAGAATCTCAGCTGGAGGTTTGGAGGAAAAGGACATCGGATCCGGGAATGCCAAAACAGGCCTGACAATAGACAAAAATGTATGATGCCCGCCAAACGCAACAGCGGGATAAGACAACAGAAAAGAAACAATTGGAGGTAGATGCCCAGGGAGGAGGATCAACAGGAGAAAGAGAACAGTTCCCAGTAAAAGATGGTCTGGTAGACAAGAAGGAAAGGAAAAGCATGGGGAAGGGAGAGGCGGAAACAAGCACGAACAAAACGAGAAAGATCACCATGGCAAGTTACTATACGGCACTACAGGAAGAAAAAGGAGATCATATTATGATCAAAGCGACACTATACGACATAAAAAAGAAAGGAACTACAATAGAGGCAATGGTCGACTCAGGGGCAACTGAAGATTTCATCGCCAAGCAAATCTGCGACAAATGCAGATGCACCCTGAGCCCGACACGAAAGAAATGACAGGTCTATCTAGCGAACGGAAAACCCAGTACACTGGGACCCATAACCCATACAGTGCAAGTACCTATGACCATAGGGAGCCATAGGGAAGAGGCAACCTTCCAGGTAGCGAACCTGAAGAATTGTTAGGTATATGGAAATCCGGGACATGTGCTCAGACCCACGGTAGGATAACTGCGCACAGACCCTCAATTTGCCGGAGCCAACACCCGCCCCCGGCCCCCTTATAGGGCCCACACGTCATGAGTAAGATTTCGAGAGTTGCGTCCCATAACTAAAATGTCACATCAAGGATGCCTACTTTATAACACCATATACGTCGCCGCCGTCTTTCCGACCACATGCTGTTCGTAGGGTATATGTGAGGGGATCTTTGGCGCCATCTGGGAAGTGAAACTGAGGAAGTCCATGGGAGGCGCATGGAGATAGCAGGCTTCAAAGTTACGCTTAATAAACTATAGGCCGAAAGTGGCGGGATGTTTTTGGAAAAATACTCTAGGAGGATATCCCAGTAGTGAAAGCTATTAGGGGTATATCGAACCCACCCATACCCTGCTGAGATCAGCAGTAGGTTGGTTGGTCCTAGTAATAGGACCCCTCTACGGAGGCCGGGGGACCAAGAGGAAGCATGCTCAGAATAGAAGACATAGATAAGTCGGAGACCCTTAAGATGCTGACACGTCGGACGCAGACTTGCGATTGCCACTAGGTGGCGCAGCATGAACCTGATCACTGCATGACCGAAGAGACGACTGGAACGATAGTAAATAAGACTAAACTCATACAAAAGTCTATCCGGACTTCTAAGTTGGAGGCAGCTGTTTGGTCTAACGAATAGCGCAGTCATCTCAATGGAGGAATACTATTCCGCGGCCGCAAAAGGGTGTGATAAGTTTCAGGGTCAAACGTTGTTCGCACTTATAAGATTCTGGACCTTTGCGTATTAAAACCAGGGTGGTACTACGGAGGCATAGTAGTTAGAAGTAGTCCGCGAACACTCAGACCCGGGATATAAATATCGTAGTGCCTCCCGAGCTTTACAGACGTCATCAAGCAATGGGGAAGAGATCTTATCAATATAATATTGTTTCACATTTTAATCTTTGCCTTACCTTACTTTATCGAGACGAGCCTTCCTCGATAGATTCTCCCATTAAAGATTTCGAGCCTACGTCCCTCAGTTATATACTGGAGTTTGGCGTCTGCCTAACAGTATATTGATAGTTCTCCTGTTACCAAGGCTTACTATATGAACTACACGTTCACCTCAAACTCCACCCTCAGTTCAGACTTCGATTACATTTTCATAGCTGCTCACTGTCCCATCTATATTCAAACATCTGAAGAGGTCTTCGACAGCGCAGTATTCAAAATCGAAGAAGAGTTTGTTACAGAACCCTCCCGGTTCACCACCCCTGGCGGGATCTCAATGAAGGATCAATTCCCCTGCATATATCGTATCTGGCACAGTTCGGATTTAGAGTTGAATTCGACCGTGTAAGAAAACTTCATCGACTGGAGCACCCTGTACTCTTTAGAGACCCAAGAGAAGAAAAAGGAAAACCCAGGTACAGTCATCCGAGGATCAGACATCCCCTCAGCCTGGGCCTAAAACATCCTTATATGTACTACCAGTACATCATAAACCTGGAAAAAAAGGAGATTCTGGTTTAGAGTCCAGAGTCGGACCAAGCGAACCCCTTTATACCTACCCCTCTAGAGTATCTCAAGTGTTGGATACCTTACATAGTATTCCTTAAACCTTTTGCAGGATATCAAGAACTCTGGTACGAAGTACTAGTAATCACTCATCCAGGGCTATTAGAGCAATTAGCATACCTGGAAAGCATCACAATGGCGGAGATAGCTCAAGACCCGAGAGAACGGATAACGGCAGGTGAACGCATGGACACGCGCCCCGATACGACGGATAAAACCGATCATTCGGCTATATGTAGTCCCTCTCTGTGAACACGTCATGAACCCACATTCCGAAGAGGAACTATATCCTCTCACCGATCCTCCAGTATCACCAGTACACATCGGATATCAAGGGCTCAGATGCCTAAACTAGGAGGGGACCATGCCGCAAGCCTAGCAAGATTTGCTGCCCATCTTGGAATACCCTTGGTTCGAATAAGGCAAGATATAGATACATCGCTCGACCAGGCCAATATCGCCTTCAAACATTTGAAGGGGGCTACCGCTAACAATACCTTAAAACTAATTAAAGTTCAACAGCAAATAGCCGAAGGACAAGATGTCCACGATAATGATATTGCAATTTTGTTGATGCAGCTGGCAGGTGTGGAAAGCGAAGGGTATCCAAGAAGAAATGATACAGGAAGTGGCTAGAAAAATAGACGCTCAATATAAGCGTCAACAGGAACATGAAGAGGTAACCACGAGGTTACATGGAACCCTTAGGGAAGCAAGCCATGCGGCATTAGCCCAAGACCAGACTTTGGAACAAATGGTCCTCAGTCTACGGGCGGAATTCATAGTATTCTACACCCAATGCACTACGCGTGAAAGGGAGGTCAACCGTACCGTAGGACAGATGCGTCTAGATCAGACTACACGCCAGGCGGAAATCCGCCAATCTCAGGACCAGCAGCAATAGCAAAATAATGAGACTAACAATACTCTGTAGCTATTGACACAGTCGATAAAGAGAATGTTGGCTGCAGCACCAAGTCCCGAACCAGCAGGACCGGCACCCTTATCCGCAGTCCAAGAAACGGACGACGAGGAGTACTACGCTCTACCTACACGCAGGGAAAAGGGAAAAGGCAGAGAAGCCGCTGATGCATCCCTCTCAGGTGCCCAAGGAGGTAACCCAGGGGATCCTAGTGGCGATGAGGATGATGATGATGAGAGAGGAAGACGGAGAGGAAGTCCTAGCCGACGCAGGCGAGGACAAACACCAGGACAGTCTGGCATGGGAGAAATACTTGCCAACACGATGATGCTAAACATTAAGCGACCATCAGAGGCTCCCCCATTCTTTGAGGATAAACTCGCTCAAGACATATATATCTGGATCCTTCAATATACTGACTGTTTTAAGCGAAACCCGCTAATTTGGGACGATGCCCGGGAACAAGTCATAGATGCGCTCAGTCGTACAAGAGGAGAAATAGTGCTCCCTTACACCGTTTGTTATAGGAAGGCTATGGACAGACTTCAAGGGTAAACCCAGCAACCGGAACTAGCAACATAGACCGAGTTTGAACACGATATGATCAAACGGTTGGGTCCGGTGGAGGAAGAATGACTAGCACTTTGTGCTATGAAACTAGTCGAATACGAAGGTAGCATTGAACGTTACCTAACAATCATGCATAACCATAACATTCGTGAACACATGACCGGAGAGCCCTCGAGGGAGGCAGTGGAAAATAAACTTTGCAAACAAATTGTGCGCAGATTGTGAGCTCTGCAATATACAACGGATCAAGAATGGGGGGAGGCGCTAAGGCTGTACGGTCGGTCTGAAGAAGGACTTCTGGCAAGAGAGAAAATTGGGGGAGACAAACCGTCAAAACCCAAAATAGTCCAAGAGGTCAAAACAGGAGACCGAGGGGAGTCTAAACCAAAGCGACAAAGGGAAACCAAACCTTATGTCAAGCGGGATGGAGCCTTACCACCAAATCAGACAAGGGACGATGAACTGGAGAAGCCCAGGAAAAGGTTGGGAGGGGCGACACAAACCACCTACACAAACTTCGCCCAGGCCCATACCGGCATTCCAAAGAGCGTAATAGAAACTGGAAGGAAAGAAGGAGATTGCACGCGTTGTGGAAAGAAAAACCACACCTATCAAAGGTGTTGGGGAGATGCCCATATATCGGCAGCAACGGTCAGCTCAGAAGCAATAAAATTGGGAATTCAGCGAGCAAGATCGGCTACTCTAAAGCCTAAATCAGTGCACAAAGTCGCAACCGTTCAGCACCCAGCCCGAGTAAATAAAATCTGCGAGCTGGCGGACGACAAGGAACTGACCTAGGTCAGTTCATTGGCAGCAATGGTGACGGCATTTGGGTATACAGTGTCCAAATGGAACTGGAATGAAAATGGAAACCCTCGTTGGCTGGGGTGTATTGGGTAGCGACCACGACTGGGATGAGGTAGTCCGTGTACAACTACGGAAGTCGAAATTCAAAATGATCAAAGCGGCGCGAAGCAAGTCTCTCCTTTCAGGATCAATGCAAGTAGGATCTAAGTGAAGGGACCCCACGAGGGACTTACGAGCTCGAACACAAGAATTAATATATGCAGAGTCTTGATCGAAAGAGAGGATAGTCAACATGCCCACATGGCCCAGGAGCCAACAGTGCGAAGTTCCTCGAGTCACCTGATGGTTGCCAGCAACCTGAGTGCAAGCAAGTTACTATACCTAAGAAGTTGCGACATAGCAAGGCAAGATCTACCTGATAACAATACAGGACAGGAGGACAACCGACGCGGGCTGTTTCACCTGCCACATGAGTCTGAGTCGTAATATGCGTATATACTATCTTGCCTTCTGGCCAGAGTGTGGGCTAGGGATGTACCGCTTTGGTGCGCAAGGCCCCTCTGTGGGAGCTGGACGGATAACCGAAATCCTAAGGGAAAGGACTCGCTGAATGCGGAAACCCCACACCAGGGGAGTAAAATGGCTAATAATCACTCGAAAATCTGCTATGAGCCTAGGTCTTGCATGTCAGCAGAAGGCATCCAGCCTGAAAACTGGTCGTGCGCAATAGCGTATGGGTAAAATGCCGCTTAGTATTTAGACCCAGATTGTTAGAGCTAAAGAGTTACTAGTTAGTCCGTTGAGACCTCAATGGTTGAAACTACGTGTGTGTAGCAACAAACATCATGTTACTTACACCCTGCACTATCGATGCCTGAGCCAAAGAATCAAGAAAATCTTATCCGCGCTAAGTGCATGGAGTTAGAAGTTCGAAAACCAAAACGATACAACGGTCCGGAGGAGATCACTTACCTCCATATACACGATAAGTGATACAAAGTTGAAGTCTTGTTAGACTCGGGATCCAACGTGTCCCTTATTAACAAAGACCTAGTTGAAGACCTTCCCGCTCTACAGTAGAACGCAGTAATGCAGTTCATATCTTAGGCTTTGACGGATCGTCGGCAGCCTCAGGAGGGAAGTGTTACACTTTCCCTGTTAAATTGGAAATAGGAAAACCTCAGGCATCTCTGTAGTGTCATGTGAAGTGGCTAAGGCAGGTCACGATGGAATGAAAATTCCGTTTGGTTGGTGACATCGTGAACACCCAGTATCTCACATAGAAGACGCAGAAAATTGGACTTTCTCCACAAAGGGTGGTGAAACCTGCGTGGAGGAAGATGAAGGAATAGCGGATATGTGCGAGTATGATGAACACGTCGCTTGGGACCCTAATGCCTGTCGCATCGGAAGAAGCGGAACCATCGAAAATGCGGTGCAACTAGAATCATTACCGAAAGAATACAGGAATTACAAAGATTTGTTTAAAGCCCAGAGGACAGAAAAATTGGCTCCTAGACGAACGTTCGATCACAAAATTAAGTTGATTTCAGGATCAACTCCCCCCTGGGGGCCGATATATCCACTATCAGAAAAACAGCCTAAAGCATTACGGGAATACCTGGAAACGATGATCAAACAGGAAAAATCTCAAGAAGTCAATCACAAGCAGGAGCACCAATATTATTGGTACCTGAACCCGATGGCAGACGACGTCTGGTTGTGGATTATCCAAATCTAAATAAGATTACTATCCTCAATAAACATCACCTTGCATTAAGGTCCGAACTCAGAGATAGAGTAGCCGGCGCAAAGTTCTTCACCAAGTTACACCTTAAGGACGGCTACCACTTAATTAGGATAAAAGAATGAGACGAATGGAAAACGTCGTTCCGTACAAGATACCAACATTACGAATATAAGGTTATGCCTTTTGGATTGGTCAATGCTCCCGCAACTTTCCCAGATATGATGAACCAAGTTCTCCAGGAATTCCTTAACGTTGGAGTTGTATGTTACCTTGATGATATTCTCATCTATTCAAAAAATAAGAAGGAACACATTGAAGCTGTTAAAAGAGTTTTAAAAAAGTCTATAGGACTTTCAATTCGCAGTATCGCTAACAAAATCAACTTTCCCTGCCACAGAGGTAGAATTCCTCTGCTATATCATGGCGGGCGATGGGGTGTCAATGAGCACCCGAAAGGTGGAGGCCATAATGGTCTGGAAAGCACCTAAGTCGGTTAGAGAAGTATATGTATTCATGGGGTTTGCTAACTTCTACCGACGGTTTATAAAAAACATCTCTTCTATTTACAAACCCATAACCGAGACATTATAAGGAAATCCCCAGAATTGTAAATGGGGGATTGAACAGGACACTGCGTTCGAAGAGCTAAAGCACCCATTCACCACAGCCCTCATACTCCACCCCTTTTTCCCTGAAAGAGAGACGGTGGTAGAAACGGACGCTAGTGATTTTGCACATGCCGGCGTCGTTTCTCCATGGTTTGAGAAAAGGTTACATCGAGTAGCTTTCCATGGCAGAAAATTAAACTCGGCAGAGTGCAATTATGAAATTCATGATAAAGAACTTGTCGCGATCCGAGAAGCTTTTAAGGAATGGAGACACTTCTTGATCAGAACGGAGAAACCAATCACAGTCTTTACTGACTATCAGAACCTACAATACTTCCACACCTCGCAAGTCTTAAGCGGCTGTCAAATTCAATGGGCTCAGAAGTTGGTCGAATACAATTTTTGCAGTGTATACTGACCAGGCACAAAGGGCAGAAAGCCTGATGCATTAAGCTGACGGCTGGAGTCCTGTCCCGAGAAGGGAGCTACACATCGTGAACAGAAAACTTTAAAAGAAGAAAATTTCCTTGTATAGGTAGTAGCGAGGGTAGGCGATGAAGGAGGAGACTGGGATGGAGATCAGTATTTGGATCTGGAACCTCGAAGAGGTGGAAATGAACTCACAATTAGGGTCAAGAGATTGAGCAAAGCGGCATATGTGCCGACAAAAGGCTCAAGAATGGCGGCAGGACATGACCTGTACGCCATACAAGATGACATTGTCCCTAAATATAGGCAAGCATTAATCATGGCGCGTATAGCTGTGGGGCTACGCGAAGGAACTTATGGAAGAGTTGCCACAAGAAGTGGATTAGCGGTCCGAAGCGGAATCTCTACCAGGGCAGGAGTAATTGCTGCTGATTACACCGGCGAACTCAAAGTCGTACTTTTCAACCATAAAGATGTGGACTGCTAAATAAGAATGGGCTGTCACATAGCTCAACTAGTGGCAGAAAAGGTCCACACCTCGGAAATGATGGAAGTCGACGACTGGGAAGAAACGGAGCGAGGAACCGCGGGATTTGGAAGCACCGATATAGCAACAAGATCCTTGATTGTCAAGGAACAGGAACCAAGCATCAGTTACCTGCAGGCATTGGTCAAAGACAACGAACACTGGTACGACGTTTCAGAAGTAGTAGATAATGTTTTAATGTCAAATGCGATAATCCTGCAAAAGGGTATGAAGCAGTTCAATCCTGAATTCTTAAACAAGATACAGGCAGCTATCGGGACAGATGCAAGTTGGAGGCAACAAAGAGAAGAACTCATTAAGGTACGAGATGAAGGAAAGGATTTTCCCAAAGATTGGACCTTAACCGACAATCTACTATATCAAAAGCACAGACTATTTGTACCAAATAGTCAGGAGCTATATACCAAGATTGTAGAAGGATGTCACGATGCAAGGGTTGCAGGACATTTCGGACAAGGAAAAAGTTTGGAAATAAGAGTGAGAGACTTCTACTGGAAAGGACTTGCAGCATGGGTCCACCACTACGTACGATCCTGCGATGAATGCCAACATAATAAATCGCCTAGACATGCCAAGTACGGATTACTGCAACCATTGCAAATACCCTACACGGCATGGGCATCTATCTCGGTGGACTTTATCACGCAACTATCGGAGTCACAAGGGTGTACTCAGATAATGGTAGTAGTCGATCGGTTCACAAAGATAGCGCATTTCATAGGAATACCGACAATGGCTACGGCCAAAGATGTGGCAAGCGCATTCGTGAAAGAAGTATGGAGGCTACATGGCTTGCCAACTGAAATAGTCTCGGACCTTGACTTAGGGTTTGCGGGAGAGTTTTGGGAATCCCTTTGCAAGGCGCGGGAAATTAAGGGAAGAATGTCAACGGCATACCACCCTCCGACTGACGGACAAACCAAACGTACCAGCTAAGGGCGGGAAGGTTAACTACGCAGTTATGTCAATTACGATCTGGATGCCTAGTATCAGCTACTAGTGCTAGGTGAACATGCCCATAACACCTGCGCAACCAATGCTCACTGGGATGTCGCCATTCTATGCGAACTACGGATTCTATCCCCAAAATGAATAGATGAAGCAGCGCGAAGCTCAAAATCCAGGAGCGACACTTTATGCGAACTGGATTAAGGCGATACATGAACAAGCAGGATGGTGACTAGAAAACACAGGAGAAGGGATGTCGAAATATTATGACCGGAAAGCTCGACAACAGCCGGACCTCCAGATCGAGGACAAAGTAATGTTAAACGCAAAAAACATCCTCAGGCGAAGGAAATCCAAGAAGCTAAGTCCAAAGCTATACGGCCGGTTGCAAATTATGGAAAAACAAGGATCCAGAGCATTCACGCGCCACATATCCGATCGATGGAACAATGATCCCAGACTCCATGTCGCACTATTGGAACCCTGCCCTGAGTCAGTTCATGACAATGGCCAACAAACCGCTAGAGTACCAGGGGATATTGACAGCGATCTATAATGGGAGGTTGAAAAAATTGTAAGAAGTGACATTCGTTCTTACAGGAAACGAGTGCGTGGCCGCTATCAAGAGAAGCGGGAACTGTGGTAGTTCGTGAAATGGCAAGCGTGTTAGGAAGATGAGAACATATGGTAGCCTGCCACCGGTGTGAATCATGTGCAGGAAGTTGTGGAGAATTTTCATAATGAAAATCTGGACATACCAGGAAGGGCAGAAGTAAGATAGTGAGGAAAAGGGTTTCCTACCGTGGCCAAGTAAATGCGGGAGGTTTTTTGCCCTGACCACACTGAGTCTTAAAATGTATTTAGAAGAAATTATAAAATGGTTATAAAGGCATTCAAGGCGAAGCCTGGTAGGAGGAAGCTCATGTTAGGCATGTGGAAATCCGAGACATGTGCAAAGACCCACGGTAGGGTAACTGCCCACAGACCGTCAATTTACTGGAGCCAAAACCGCCCTGCGGCCCCCTTATGGGGCGCGCACGTCAATAGCAAGATTTCGCGAGTTGCATCCTATAACTAAAATGTCACATCAATGATGCCCACATCATAACACCATATATGTCGCCGCCGTCCGTCCGACCACATGCTGTGCACAGGATATATGAGAGGGGACCTTTGGCGACATCTGGGAAGTGGAACGGAGGAAGCCCTGGGGAGGCGCATTGAGATAGCAGGCTTCAAGTTTAGGCTTCATAAGCTATGGGCCGAAACTGACGGGATGTTTTCCGAAAAATACTCTAAGAGGATATCCCCGTAGTGAAAGCTATTAGGGGTATACCGAATCCACCCATACCCTTCTGAGATGAGCTGCAGGTTGGTTGGTCCTAGTAATAGGACCCCTCTACGGAGGCCGGCCGACCAAGAGGAAGCATGCTCAGAATGGAAGACATAGATAAGTCGGAGACCCTTAAGACGCTCACACGTCAGGCCAGTACTTGCGATTGGCACCACGCGGCCCGGCATGAACCTGATCACTTCATGACCGACGAGACCACTTGAACGATAGTCAACAAGACTAAAGTCATATAAAAGTCTATGCGGACCTCTAAGTTGGAGGTGGCTGCTTGTTCTAACAAATAGCGCAGTCATCTCAATGGAGGAATACTATTCTGAGTCCGCGAAAGGGCGTGATAAGTTTCAGGGTCAAACGGTGTTCGCACTTATAAGATTCTGGACGTTTGCTTATCAAAACCAGGGTGGTACATCGGAGGCATAGTAGTTACAAGTAGTCCGCGAACACTCGGATGCGGGATATAAATGTCACAGTCCCTCCCGAGCTTTACAGACATCATCAAGCAACGGGGAAGAGATCTTATCAATATATTATTGTTTCACACTTTAATCTTTACCTTACCTTACTTTATGGAGACGACCCTTCCTCGACAGATTCTCCAATTAAAGATTTCGGGCCTACGTCCCACAGTTATATACTTGAGTTTGGCATCCGCCTAACAAGAAACATGAGCTTGTCCCAGGGATGCCATGGTTATGACAACACAACCCTATGATCGATTGTGATAACAACAAGATTACATTCACTAGCGAACGATGCACGACAGGATGTCTCAACAGTTCGCCAGTGGGGTACACGACACCAGAAACAGAGGCATAAGAGGCGAACCTGAAGGCACGATTTGACCACCTCAGAGAGGAACCGGATGTAACCGGTACTGGTTACTGGTTTAGGATTTTCATATATCAGTTGATATTGTTTGAGTTTTGAATATGTTTCAGGAAACGAGGTGTGCCTCTAGCCTGATAGTATAGGGTTTGATACTCTATATGTTTTATGTTTGGTTTCGAGTATCGGTTTGATACTCTATATGTTTTATGTTTGGTTTCGAGTATCGGTTTGATACTCTATATGTTTTATGTTTGGTTTCGAGTATCGGTTTGATACTCTATATGTTTTATGTTTGGTTTCGAGTATCGGTTTGATACTCTATATGTTTTATGTTTGGTTTCGAGTATCGGTTTGATACTCTATATGTTTTATGTTTGGTTTCGAGTATCGGTTTGATACTCTATATGTTTTATGTTTGGTTTCGAGTATCGGTTTGATACTCTATATGTTTTATGTTTGGTTTCGAGTATCGGTTTGATACTCTATATGTTTTATGTTTGGTTTCGAGTATCGGTTTGATACTCTATATGTTTTATGTTTGGTTTCGAGTATCGGTTTGATACTCTATATGTTTTATGTTTGGTTTCGAGTATCGGTTTGATACTCTATATGTTTTATGTTTGGTTTCGAGTATCGGTTTGATACTCTATATGTTTTATGTTTGGTTTCGAGTATCGGTTTGATACTCTATATGTTTTATGTTTGGTTTCGAGTATCGGTTTGATACTCTATATGTTTTATGTTTGGTTTCGAGTATCGGTTTGATACTCTATATGTTTTATGTTTGGTTTCGAGTATCGGTTTGATACTCTATATGTTTTATGTTTGGTTTCGAGTATCGGTTTGATACTCTATATGTTTTATGTTTGGTTTCGAGTATCGGTTTGATACTCTATATGTTTTATGTTTGGTTTCGAGTATCGGTTTGATACTCTATATGTTTTATGTTTGGTTTCGAGTATCGGTTTGATACTCTATATGTTTTATGTTTGGTTTCGAGTATCGGTTTGATACTCTATATGTTTTATGTTTGGTTTCGAGTATCGGTTTGATACTCTATATGTTTTATGTTTGGTTTCGAGTATCGGTTTGATACTCTATATGTTTTATGTTTGGTTTCGAGTATCGGTTTGATACTCTATATGTTTTATGTTTGGTTTCGAGTATCGGTTTGATACTCTATATGTTTTATGTTTGGTTTCGAGTATCGGTTTGATACTCTATATGTTTTATGTTTGGTTTCGAGTATCGGTTTGATACTCTATATGTTTTATGTTTGGTTTCGAGTATCGGTTTGATACTCTATATGTTTTATGTTTGGTTTCGAGTATCGGTTTGATACTCTATATGTTTTATGTTTGGTTTCGAGTATCGGTTTGATACTCTATATGTTTTATGTTTGGTTTCGAGTATCGGTTTGATACTCTATATGTTTTATGTTTGGTTTCGAGTATCGGTTTGATACTCTATATGTTTTATGTTTGGTTTCGAGTATCGGTTTGATACTCTATATGTTTTATGTTTGGTTTCGAGTATCGGTTTGATACTCTATATGTTTTATGTTTGGTTTCGAGTATCGGTTTGATACTCTATATGTTTTATGTTTGGTTTCGAGTATCGGTTTGATACTCTATATGTTTTATGTTTGGTTTCGAGTATCGGTTTGATACTCTATATGTTTTATGTTTGGTTTCGAGTATCGGTTTGATACTCTATATGTTTTATGTTTGGTTTCGAGTATCGGTTTGATACTCTATATGTTTTATGTTTGGTTTCGAGTATCGGTTTGATACTCTATATGTTTTATGTTTGGTTTCGAGTATCGGTTTGATACTCTATATGTTTTATGTTTGGTTTCGAGTATCGGTTTGATACTCTATATGTTTTATGTTTGGTTTCGAGTATCGGTTTGATACTCTATATGTTTTATGTTTGGTTTCGAGTATCGGTTTGATACTCTATATGTTTTATGTTTGGTTTCGAGTATCGGTTTGATACTCTATATGTTTTATGTTTGGTTTCGAGTATCGGTTTGATACTCTATATGTTTTATGTTTGGTTTCGAGTATCGGTTTGATACTCTATATGTTTTATGTTTGGTTTCGAGTATCGGTTTGATACTCTATATGTTTTATGTTTGGTTTCGAGTATCGGTTTGATACTCTATATGTTTTATGTTTGGTTTCGAGTATCGGTTTGATACTCTATATGTTTTATGTTTGGTTTCGAGTATCGGTTTGATACTCTATATGTTTTATGTTTGGTTTCGAGTATCGGTTTGATACTCTATATGTTTTATGTTTGGTTTCGAGTATCGGTTTGATACTCTATATGTTTTATGTTTGGTTTCGAGTATCGGTTTGATACTCTATATGTTTTATGTTTGGTTTCGAGTATCGGTTTGATACTCTATATGTTTTATGTTTGGTTTCGAGTATCGGTTTGATACTCTATATGTTTTATGTTTGGTTTCGAGTATCGGTTTGATACTCTATATGTTTTATGTTTGGTTTCGAGTATCGGTTTGATACTCTATATGTTTTATGTTTGGTTTCGAGTATCGGTTTGATACTCTATATGTTTTATGTTTGGTTTCGAGTATCGGTTTGATACTCTATATGTTTTATGTTTGGTTTCGAGTATCGGTTTGATACTCTATATGTTTTATGTTTGGTTTCGAGTATCGGTTTGATACTCTATATGTTTTATGTTTGGTTTCGAGTATCGGTTTGATACTCTATATGTTTTATGTTTGGTTTCGAGTATCGGTTTGATACTCTATATGTTTTATGTTTGGTTTCGAGTATCGGTTTGATACTCTATATGTTTTATGTTTGGTTTCGAGTATCGGTTTGATACTCTATATGTTTTATGTTTGGTTTCGAGTATCGGTTTGATACTCTATATGTTTTATGTTTGGTTTCGAGTATCGGTTTGATACTCTATATGTTTTATGTTTGGTTTCGAGTATCGGTTTGATACTCTATATGTTTTATGTTTGGTTTCGAGTATCGGTTTGATACTCTATATGTTTTATGTTTGGTTTCGAGTATCGGTTTGATACTCTATATGTTTTATGTTTGGTTTCGAGTATCGGTTTGATACTCTATATGTTTTATGTTTGGTTTCGAGTATCGGTTTGATACTCTATATGTTTTATGTTTGGTTTCGAGTATCGGTTTGATACTCTATATGTTTTATGTTTGGTTTCGAGTATCGGTTTGATACTCTATATGTTTTATGTTTGGTTTCGAGTATCGGTTTGATACTCTATATGTTTTATGTTTGGTTTCGAGTATCGGTTTGATACTCTATATGTTTTATGTTTGGTTTCGAGTATCGGTTTGATACTCTATATGTTTTATGTTTGGTTTCGAGTATCGGTTTGATACTCTATATGTTTTATGTTTGGTTTCGAGTATCGGTTTGATACTCTATATGTTTTATGTTTGGTTTCGAGTATCGGTTTGATACTCTATATGTTTTATGTTTGGTTTCGAGTATCGGTTTGATACTCTATATGTTTTATGTTTGGTTTCGAGTATCGGTTTGATACTCTATATGTTTTATGTTTGGTTTCGAGTATCGGTTTGATACTCTATATGTTTTATGTTTGGTTTCGAGTATCGGTTTGATACTCTATATGTTTTATGTTTGGTTTCGAGTATCGGTTTGATACTCTATATGTTTTATGTTTGGTTTCGAGTATCGGTTTGATACTCTATATGTTTTATGTTTGGTTTCGAGTATCGGTTTGATACTCTATATGTTTTATGTTTGGTTTCGAGTATCGGTTTGATACTCTATATGTTTTATGTTTGGTTTCGAGTATCGGTTTGATACTCTATATGTTTTATGTTTGGTTTCGAGTATCGGTTTGATACTCTATATGTTTTATGTTTGGTTTCGAGTATCGGTTTGATACTCTATATGTTTTATGTTTGGTTTCGAGTATCGGTTTGATACTCTATATGTTTTATGTTTGGTTTCGAGTATCGGTTTGATACTCTATATGTTTTATGTTTGGTTTCGAGTATCGGTTTGATACTCTATATGTTTTATGTTTGGTTTCGAGTATCGGTTTGATACTCTATATGTTTTATGTTTGGTTTCGAGTATCGGTTTGATACTCTATATGTTTTATGTTTGGTTTCGAGTATCGGTTTGATACTCTATATGTTTTATGTTTGGTTTCGAGTATCGGTTTGATACTCTATATGTTTTATGTTTGGTTTCGAGTATCGGTTTGATACTCTATATGTTTTATGTTTGGTTTCAAGGCTACCGTTTTGGAGTCTATTATGTTATGAGAACAAGGCTCTCGGTAGCCTAGGAAGTGTATTTAAGAACTGCTACTCTTTCCGTTAGAAGGAGTAGACTTCGGCAGACAGAGTTTTCAATATACTTGGTTGAACAGTTACTTTCTTCAGTTCGTTTCAAGAATCTTTAGTTTAAGACCTACCAAACATCTCGGAGACTTCAGTAGTTGCGATACAGTAAGAAGTCTATTCAACAACCTTGGCTAAAGCCTCCGGACTTTGATTCGCTAGTTACCACCTTGGTACAGAACAAAGCCCGTTAACCCTACGATTACCGCATCTCCCGAGAGGCGGTTACACCGGATAGGAGAACCAGATTCAAGAAGTTGCGCGAGAAGGCCCTGGGACCCATGACAGGCTCCACACAAGCGGCAGGCCATGACCTATATGCCGAACTAGACAAGACGATCCAAGCAAAAGGACAAGAGATGATATCAAGTGGAATTGTGATAGGATTACCGCCCAGTACATCTGGATGAATAACACTGTACAGCGGACTGGCAGTCCATAAACGACTTATTACCAATGCAGGAGTTATCGATTGCGATTATACTGGAGAAATGAAGGTGGTCCCTGCCAAGCTAGGAGATATCGACCAAGAGATTCGCCAAGGAGACCGAATTGCACAGTTGATCATCTAGAAGATCGACCAAGAAGAGATGCGTCAAGTACGACAACTTTATGACACCATAAGAGTAACAAAAGGCTTCGGTAGCACGGATAGCTCGAAGACCAAGAAAGAAGAATCGATACAGATTTCTGAAATATCAGCCTACGCATGTGGCCGATATTACAAGAGAGGAGACCTTACCGGAATGCTCAAATGGAACCCAAGAGAAGAAAACCTGGAATTGGCGCAAATCAATATCAGCACCGAACTGGCAATACGACAAAAACAACAACGAAAAGAAAGGGAGTGGTACGACATAATACCACCACAATACCAGCAGTTCGTGAACCTATTCCGGGAAAAGAAAGTAGACAGAGCACCACCGAGAATGCACGGAGTGGACCACGAGATCCACATTGAAAAGAACGCAAAAACCAAGACAAAGAAGAAGATTCCATACCAACGACTCTACACCCTTGGGGAAAAGGAATTAGAAGACCTACGAGGATATATTCAGCAGAATATGAAAAGAGGATGGATACAACATTCATTTGCATCAGCAGGATCACTAATCTTATTCCTCAATAAAAATGCGGGAAAGATGAGATTATGCGTGGACTACAGAGTACTCAACTCAGTAATGAAGAAAGACCGGTACCCGTTACCATTAATGGGCGCAGCCCGGGATCGGTTAAGAACGGCAAAATATTTCGCTAAGCTGGACATCACGGGCGCCTATTACAACATATGGATAAAGGAAGGAGACGAAGGGAAAACAACCTTCGCAACAAGATATGAGATACAGGTATATTTGTTTATGCTATTCGGGCTAACTAATGCGCCGGTATCCTTGTAACGGTGGATTAACCAGGTGCTCAACAGGTTCTTGGATAAAGGCTACATCGTCGATTTAGACGATATACTGATATATTCGGAGAACCTGGAACAATGCAGAAAGGACGCTAGTAATACGATGAACGAAATTAAAAAATCATGGTTGAAGATCAAACCATCCAAATGCGAATTCCACAAAAAGGAAAGCGAATACCTGGGATTTATTATCAACAGAAATTGCGTCCAAGTGGACCCAGTCAAAACAACGGCTATATGGGACTGGACAAAACCCAACAACAAAACTAGGATCCTACGTTTCATGGGATTTTGCAACTTCTATCGCAGGTTCATAGAGGGCTTCAGCCAGATGGCAAAACCCCTTTATAACCTAACAAAGAAAGATGTCAGATGGGAATGGGGAGAAATGGAGCAGAAGGCTTACGACATTATACGGACCAAACTTACAACGGAACCAATACTGCTACATTTCGACCTACGAAGGGAAACAACAAGCGAGACAGATGCATCCAAATATGTCTGTTCTGGGATCCTATCTCAGATGTGTGAGGATGGAAAGTGGGGCACAGTGTGCTAACGACCAAAGACAATGACACCGGCAAAATGCAACTATGATGTTGCCAACAAAGAACTATTAGCCAGAGTTCAAGTCCGGAAGGAATGGAGGCGATATATACAGAACAATGATCAGCAGGTTAGGGTTCTCACGAACCACAAGAACCTAGTTCCCTTCATGACAATGAAGAAACTCAACGACAGTCAAATCCGGTGGATGGAGAGCCTAAGCAAATACAACTTAAAAATTAAATACCGACCAGGAAAAGAAGGAGGAAAACCCGACGCCTTAACCAGGATCGCAAGCGAAAAACCACAAGACAAAGAGGGGGAAAAAATCAGCAGAAGAATCGAGTTGTACTGCCAAAAGAATATTTTGAAGCTATGGAATCAATACAAATGCTGGACAAGAACGACGAGGAACTACGAAGAGCAATCGTGGAAGAAAAAGAATTTCGAGGAATAAGAGAAGACCTTGAAAAACGATAGGAAGAAAGAAAAGGGCTGGCCTTAGGCCTATGTGAATGGAAAGACCACTATATCTGGTACAATGGAAAGATATAGATACCAGAAGACGAAAATATAAGGCCGAACCTTATCAAGAAATACCATGACGACTAACCAGCAGGACCTGGAGGAACAGCTAAAACAACGGAGCTGATCACATGGAAATACTACTGGCCGGGACTAAGAGAGGCAGTCAAAAAATACATCAAGAACTACGCTATCTGCCAAAGGACGAAGGTGGTACGACACGCACCTTATGGGCTGTTGAAACTCAATGAAGCACCAGAGAAACCGTGGGCATCCATATCTATGGATTTCATGACGGATTTACCTAAGGCCAATGGATATGACTCAATCATGGTCGTGGTGGACCGCCTGACCAAAATGAGTCATTTTATACCAACACAAATGCATAGAACGGCACAGCAGTTCGCAATAATATTTGTTAAAGAAGTCTTCTGACTTGATGGACTACTGAAAGACATCATTACCGATCGGGGATCCATATTTCCAGCAGGAATATGGAAAGAAATAACGGAGGAACTTGGAATCAAAAGGAAACTTTCTGTGGCATTCTATCCGCAAACTAAGGGACAGACGGAATGAATGAATGGCGTGTTAGACCAATATCTATGAGCCTACATCAACTATCAGCAGGACAACTGGGACGAGCTACTACCCATAGTGGAATTCACATACAATAATGGAAGACAAGAAACAATTAAGACAACACCCTTTTACGCAAACTAAGGTCTCTACCCAGAATATCAGGCCATAGAACATACGACCAAAGGACTGATAACGGACAAAGATATGAGTCAATTACACGATACTTTACGAGCAGAAATGACAACAGCACAATTATGACAAATAGAAAACTACGATCAAAACAGGAAACCCGATCCACAACTACAATAAGGAAATAAGCTGTGGTTACTACCAAGAAACATACGGATGACGAGGCCATCCAAGAAATTGGATTACAAGAAAATGGAGCCATGCAAGAAAACGAAAAGAATAGGGAAACGAGCATATAAACTCAACATTCCCCCATCCATGGAGATACATACCACAATCTACATCTCGCTTTTGGAACTGTATCAAGCCAACAAACTTGCCTCATAGACGATCACACCACATCCACCTATCGAACTAGGCAGAGAACCCTAATACAAACACGACGGAATAATCGACTCGCGCTTACACTGCGGTAGTCTTCAGTACCGTGCTAAGTGGACCGGTAATTCCCACGAACACGACCAAGAGTGGTACCCAGCTACCAACTTCCTAAATGCCCAAGATGCCCTCCACCCCTTCCACCAACGCTAGCCACAGAAGCCATCAGCCGAGCGTTGTGGACATTCAGGAAGGCTACGAACGGGTGGGTAGCTCCACGAGTCCTGCACCAGACGCAGCTAAGTGCACGGCGGCGGAAGAAGAAAGCAGAATCAAGAAGGAGGCAGAGGAGAAGACTATGAAGGACGAGTAGGCCAAGGTGGTCAAAAACGACGAAAAGGAACGATACAGTCGATCACTGGATGACATGCACGGACGACGGGTTCCACGTGCACCTAGATGGAAAACAACGAAGCAACCTCTTCCTGAGCCAGAAGTCGGCGACAAAGCCGTCGCCACCAACCATCCCGGTCCAAGCCGCATGGGCAACACAACCACAACCTCCACCCACTAGCCCCTCACACCAAAAGATTTCCTGGCAGAACTGCGTACGTAGATACTGCCCACACCACTGAAGACAACAATGGGAAGCTAAGCAGGTTGCGAGGACAGAACCTAAGGAGGGGGAGGATACAAAATGCTTTGTGTCCAAGGAAGAGCTGTCCGGAACGATCGAGAGGTTGCGGCAAGAAAATGATTGGCTAGGGGAGGAAAGGAAGCGACAACAAGAGACAATCGCGCGTATGGAAAAAGAAGGAGGAACATACTGGCAGATAATGGAAGGGTTGAGGAGGGGATTGGATATAATCCGTGCCTCCTATAATGACAGAATAGCGCAAGCAGACGAAGCACTCTGGAAGGAAACGCTCAAACGGAGAGCCATCATCGATGAGGTGCACAGATTCTACCGCAAGGCAAATGATAGCAACAACGGCTTCTGAAGGTTCACAGACTGCCCTTATGATGAGAGATTCTAAGCTTGAAGGGACTCGAGCTCAGGGAGGGAGGAGCTAATGTCACGAATGTGGCTTAGCGAGGAAAAGGTTTTCACATGACTCATAGTTATGAGTGGTAGGTATGTTATGTTTTGCACTTGACCTCATTCGAGGTCATGGGTTTCGCACATATGACCACGTTGGTCAGATGACTTGTTTACGATGTTATATTATGTTTTGCACATGACCTTATTTAGAGGTCATGGATTTTGCACATGTGACCATTTTGGTCATATGACTAATTTATGATGTTTTGATGTGACTCACAGTTGTGAGTCATATGTGACGTGTGATGCAAAGTATGAGTCACAAAGGCGTGAAAGGCAACTATATAAGGAGGTCACTAGGACCAAGTAAATAGAACATCCTCCGTCTCCTCTACACACCCGGCGATTGAAATCAACCCTCAACGCTAGGTATTCACGAACCATCCACCCCCCCTCTCCTCCCACGATGGCTTCGGCCTAGGAGTGACGGCCACATCCCTCCTCTCCCCACTGCCTTCTTCTGCCGTTTCGACGCGTCAAGGCTTTCCTCCCTCTGGGTTCCGGTACTGCTTTTCTCCTGCCCGTTCTCGCCCCTTTCCTCGCTTAGCGAGGC